>JACAXG010000053.1:0-73157 GCA_018881555.1 Amblyornis subalaris
CTCCTCCAGCTCTTCAGGCTGCTGTGCTGGGGCAGCTGCAGGGCCTCTCCTTTTTCTGCCCCTGAACACTTTGAACAGGCGGAAGAATCTGCCCGCCATGCCACAGTCTTGCCTCGAGGGCACCTTCAAGCGAGATGCCTCGGGAAGGCCACGGGTCAGCAGGTCCCGTGGTGTGGCTTCGAGGTCACTGGTGGAAGAAACGCTTCGGAAAAGCTCCGGGTCAAGCAAGGAACGAGTTGGCTGTGCGGGGTCTCCTCACAGCACTCCCGTCCTCTCCCGTTGCGTGCTCCGAGAACACTGGCATTGCTGCGTTGCCGCCAGCACCTCTGTCAYGATGCATCACAAAGGGCCCTTGGAGAYGCTGCCATGTGCCCTGAGGTCACCCCCACCCYRCCCAAACTGYCCCAGTGTCAGGAATAAAGGACAACTCTTGTTGTKTMATTAAAATAACAGGTAATTTATTAASAAAAAAAAAATAATTAGTAAAAAAATGTAAAGTCCGGAATCCARAAAARAGGAAAATAATAAAAATAAAAAATAAAACCGGSTGGCAGGATCAGAGACCTGTGTAGCCTGTCYGGCTGATAACCCAAGGMCGAAGCCTTGCAACACTGGGTTCCTTTTCACCTAATCCAAAACRGGGGAATTACTAAAGTCTCTCCAAGGACAAGGAGATAGGCCAGTAGACCACAGTGTTGGGCTTTTGCCAAGGCTACTCCAGGGCAAAAGAGCAGCTCCTGCTGCTGTGCAGGGGTTTTTAYAGTCCCTTGGCTCCGCCCATGACCGCCCACAGTCCAGCCCACAGAGTACAGGAAGATTGGTGGAGYCCCGCAGTGAGATCATACGAATCTTCTAATGGCTCGCTGTCGTCGGGGAGAGGGTCTTTCGGCGGGAAATCATCCTCATTGAAATTCAGGGCAAGGTGGGGCTGAGCTGCAGCTTAACTGTCAGTTGCTAAAAATAGCCCYGGATTTCCCCAGGAGGGTCTACTGCTCCTTAATATTGAGGCTTAAAGAATGTTCAAAAGGGAATAGGCACTTCTTTTAATATAAGGAAAACTTATGAAAACTAAGTAAAACAAYACACAAATAACTTGGAACAATCCAACAGCCCACTATTCAACATACCCTCAACAATAAAATTTCCTAAAACTCTTCAAAAACATAACCTCAAAGGCAAACTTCATAAACTGGGGTTTTAACATTTATCCTATAASAACCAAACTTTATAAAACATTTTTAACAACCTTTSAACATCCCAAACTAACAATTAAACTCATTAACCATTTTAATAGCCTTTAACATAATCACTAAAAATGCAAAAGCCAACTATCAGGGTTTTCATAAATAACACCCAGGTTGGAAGGAATCTGTTCCCCCARTTGTCTCAGACAGGAAGTTTAGGAACGGCTCAAGCAATAAAAAAACACTCCCCTGCTCTGCGTGCTTAGGGCAGCAGAAGGAGCCCCCACGGCTGCCCACGCAGCCGCAGAGGGAAGGGCACGGGACCTTCCACAGAAGCTGGCAAGTCCTCCTTGGTTCCTGAGGCTATGCAGATCGTGAGGTGGATGATACTCCTTATCTCAACTGTGATAACCATCCCAGCCAGTAGTGAGCCCCACCCATCCTGAATGGATTATCTGTGTTAATGGCCCGTTACTGAACTGGGTAAGCACCAACCAATAGAACATCGGAAACAGCCCTTTCCATTCTGGAAATCCCCACCCCTGGGTGAGACATGAGTAAGGAAATACCACATAAAAGCAGGCTTGGGGTTTGAGAGAGACCACACAACCACTACTGGATAACCAGAGGACGGGAACACCACCACTGGATACCCAGAGGACTCTGGACAACCAGACCACAGGATTCCCGGAGGACTAGATCCTTCATCACCACTGGACAGCCAAAGGATGGAACCACCACCACTGGATACTCAGTGGACCAGGCCTTTCTACGGGACTACTCCTTTCAACAGTACTGCAACCACTGAACAACCAGAGTTCCAGACTTTCAACAGGACTGCAACCACTGCCGGATTGTACCGTGGCTCTGCCAGTTTAAGCCCGTGTTTTCCGTATTACTGCATTTATTATAACCTTTCTATCAAAATTGTAATTCTGCCCTAAAATCTCTCTCAAGGCATTTGTTTGGAGTTAATTTCCACTGCTGGTTCACGTTCAAACCAGCACAGGGATGTATCTCACTGGGTCCCACAGGCTTAGGTACGTTCCAGTTCCTCAGGTGGTCATGAACCTGATCTTTATTTACAGTGGGAGGAACTTTGCTCCCTCAGTCCCTATCCTGCTCTCCATCCACTCGAGGGGTGTGGGAAGAGAGTTTATCACTGAAGACTGAAACAAAAGTTATTGAGTACCTACCTCAGCCTTCTCCTCCGCTGTTGTTACCAGTTTTCCGGCATTGTTTATCATGGGTGAGTGTGTGAGTGATACAGTAATGCTGTACACTTGTAGAAAATTTTGTGGTTCAAAATGTAAAAATGTTTCTTCTTGCATTTATAACAGATAGAAGAAATTATTTTAGCTATTTCATACTTAAATTATCCGAATCCTGAAGAGATCAGATAGAGGAAATGGAAAAAATTACCCTACAATGATAGGGCTTCATGATGTGCACAGAATATAATTTAATAGTTCTCCTTTTCTGCATGCCCACCAAAAGTACAGCAGTGGGCTATCTGTTATCATTATCTATAAACCTTGTAGTCTGAGGGACCATATTTGATACAGGAAAATAAGAAGTTAAGGATGAATATAGCAAGATGAGACTTAACTAGGAACAGACATGATTTGGAAGGATCTACTGCACCTTCTTAATACTAAATGTAGTTCAGCATCTGATCTTTACTTCTGGTAGGTTCATGTTGACTGTGAAAGCAGTGCTAGCATTACCTACAGTGTATTTTGAAGTATGACTTTAGTATTGTAGCTTATGTGTCTGCAATATCTGAGGACACTATGACATGAATAGGAACAGTCTTTTTGGGGAAAAAAAAAAAGTATTTATATATTTTTTCCATTGCTCAAGGTACTTTACTTTTAACACACTTCTATTCAAAGTGAACTACTAAAGTTAGTGTGTGGCTCAAGATGAATCAGGTAAATGGAAAACTACGTTAGAGGAAATAAATGTTGGAGGATTGATATACACACAAACATGAAAAATCTTTTCTGTAAATAAGTCTAAAATGCCCACCTTAGCTCTGAGTATCTTAAGCTATTCGATAGCAACTAAAAATCCTGTATTGAAAGTACACAGTTTAAGAGCTTCTGGCACATCTTTTTCTACTCTTCATCATTTTATATCCATGTCATAAGCATTGCAAGAAGAATTTGGCAAGGAATTCTCCTAAAGAAGTTATGAATTTGAGAGTTACTTCTTTGTAAATATGGAGATTAAAAACTCGTAAAGAAAAAACTGCAGAGAGCAGAAGTTTAAAAGCATTTGTTTTTTCTTGAAAGAGTCTACCAGAAATAAACGAAACCCTGAACAGAACACAGGTTTCCTATAACAAAACAGTTGTGTAAAGACCAGCGTGATATAATGCATTTATTAGTAATATTTAATTGTTCAGAAAAGTACTGACATTATTCAACCACCACTAGAACAATTGTATTACTAAAACACCAAACTAATCTGTTTTTTTTTCCTTGGTTTCTATTATGCTACAAAATCCAGAACATAAAAAATTTAAAAGAAGAAAGACAGTGAATTGGCTAATTAAAATAAACCTGCTATGCAAATACTTAGAATGCACATTAAGAAACTCTGCTGCATATAAAGATTGTTCTTGTGGCAGGTTAGTACAAAACCCTGAAAAGACCCTTCTACCCCTTTACCAGTCTTMCAGTTTCACACAAGTTGCTTCTCTCATTAGATATGCTACAAGCTTCAGGTCTACCACAGAGCTGGTCCATTAACAAACAGTTTGTTGTTAAATATTTCATTGTTATGAGCTCATACTTAAACTTAAAGAGCAATCTGTGGAAGAATGGAGTGTTAAAGATTTTATTGCCCATAAACCACCAGGAAAGTAACTTTTAGAAAGCTGTAGATTCTGGAAAAAAATGGCTTTCTTTGCATTTTATTGCTTTTTGGTGAATATTTTCTGTTTACTGTCTCCCTGTAGTAATGCACATGATGACTATTAAGTATATTATGCAAAGAAATAAATTGATTGGAATATCTGAACCTTGTTAGTCAACTGTCTCCATGCCTTTTGACGTGGTGCCTCTACAAATGTGAGCATAGCATCACTGAAAACATCTGGTTAATGAACCTTGACTAAAACTTGGATTATTTGTTACTCAAGGAATGAAATTTTGCACAGGTAAGATAGCCTACAGTGACTGTAGTGGTGATGTACTTTTATCCAGGAATCAACACAGCTCTACAGAGGGATGTCTAGGGAGGAGAGGCTAGAAATGAGATCACGTAGTTTATAATTTTTTGTTTTTCTTAAGCGTGGAGTGCTGGTTTCAAGCTGGTCTTTCTTAGAGGAAGCAGCTGTGGTTCCATCACTTAAACATCCTTCTTTTGGCAAAACATGGGGCATGGCCTAGCTCCCTTTAGCAGGATGAACTGAATATATGAATTGCTGCAGTTAATAATTTAGGATGGCTTTATTTTGCCCTATATATGATTGTTATTCAGCCTCTGTAAAGCTGAAACCTCTCTTTACATTCATCTGCTTCAACTTGGTATGTTGGACTCAAAAACCAAATCTATCAAACTATTAAATAATAGATATTAATAGATATACTATTTGCCACGAGAAGGAAACTTCTCTCAGATAGATAAAATTTTCCATGGAAAAGAAAACAAAGTTCTACCTTAGTTTGGACTGTATACTGTTATTTTTGGGATTTTGTCTTTCGAGATGGGAATTTTCTGACCTTGCAAGTATGTGTTCTAGATAATATTCCTCTTTCTTACTTGAGTGGATMCAGTAGAAGTACATCCAAACAATTCTATTTAAAATGGCAGTATAATTTCACAAGAATTGAAGACCTTTAAAGATTTGGAGAGTAGCAGCTCAGTTAGGACTTACATACACCCCACAGTCACTGCGTTGTGTTTAAAATCACCAAGTAGTGATGCTGGTAGTGCTTTCTCCCAGTGACAAGAAAATTGAATTTATTGTTGAGGCACATGCACTCATTTTTTTTTTCCAGGCCATTTACACGTTACATACAGAGCTGCAGTCACAGGAACGTGATATGGTCTGCCCTTCTAGCAATTAGTGCACTCCGTCAGCACATTCTTATGTTTCTGAGTTACAGGCGGTGTAATAATGCTGCCTACTGATTTTCTGAACTGTGAACTCAATTGAGGAATATACTGAAAGGATATAAACAATAGCTGAAGATAAAAAATGTTGGCAAGAGATTCAGAAAGGAGTCAGGGATAATGGCAGTACTTCAGACAGAGGTATATTGATGTCATCTGAGAACTGTAGCAAAATGGAAACCAGTTAAAAAAGCCCATAAATAAAATAGGAAATGAATGGACCAAAGATTATATATTCTAAATTAGGCCTAATACTTGAATAAAATACTGTGAAGATGATTAATTCCTTTTTCCCTTTTCTTTTTTGAAAAAGTGAGCTCAGGAGTAATGTGGAAAAGGATTATGTTTCATTTGAAATACTATTCTTTSTGCTTTTCTGTCTCCATTCTCCATCTCTGTAAGGTTTTTGACTGATAGTCAGACCAATACATCTGTACAACATGAATATGATGAGGTAAAATTGTCCATCCAGCTCTGTCCACTTTGAAATTATACCTCATCTATCAGCACTGCCAAAACCCAGCTCTAACAATGCCAAATCCTTGTCAAGCTCACTTAGTCTAACACAGGCCTTTGCATTAGCAGGGACCAGTGTACACACTTTCTCATCACTCAGCTGTGTGTACCATAAACTCTTAAATTGCTTGTTTTGCTGATAGCTGCAGCTGTGGGAAATACTTTTTGCTGATATATGGGATTTTAGAGGATTTTAATAGCTTGTTGAAATGAAACCGTAGTTGATATGAACAACTTTGATATGAAAACAGGGCCTAGAAATAGAAAGCCTTGTTGTCTTGCTAAATACATGTGTTCTAACCAGGCTGCTCGTCTGGTGACCACTCACAGGAAGAAGATAAGGAGGGTGAATGTTTAGGTAGGGTGGTGGCAACACTGGAATGATGGTAGTTTCCTTAAGAAAAGTGAAAGAAAACTACCCACCAAGATCCCATCTCTCACATTAAAGAGCAATGTGTTTGGCTCATGACCCGTTTGATTTGGTCAGGTTGAGGAGTTTCTATTTTAGTCACTGATGTGAGGTATGAAGCTGCTTGTAGCTTGTTATGTTCTGCTGTAATTGTGTACAAGCTATGCTCACTAGCAAAGACTTCTGAAGTCATTGTTCGTGTCTTCTATGGTCACCTTGGTTCCTTAAAACAAAAGTTCTTGTTTCAGTGGAGAGGATTGTCTCTGACTGCCCAGCAAYGTGCAATATTCAGGCGTGGGGGGGCACTCAGGATCCAGAGCTCAAATTCTGGCTTTCACCTTTGATACTAAGATATACCTTAGAAAGTGCACTTTTCTAATTTATAGAAGAAAAGAAAATATATTTATCTCAAGGTAAGCTACTTCAGTGAAGGAGCAGATGCACCGATTTATTGACAACACTGGGTACTAAACTGATACACCCCAGTCAATATGTGTCACTAGACTTACTGAAGTATAATGTTAAAGATGTTTCCAGAAAAGTTTCTTATTCTGCAAGTATGTGCAAGCACAGTGGAGTTTCTCTAAGTTACACAGAGGCATCTGACTCATAAATCATTTGTTCTTATACGTGAATAAGTAAAAACCATGGGAAGGGTGCCTTAGGTTTTGTCTACTAACTGGAAGTTCTCGTAGCTGCATTAACCTGCTGTGAATTCCAGCCACTGTTGTTTGGCATCTCTTTGTGTTGTCACAAACATTGACCAGGGAAAGCACTACATGAATGCCTCACTGTACATCTCCTCTCCAATGCTGGAGACCTTGGAGAGATACAGACAGAGCAGTCAGACCATGGCAGTCTCCCCAGGGCCTCCCATGTGTACGTGGTCTCTTCTTGGTGAGTAGCAGAGAAAGGAGGCAGAATACTGGTTCTTTTCTGTCCTGTGAACCAGTGAATCCTCGTCCCAGAGCGATCCTAAGTGACAGTGTGACATTACAGAGCTCAGAAACATTTGGAGTCTGTATGATTTCCATACAGAGAAGCACAGAGAAAAGAAGCTCCAGAATGACATCCAAATGGGCTTTCCTGGTCTAGTTTTATGATTGAAACAGTTCATACCTCTGAGAGATAAATTTGAGTAATTTACTAAACATTACGCTAACCATCTTATTGGTGTTGAATTGTATACTGGTATTCCTATAAACATATAAAAACCTAACTCTCCCACCCTCTCACCGTGCTTTCACATCAGTGGACTCTGTTGGTTAGCACCTGCCAGAATCCTCTTGCATGAGAGGAATCTTTTGAAAAGTAATATAAAAACAGGGAGGAAAATAGAGTCTATGGACTGAAGAGCGGTCCTATTGACCAGGACTCACGTCGCTTTACAATAAAAAGCAATAGTTTGGAATCATAGAGGGCCTATTTGGTAATTCTAAACATTTGACTGAAGAGGTATTGTTCAGTGGTTAGAAGGATAAACAAAACAACAGTAGAGGTCTAAAAGTGAGTGGCTATTAATTTGAATGCATAGAAATTACCCCCTCTGAAGAAAGACGTGAGAATATCACTGACAGAGAGCAGGGAGATTCTTTCTGGTAGACTCAAGAGGCTGTGTAAACATCACAGAAAATTCTGGGCTGAAGTGCCTTGGGTTTTTGGTAACATTTAGAAGTCATGAGATTTAATAAAGTCTAATAGTTTTGTTAAATACCCGTTAAAAGCCAAAAAGTCCCATTGAAAGACTGTATTTTAGGTGTATGATGTAAATGAGTTTGTGAGGTCACTACAGATGTTTCTTTTGTAAAAGATCCACAAGGATAAAGCCCAAAAAGCTGTCACATTGTTTTGAAAATAAAGCCATCACAGAGAAAAGGATCTTGGAATGAAGAGTCCTGAACTTCTCCCCCTTTTTCAGGGTATAGAAACAAATAGAACAGAACAAAACTGAGTACAACAAAACCATGTTTTATTCTAAATGTATTATGGAAGAGGTCGGTAAGATATATCAAAACCAATAATATACTCTGTAATACTTGCAGAGATACTGCCAGGAAACCTTCCAGAAAAGCATTTTTGAAATCCCTTTACAATAATTGCAAATACACTTTGCAATAATTGAAGGGCTATGATAACCTTCATGAAGATTAAGATATAGAGACTCCTGGCTTTTTAGCTCATTATACCTGGGTAGTTTAGCCTGTAATTTCCTATTTGCAATAAATTGCAATAATAATTGATGGCGGGTCTTAAAACATCAGAACGAAAAAACCCCAAGGAACTGGAAGCTGAGATACAAGAGTAACAGTAAATAGTAAGGCAGAACATAAATAAAGACAGATGAAGAACATTGCAAGAATAATGGAGAAAAAGAGCAGTTTGATGCAAATAAATATGAAGGATTAATCAGTCCAATGAATTTCTATGACACAGAACCATAGAATGGTTTGAGTTAGATGGGACCTTAAAGATCATCTAGCTCCAACCTCCCTGCCACAGGCAGGGACAGCTTTCACTAGATCAGGTTGCTCGCAGCTCCATCCAACATTGAACACTGAACATATGAACACTGCTGGGGATGAGACACCCGCAGCTTCTCTACACAACCGGTGCCTCACCACCCTCACAGTAAATAATTTCTTCCTAATAACTAATCTAAATCGACTCTTTTTGTGTTTAAAGCCATTCCCCCTAGTCCTATCACTGCATGCTCTTGTCAAAAGTCCCTCTCCAGCTTTCCTGTAGACCCCCGTTAGGTACTGGAGGCTGCTCTTGAGGTCACCCCGCAGCTTTCTGCAGGCTAAGCAACCCCAGATCTCTCAGCTTGTCTCCATAGGAGAGGTGCTTCATCCCTCTGATCGTCTTCACAGCCTCCTCTGGACTTGCTCCAACAGGTCCATGTCCCTCCTGAGCTGGGGACCCCAGAGCTGGAGGCAGCACTGCAGGTGGGGTCTCACCAGAGCAGAGCAGAGGGGCAGAATCCCCTCCCTCACCTGCTGCCCACGGGGCTTTGGATGCTGCTCAGGACACTGTTGGCTTTCTGGGCTGTGAATACTCATTTTGGGCTTTTCATCAATAACCACCCACAGTCCTTCTCCTCAGGGCTGCACTCAATCCATTCTCAGAGTAAATAAAATATGGAATGCAAAAAAAGAGCACGGAGAAAGTAACTACTTGTTCCATTGCTGAATGATGAGAAATTCCAAAGAGATAATTAATAAAAAATACTGTATCTGCAGACTAGTAATGGATTGGAATGCCTGTTAAATAATCCTTTAGATTTCATTAAGTAGCAAAAATACTGAAAATAAGAATAATAAAATCCTGCCATAGTTACATTTAAAATCCTGCATTCCTACCTAAGTAAAAGTGAAGGAACAGAGAAATTGAGGAACCAAAACAGTTGTGTCAATTATGAAAGAAGAATATACAAAGGGATATGAATTTGTCCCAGACCTTTAAGCATGAATGTACCCCAGACAAAACCAGACAGTTTGCAAAGTCTGCAATTTACCAGTGTGTTGGTATGGTGAAATCACCTGAGAGAACACAATGGTACTGACATCAGAACTCTTCTCTGGTGAGTAAAAGCAGAGCAAGCTGGGTCAGGAACATAGGAGCTGCCATAGCAAATTAAATCAGTAATTCATTTGTTCTTTTATCCTGTCTTTGACAGGGAGCAGCTATCAGTGCTTCTGAGAACAGAGAAAAATATTAAAATACATACAATTCTGCAGTGACCATCTCATTGGAGATGTTTTTTCCCTATCTCTGTTGATTAGAGATTGGCTTGTCATCTCGAGATTTAATCTTACTGCTGCTTTCAAGGAAACACTTTAAATATAATAGCAAATGCTGCATTTTAATCACATCCATATTTTTACTTACAATTTTGTACAAAAATGCCTGTGAAAATAAAAACAACTGCAGAGCTGGAAGGAAGAGATTGTACCCCAGGCATCAAAGTATTTTATTATGCTTTCAAGGCTGGCTGGGAAGCTGTGGTAACCAGGCAAGTCCTCTTCTTCAGTGTGTTGATTTAAATGTGGAAGTTCTGTGTTGGACCAGAATAACAGTTTAATTAAAGCCATGTAAAATAAACAAATCCTCATCTTTGACACTTGGCTTCTGCAAAACAATCAGTTTCAGAAGTAGAGTTCTAAAAAAGACGCCAAACCTTTAAAAGAGTCTTGAGAATTTGCTGTGATGATTGCCAGACTTAAGAACATTGACTTTTTGCAGAGACACCCTACCTTTACCTCTCTAGTTTGTTTGTTCTGGGCCTTAGAGATTTTAGCCTTACTTAATTCCCCCAAAGCTTTAAGCAGGTATTTTTAAGCTCTGGTGACTTTCCAAGATGTCACTCATTTGAAATTCAGTTGCTTGCCCTCCCTAGTCCTCTCCCACCCCATATGTAAGATGGTGGTTTTATATTTGTCATGTTCTCAGCCAGACAAACAGAACACACAGGTTTTTTTTTTTCCAATCCCAAATGCCTTGACATCTCAGCAGAGCGATTCAGGGATCCCAAGTGTGTGCTGACAGACCTGCTGATGGCGTCAATGTGCCTGGGTCAGCTCGCCCAGTCGTCTACCCTGAGGTAAAGGGCTAAGTAGCCTTTGGGCAGCACTTCAGTAAAGCAGCCTTATTTATTCCAGGACCCGTGTAGCATCTGTGTATTGTCCTTGTCTGGCCTGAGGAGCCATCCCTTTGGTGGTTAAGGAAAAAATGGGGCTGAAACTCTGAAACTAAGAATCAAACCAGCATACTCAGGCATGTGTTTGTAAAGTACATTAAATGTACACATACCTTCTGCAGTAGATCTCAGATAGTATATTAGACACAAATCCAAACATTATCCTGGTAGACTGTGTGAACATCTAGGAGGTAGCAAATCCTAAGGAAAATGATAATGTAAGAAGGATTTTGTTTCTACACTACCTGAATCAAGGATCAAGTTGCTTTTTGTCACCAAATGTAGGTGGTTATTCTTTGAAAAAATCTTTGCATTTTTTCTATAGAGAAGCCATAGTAGATGTAAGAGAATTTGCTAGAACGGATTTTATTATGTATGTTGATGCTTGAGAATTTCTTAAAAACGTCTTCATCTTATTAGTAAAACTAGAAAAGGTCATGAAAGTCATGCGAAGAAAAAAGGTCTGAACAGCATGTTTTTCTTTAAATCATGCAACAGGCCATGGAAAAATATAAAAAAAGAAGGTGCAAATTTAGGAAAAGACTCTTCCAATGCTGTTTGCCTATTCCAGTATCCATCTGTAATAGAAGATGCCAAATGAAGATTATAAAACTACGCAGACATATACCTTCAATATTTTCCTAAACACACAATCATCAGTCAGAAGTTCAGAAGCCTTTTCTTCTCAAACTTTTGAAAATGTACCCATCACCTCAGTGCTTTTAGAAAAATTGGATTTCAGTCTCATYTCAGATGAAGAAGGACTTCACCAATGACAAGAGTCAGAAGTTAGCTCAGTCTGCTCATAGATGGAGTGGGAATATGGTGTTGTTTACTAAGGGCTAAAAGCTCTCCTTACCTCGCAAGTGGACAGGCTCTGTGACTTTTTCTCTGCATAAGATTTTATACAAAAGTCTAGAGTCTTAAGATTTCCAACTTGAAAAGTTTCAGAATTGTTCTTGATGTTATTCACAGATAGCATGAACCACTGTGGACAAAGCCACATTATTTGATTCTCTCAAGTCTGACTGATAGACTTTTTGTTTCAAGAACAAAATAATGTCAACAGTGGTAAATTGTCATCCATTTAAGTATTTCCATGATTCTGGTCTTCTCTTTATGAAGAGGTTGTTTACAGATATGACAGAATTGCATCTCTTTAATGATTCTGTTAAGACAGGATAAAAAAATACATGAAACTTGTGACTCAGTTTTGTTCTATTCAGTCTGTTTACACTGTTCTCATCATAACTGAGGCTTATAAGTCATGTGTACTCATTCAAAAGCTCTTCTTGTTGCAGAAGAATCTAAGTGTATATTCAACAGTGTAGTCAATGAGCCTACCAATCTCTGATTTTTTGCAAAAGTTTAATTTAAAACTTGAGTGTTTAAGAAACAGAAAGCCCTTCAAGGAACTTAGGCATTAGTTAGGAAAATCTGAGGGTCAATTGCATTTGACAAGAATGTATGTAAAACCTCCTATGCCTCTTCTGACTAACTGTAGATTTTTGGCTTGGCTGTTAAATATGTGTGTGTGCTTTTTTCAGCAAGGGAAAAATGGCTTGGCTGTAGAGAAAAACTGATTGCACAAACTGGAGTTTCTCTATAAGTGAAATTCTTCATCAGTAGAGAAACATACAGAAGTCCAAAGCCATTTCAGTAAAATGTTTTGCTACATGTCACTAACCTCTCAATTTTATAAACTGTCTTGCTAGGATGTAAATGGAAGTAATCTTTTGGCTATGGCAGTTCCGGTGCAAAATGTGCTCTGTACTAGAAAGAGGCTCACCATTGTACTTGCACATGCTCAGCAGAGTAGTGTGGGACACTCATTCTGAGCTCTGTCAAGCTAAATCAATTTGGATTAGATTAAATGGTTCAAACATTTGGATTAAGTTGCTGGATTTTGCTTAAAGGAGAATCCACTGAAACAGCCCCTCCAGCAAACCAAATCTAGATTCTGTGGGTTGTTGGAGAGCTGGTGGCTGTGACCTCTTCTGTAAGTATGGCTGGAACCTGAGTAAACTCCATTTATAAACACTACATTTTAGATGGTTATTTTTTGTATTAGTATTAACTTTTTAGAAATAAAATACATGCATTCAGAAAAAGAATCCCAAACACTATATGGTACCTCTTATATTAGACTAGCTAAATTTAGACTGTTCTAAAAGGATGGGTATTCAGCTTACATATTTCACTAGAACCTGACCTATTTCAAGACTGCTCAGAATGAAATTAAAGATTTAAGAAATACTATTGTTCAGTGAATTTCTTGTTCTCATTTCCTTTATGAGGGTTCTTTTCTTTGTATTGTTTCTTAAAAGCTACAGGAAATATTTTTCCTGAATATAAATATAAAAACCCAAACCAAACAAACTGTAGGCTTGGATTTCAAGTGGTACAAATCAGACTAACTTCACTAGAATAGAGAAAAACATTAACATGAGCTCCTTACATGAGTGGGATATCTCTGGGTGACAGAAAAACTGATTTCACCCCTTTACTCCCTTTAACTCATTTGTTTCAAAAATCCAGTATTTTGTTTGTGTTTATTTCTGGATAAGGAGAGCTGAGAAGTCTTTTTTTATTCTGGAATAAATTTTTTTAATCTGTTAGCACAATATATTTGCAAAAATTAGTAGAAAATTTAGATGAATAACCACAGCCTGCAAAGAGGATAACTGTGGAACAACACCTGCTTTTACTCAGGGCAATTCCTTTTTTTTAAAAAAAACAAGCCTATTTCATGTCTATTTCATGTTTTCATGAAGTGGCTGCTGCTTCTGGAAGAGGGACCATTATCTTTACTCAAGATTTGTCTTTCTGACTGTTTTGGAGTCCAATGTTAAGACATCTCAGCTGACTTAGAGTGGCAGATGATTCTGGCTGATTCCACAGTAAACTCAAGGTTGAATTAGGGACAAGAATCTGGTCACAGTCATAACAGATGAGGGATGGAGACATTCCTTCCCCTGGAAGTTTTACTGGCTGTCTTGCTAAGAAGATGGACTAGACTGAAATTTATAATTTGTTACTAAGTTTCTAATAAAGCTGAAACAGGAAAGGTGAGTGTGAATGAATGGTATGATCACTCATCCCTAAATCTCTCTGGACTGTAATTAACAGCATTTGAAAATACAGATGAGTACAGCTCYCTCTTACACAGGTTAGGCTGGCCTTGCTCTCTGCCAGTCCGGATAACCGCTGCCACAAACTCAGTTAAAAAAAAAAAAAAAAAAAGAAAAAGAAGAAAATAGGAAATCTCTCAGTACTAGTGCATCAGGCACTTATTTGGGAGCAAGGAGAGAGAGCTCATCTTCCTTTTAAGAAATTTCCTTTCTGTGTTTATTTCCCTCTGTGTGCAATGACTTTCTTTTTTTTTTCCATTTACTAAGCAATTACAGGTAATTCTTCCTCTTTTTTTTCCAGGGAAATCCACACACTTCATCCAGCTCTGAACTCAAAACTCAATTCCCTGAAGATGCTTCCCTTCCGTGCTTGGAGACTGCAATTAAAGAGTATTCTAAGAGTGTTCATGGGAGGATAAAASATTGTTGCTACTTCTTTTTGTCCTCAGAGGCCTTTTGAGCCTCTGTTGGGAGCCTTTCCCTTCTGCCTGACACACTTGAAGGAACTTCTGATAATCCACCTAGTTCTTTTGAGACTAATTTGCTCAGCCAGCATCTGGAAAACCCTTGTGGCAGAGACCTTGTTTGGTGATGAGCAGACCAACCCCATGGTGAGTTGTACATTTAGTGCTTGCAAAGTGTTAGGGCAAACAAGAAAAGACAGCAGAAGTTAATTTTTTTTAGCACAATAGCTAATAACTACTCATGTGCCTATTGCACTTGACTGTAATAATGTTATATGAAGATATAAATAATATATGGATGTCAGTAAAACCTAATTAGGTCCTGGATTTCCCTGGATTTTACACTGTATAAGGCAATAGCACCTCTCAGTTTACAGATACTACCAAAGAAAGGTGTGCAATATATAACCATATTCAGTTTAGCCAGATTTCATGAGAAGATGAAACTGTAAACTCAGCATAGAGAGCTAAACATTTCAGTAAAATTCTGTGGATAGGTCAACAAGGTGTACTTTATAAACCTGTTTTCAGCTTTTAACCAGCTCAGGCCTAATTTCATGCTGTTTATATGACTGTCAAAGCTTGCCCCATAACTGTTGTGCAAGCATTTTTTGCTACTGTTATCAGCCCTTCAAGAAAGTCACTTTAATGGCCATGTGCAGGGGATATTAGTGCAATGTTTGAAAATGCTATACAGTTATGATACTTTTTATTAAAAGCAAAAAAAAAAAAAAAGACATTGGATAATAGGATATTATTTTTTTTCCTTAATTTAGTGGGATTTTAAATGAAAATTCAAATGAAAATGTAAACGAAAATTTAAAAATTTAAAACTGAAGCATGTCACTTAATAAAAACAATTTATCTTTGTTTTAAGAAATATTTTGGAAAAAATAGTGTCATTTTCAGATTTTTTTTATTTTATAATATTGAAACAGAGTACTACATTAGAGACATAACTGTGATTTTACAGGAATTACAAAAGAAAATTGGAAAAAACGTATGTTCATGATTTGAAGCAGACACACATACACTTTTGTTCAAGATTCAGTGAGTTTACAGGAACCTTTGACCTCTCCTTTAAATACAGGAATTCATCTGTTTTTTTGCCTTTTGTTTTTTTGACGCTTATTTCAAGTGTATGCCCAACCATGCTGCTGAATCCAGCCCAAGGTTTTCAGCAGTGCTGGAAAGCACCCTCACTAACTACACAACTCATTCCCAAGGCCCACTGAGACCACAAGGAAGTGTCCTGTGTGAAGGACACTTGCAACTTGCTATTTCCACCTGAAAGGCAAATAAACACAGAGGACTAAGAAAAAGTGGTGACCTTACCGTTAATTCAGCATAATTCTTAAGCTTTGAGAAGCATTAGGAGCTTTACCTTGATAGACAGGCTTGGCTTATTGATATCTCTTTTTCGTTTGCTTGACTGACACCTGCTGTGCTTATAACAGACTGTTGTTAGTCCGGTTCCTCATCATCCTCATCAAGCAGTGCACAGTACATATGCAAAAGCAGGGGGAAAACGTGTAATAGGAAACTACATGTAGAAAAGCTTGAGATCCAGCACATCTTAGATTACACAGATTGTTTATAAACTCTCTTAAGGGCAAAAATTCTTTTTTTCTGCAGCATGTGAGTTTCTGAAACAAAGGTAGAAGGAAACRTGGGGTTTAGGATAACTACCAGTAGCTGCCTTTTGGAAAAAAAAGCAAGTTGTGGTTGTGCTGTGGAAGTTAGAGCGCTTATGCCTTTGGGACAAGGGTATGTAGTTTTGGAATGTAAATTATTCTGTTGAGTTCAGACAAAGAAACACTGCCCACAAATGCAGAAGAGGTTCTCTTTTAGCAGTGCAGTGTGAAGACAAGCATGTCCGGAGAGGTCCAGGAAAAAAAAGGGGTCAATTTGCATGAACATGGAGTAAAAGAAAGGCAGTGCATGACAATATCAAATTAAACTTTTTGGTCAAACTTCTGTGGTTTAAAAGCACCAGAAAAAAAAAAGTGGTTTTCATTAATTTTAGAATTTTAATAACTTCTGCTTGAAAGCAGAAACATTCAAATCTAATGCAGTATTCCTCAGATTCAAAATACTGGAAATTTACTCACATAACCATGAATGTTTGTCAAATGAGAAAGAAAGTTTGACACAGAGAAGAAAAGAGCATTCTTCTGAGCTCCCCATAGCAGAATTGAGAGCTGAGAAACCTGGACAGCTTAGATAAGATTCAAATGGGCATCAAAACATGAAGTCCCTCCTTTGAACTGAACTCTGCTTCCTCAGTTTCAGAAGTGCTTATGACATCTACAAGACTTAGTAGTGAAAGACTGAATGACAAGGAAGAAAAGTTATAGCTGAAATGCTGTTTTTTAGGAAAGGGAGAGCTGCAAGGTACTGTTTCTGAGAGCAACAACAACAAAAAACAAGCCGTTTTTGTTCATGTTATAAATATAAACTAGAAATGTTCTCTACCTTGCTTTCAGAGAGTTGTCACAAGATAAACTGCTCCCACTGATGCCAGCTGAAAAGTCACGTAGTTGTTTCATCTTCTGGTAAACTTTGGATTTGTTTGAGCCAGAATGAGCATTATATCAAGTAGAATTTCTAGCTCATTTAAGAATGAAATGTGTAGGTACATTCCTAAGATCACCATTGTTTTCCAAGTTGTCTCAATTTACTAAAATCAAATGCCAGGTGAATATTAGGGAAAAGTATCCCTTAAGCTCAGAGCTAGAACTATTGAATTCCACAGGGTATAAAGAGAATTACATTATTTTTTCATTTTAATTGGAATAAATTTGTCTCAGGAAGACAGTGTCTGTTGTGTCAAATTTCTTATCTTGAAAAAAGCTCCACATTCTGCTTTGACAATTTTAAAAATTAAATTTCTCCAGTTCTACTGTGGAAAGAATTTTAAAACATGAAGTTCTTTAAAAATTCACCACCAAAATGAAAGTCAATGATTGAAACAAGGTGTTTCAGATTATTGCAACATTGTTTCCCTTACATATTCTTACTTCAATAAAATGTGAGATTTTTCTTTTTATCTTGTGCTAAAGATGTGAAAAGTACAAAACGGGAGATGGGCAAATAACAGAAATATTGAAAATTATAGCAAGATGGAAAATCAGAAAGATTTGTTCAGCTCTACAGAAAGAATTCTGTTATGTGTGATGACAAAAGGATAATACACTGTTTCTGTTCACCTAAAGAATAGATTACCATCCAGAAGTTCAACCTGGTTTGTACAATATGCTTTTGTGCTCACGGAATGTACGAACAGATGGATCTAAAGTTCATGGAATGAGCCTTGAAAAGCTAGAGGACAGTGTCATTTTTGTGTCACGGGAGGAGGTGAATGAGGTAAAAATCATTCACAGAATCACAGAAACACAGAACCATGGAAGGTTTGAAATTGGAAGGGATCTTTGGAAGCTGTCTGGTCCAAACCCCCGTGCTCAAGAAGGGCCATCTAAAGCCACTTCCCCAGGGCTATGTCTAGACGTTTTTTTTTTTAACATCTCCAGAGAGAAGACTCCATCGCTTCCCTGGGAAAGGGCTCAGTCACCCTCACAGAGAAAGTGGTTCCTGAGTTCAGAGTGTTGCACAGACTCTCCTGTGTTTCAGTTTGTGCCCATTGTCTCTGCTCCTGTTACTGGGCATGACTGAAAGGGCCTGGCTCCATCCTCTTTGCACCATTCCTCCAGTATTTACATACATTAATAAAATCTCCCCTGAGCCTTCTCTTCTTGAGGCTGAAGAGCCCCAGCTTTCCCTGCCTTTTCTCATAGGATTCCTCTCCTCATAGGAGATTCTCTAGTCCCTTCATTGTCATTGGGGCCCTTCGTTGGACTCCCTCCAATATTCCCATGCCTCTCGTGTACTGGGGAGCTCAGAACTGGACACAGCACTCCAGGTGTGGCTTCACCAGTGCTGACGGCAAAAGTCTGTGCCCTCAACCTGCTGCCAATACTTTGCTAATGCAGCTCAGGATAACACTTGCCTTCTTTTTTGCAGAGGCACATCGCTGGCTCGTGTTCAACTTGGTACCCACCAGAATGCCCAGGTTCTTTCCTGCCAAGCTGTTTTGCAGCTGGGTGGTCCCCAGCATATACAAATCCCTAGGGTTGTTCTTTGGTTCTGTTGAGATCTGTTGAAAACTTAGTGAGTCAATGGCATTGCTAATATTTGACATGAAAGAAAGGGGGGTTCATAATGGGTTTAATTTTTCATTCTCAGAAGTAGGAACTGTTATTTTCTTTTAAATTTTGACTTAACCCTGGGATATATATCAGGCTTAAGAAGAAAACCTCAGTTAAAAATATCTCTACAATTCAGAGGAAAAACCTTTCATCACCTGTAATTCTTTTACTCACCATTCAGTCAATGTGACAAGGAAATTTTTCGCTCCTGTTCAGAGGCATTCCTTCCTCTCGGGTTGATGATGACATTTGCATCCATGCTGAGTCTCCTGTTACTGTGCACTGCAGGTGGAGTTGTGCTTGGCTGGACTGCCCTATGTGTGTTACTGGGACACAGGGACCGGCAGGGCTAACCCCAGCTTTCTAACATATACACACAGAGTGAGATTAACTTTGATTTATGGATAAGTGATGTATTAGCAACATGTGAGAGTTCTGGAAAATCTGGGAGTTAATCCAGATTGCTAAAATAACAATTTTTTTTCCTCAGTTTTACTGTTGCTTTATTACAGCAGTTGAAAGTGTTGTCAAGTCCTTATGATCATTGTCCTCCTTACATTATAGAGTTCATTTTATTGTATTTTACTCTCTTTGCATTGTTATTTGTATCCTAAAGAAAAAAAATCACAAGACATTTTAAGCAATCAAAAAATCCATTTTTATCACTATGAACAAAGGTAAATATGGATCAAAAACCTTTGTAACATTTCTTCCTTCCAAAAGGATTTTGTTTATAAGTGCCTTTTCACTGTTGTTTTATTTTTCAAAACCAGATATTGCAACTGCTTAATTCCGAGACAAATATTTTTTCTCTATACTCCTTTGAGGAGCTGAAACAGAAAAAAACAAAGGAAGTCTCATGCTATTTGAAGAAATTGAATTCGTGTTAGAGGAAGGGCTACAAAGGGCTCAATGCGTTATCCTACAGAGTCAGATGTTTATGGGATATGCAACAGTCACAGTAAAAATCACACAGCCATAAAAATAATAAATTGAAGACTGCTGGAACAGACCTCTACTACATGCTTCACACTTCTGATTAATGAAAACTGAAATCTGAATTGGGTTATCAAAAACCACTTAGCACATCAGTGCATTTTGCTACAAAACATCACCAATGAGCATTTTGCATAATCTCAGGTTATTAATTGTCACGATTTTACAGCACACCCCCCCCCCCCCAACATTAGCTGTGAATATAGCCGATATTTCATTTAGATCTAGGGCCCAAGAATATAAATGTTTGAGCACCACTTCCCTGAGATTCCTTATGTTTTTCCATGGTGGTAGTATAATTGTTTGCACTTTGCACATAATGGGTATAAAATACTGTTATTTCTGAATTCTCCACCCTCCCTGTGCCTAAGCATCCTTTTCCCCTGATTTTATATTTGTGTGTAAAATTCATGCAGCATTCTTCCTGAGAGAGCTCTGCTCCTCTGTTTTCTCCCATGATCTAGTCTGTGAAGAGTTGTGGGGCAGCAGAGAACCCCTACTGACATCATGGATTAAGAAGAAGGTTGAAAGGGTTGCTAAGAACAGGCATCAATTGTACTTTCATCAAGGAATTGGCCTAGCTATCAAAAGACAGTGTTTCACCCCAAATACAATGATGAAACTAGAATAGCACATCCTTGTCTTAATGGGTTTATACATTGAAAGACAGGGTTGAAAACACCTTCTCACTTCGCCATTAGTTTCCCGGATATTTGTTGTAAATTACAGTTATTCCTGTTGTCTGTCAACTCCACAAATCACATTATGACTTGACTCAAGAAAATATTGGTGGCTGCCATGGAATGGGATTAGGAAAAATCACTAGGATAAGGTGAAAAGAACATGTGAAGAAATGAGCAGAATGAAATGATCTTCCTCCTAAAGTGCAAAACCCGGAGTGAATGCAGAAGGCTCTGGGCTAGCATATGTGATCTTGGAATTGATTATATTCACGTGTAGAGGAAACAATGTGCTCTTCTCAGCACAAAGTTCAAGTGCTTGTTTTTAGTTCAAGTATACAAACAACTGGTATACCATTGCCACTGCTGGAGACTGCATACCAACAACTAAATGCCTATTTCTCTGACCTGTTGAAGGCTTGTTTCGAGGGTATACAGAGAGAAGCAATATTGTAGATAAGTTTGGGAGCAGGAGGACAGTGTTATGTTCAGCCTCTGCTATCCTATGCCTGAGGTTTGTTCTTTTGAAGAGCTAGGACTGCTTATTCTTGATTAATTGGGGTGAGGGGATAGGTGATAAATGGAGACTGTATTCCCGCAGTGTCAGTCATCCATCTTTTGTAGAAGGTATAGGAAGTCGTAAAAAATTAATATGGGAAATTTATGAATTATTTGTTTGCTTGCAGAAAAAGTCAAATGGGCACACTGAGCCACTGCTTACCTGTTGACAGGACTCCCTTCTGAGCACAGGTGTTCCCTCTGTGTCCCTGTGGGTTTCTTGGGAATATCTGTCAGCAGCCACTGGTTATGGTATTTGTCATTGCACTGTTATCTGTCACAGGGACAACTCTCTGGACAGATCTTGCCAGGCCACTGGGACTTCTCCTGCTACTGACACAGCTCAACACAAGCTTCACTGTGAAAATGCTTCCTTCCCTCCCTTGGTGACTCCAGCTGGGAGGTTCTGAAGGGATATTTGTGGGGTGGTGAGGCACAGGGTGGTTCACAGCCACGGAAGCACTGCTGAGCAGCTCTGGCAGGGCTCAGCACAGGAGGCTGAACTTGCAAGTGCTCTCGAGGGCAGAAGGGGCAGATCATGATCACAGCTCTCTTCAGAGCTGCTCTTGCCAGCACCATGCTGTCCTTGGACTCAGCCAGCTGAAGTAGAAGCTGGAAGATGCTCAAGGCTGTGACACACTTACAGACTAAATTTATTCACACACAGTTACACTTTTGTATTCTCAAGTCAGCACTGTTTTTTAGCTTACTCAGCCCTTCTTTTTTTCCTGATGTTTAGCTACCCCTTCAGCTGTATTTGCAGAGTGCAATAATATTCCCAATTGCCTTATTTTCACTAGACTGAAGAGCAGAGAATTTTCCAGTCTCCTCTTATTCAAGAGGCTATGCATTTCTTCAATGTTTCTAGTAGCTCTTCTGTGTAGCTGTTACAGTATGAGGTAATTTTTTGGTGTGGGTGACTAAAATTGAACATAGTACTTCATCCTCAATATTGCTTTCATTACAATGGAAATGCATTCCTGAATTTTAGGGTTTGGAAGTAAATAATTGTCTTTGGTGGCTATGGATTCCACTAAACAAGCCAGTATAGGTCAGACTAAAAATCTAAATATGGTTATAGAACAGAGGAAGAAAACTAGTTGGCATGGAGTACTGTGGAAGTTTATATGCTTCAGTTATACAGCTAGAAACAAGCAGCAAGAATAAATTTTATAATTTGTGGTAAGTTAGTAAATCTTACCTGTTTTCCTTCCAGCCTCCTCAGAAATGTAGGTATGTTTGCTTTTATTGACACAGTATTGGGTTTGCTGCACTGTGTTTAGCTTCAGCTGGTCTGATGGGATCATCCAGAAACCTATTTGGAAAGAACTTCCCATAATGATGTGTTATTTGAATATCCAGTGGGATAAACAAGTGAATTCCACCCATATTCTATGTAAATAGTAATTTTCTCTGCTATTCAAATGAATTCAGAAAAGTGCATAAGTCTATTTTTATTTTCCAAGTCATTTGAGATTTTCACATTGTTCATTTTCTTCAGGGTTATAATTATTATTTTCAGTACCTATATCTCAAACATTTTCTAATAAAATACRAACACCAAAGTAATAGTGCACAGCAATGTGTACTATGCACACCTCCGTTCTTGTACTACTGCTATAAGATATATACAAAATAGACAGAAATTTTCAAAAAAGCACTGCAAGCCAAATAAACACTCCATCAGAAATATGATACTGAAAGGAGAACATACAGAACTAAAACATCAGCACAAGTTAACATGTTGTTGATACAGAGAGAGACAAAGAATTCAGATCAAGGCTCAACCATCTTTCAAAGGGAAAAGTAAGCAGAACTGAATATAAAGGAAAGTCAGAAATGTCATGTACTACTTTATCTCCGGGAGCAACACAGAGATGGGGAGAAAATAAAAAGAAAAACAAAAGAGCTGAAGCAGGTTTGAAATAGGAAGAAAGATTAAACTAGACAGAAGCAAGTGTGGAGGAGTAACAGTGGAATGAAAGAAAACAATGACACTCTATCAAAGGAAAATGGAAGTAARTTTTCCCTCAGAATGAAAGAGGTGACTGCTATTCTGTGCAGATAATTTACATTTCAGTACTCCAAAGCAGTTGAGAAATTTTATCTGAGTAAAATCAGGGTTTTTTTGTTTGTTACGGAGGTTCAGCGTTTTTATTTCTTTTTCGTCTTTGCCAGGCTAAGTCCTCCCAGTGGTGTGCAGTCATGTGCTATGCTCCTGGAAAAGAATGCATGCTTTACGGATTTGTAGTTCTGCTAAACAACAGTGACAAAGAGAGCAGAAAATGAATTAAAGAATAGTTGTCTTGATTTTAAAATTATTTTATATGGTGCAGTGTTTTCTTTTTCATCCTGTTTGTACCATTTTTATTAATGACCTGCAAACTACTCTTTGGGTTTTTCCACTTGCACAGCTAAGTCCCTAGGAGATATTTTTTCTTTCTTATGTCTTTCTTGGTTATTTGTAGCATATTTTTATTTTCTGCAGAGACTTCTGAAGATTTGGGTTATGTTAAGCTGATTCTAGAAATAAAAATATGAATGGGTGAAGAAAGTATTGCATATACATTTTAAATGTCCAATAGGAATTCCTTTGCATGGCATATCTTTCTGTCTCCAATCTCCACCACCAAGAGCTGCCAGCCTACACATTTATTTGACGTATAGAATAGTTAGAGAAGGATGTCTCAAAAAAGGTGAGACTTGCCACTGCTCTCAAGAAATAAAGTGTACCACAGGGACCACTTGCATATTAGAGAACAAGTTTTCATCAAGACAGGGACTTTGGAGGGATTTGTTCATTGTGACTACTTCAGGATTGCTCTACTTTTCATCATGGAAAGCAACATGAAGAAAGAATAAGCTTTCTTCAAATATTGTGTCTCTTAAAAAAGTTGTCTTTGTGCATGAAGATGACATTCCCTGTCCTTTTTCTCATCCTTCTTCTCATTTCATTACTGAAACTGAGGAAGATATTTAGGAGAAGGAAATGTTAGTTTTCAGATCTTCCTCTGGGCAGAACCATAGAGGCAGGACAACAGTCTGAAAATGGTGACACAGAAAGGATGAGTTTGGGAGACAGAAATTGAAAAAAAAATTCAATTTGGTCAAAAGTGTGAAGAAAGATAAAAGTATTTCACTGATCCATATTTTTTTAAATGTWTACCATCACATTTTCATGGCATTTGGTTTTATTTTTCCTTATTTCATCTCCTTTCAGCTAGTTGCTCAGAAGAGTGAAATGCATAATTGTCTTTGATTACTTAGTCCTCAATATCTTACTTACTAGCCAACTTCCAGTAGAGATAGACTGAGATCTGCTAACATCTCAAAAGCTCTACATCTATATATAATTAAAAGTCTAATTGTGAGTATATAGACATCTTCTTAATCCTTGTCACTACAGAGAAGATGGTATTGAATTGATACCTCTATGATATGGTTAACATAGTGGCATATTATTTCTGCAGGTTTACAYGTTCACAAAATGCAAGTTTGGTAATGACCATGGTAAATGTCAGGATTTCTCAATAACTTTGATCACATTTTATAAATAATTTGTAATTCTAAATAAGTACATTTTGGTTGAAGTAGAATGTGAAGAGSGTCTGGTTGTGATGTCTTCTCTGTGACCAGTGACAGGACTCAAGGGAACGGCCTGGAATAGTGTCGGGGAGGTTTAGGTTGGATATCAGGAAAAGGTTCTTCACCCAGAGCATGGTTGGGCACTGGAACAGGCTCCCCAGGGAAGTGGCCACAACACCAAGCCTGAAAGAGTTCAAGAAGCATTTGGACAACACTCTTGGGCACATGGTTTGACTCTTAGGGTGTCCTGTGCAGGGCTAGGAGTTGGACCCGATGATCCTTGTGCGTCGCTTCCAACTCCACTTATTTGGTGATTCTGTGAAGTTAAAAGAAAATCACCATGTAGCATGTCCTAACAGTTCATCAATCCACTGTAAACCAGTTCCTTTTTGTTTGTGGTTTTAGACACCATGTCTTATTTAGATGAATTACTTTGCAATACCTAGGCATAGCTCTAAAACTAGCAACATCTATTAAAGATAAAGGTTTAAAAAGGAGCAGGTTATACACCATAAGAAGAAAATATAGGCTTTAAATACTGTTTTCTACAATTAATCTATCCTGAACTTGTCATATTTGGTCTTCACGACATTTGCAAATTGTCTTAGAACAGTATAAGCCTGTTACAGGAAATCATGAGTTCATCATCACATTTGGTAGGTATTTTAAATCTACAGCTAACTTTTCATGTATGATTAATGGGTCTGTTATTTCAAATTTGATGTGCAGTTCACACAATGTACAAGTGAGTTATGTTTAATAAAACATAAAAGTGAGATTCAGCTTTACAGTTCTAACTATGCTTAGCATTCTTTTTTTCGCTATTGATTCAGATTCTCTCTGACTTTCAAACTTTTTTTTTTTCTTGTAATGAGGTCTTTCACTATCTTACAAGGCAGATTACATCTTTGAGCTAATTTCCTTTGATATCCTTATGAGAGTCCTCTTAATTGTTAGAACAGAAGTTCCTTATAGATTTCCAGTACCAATGACAGCCTAACAAGTGTCCTCCATTATTTGGTTCTATGAATAATATATTTCATTGAAATATAAAATACAAAATTGAGATCGTTGGCAGCTTCTAATGTGTCCAGAGAAACTGTCTACAACAATTTTACTTGTAATAAATATAGCAATATGTCCACAAGAATTTAGGTGGGAGCTATTGAATTATAAAATAATTTGCGTTGGAAGGGACCCCTAAGGCTCATTAAGTCCAAGAATGTTAAAGACTAAACAAAAATAAAGGCTGATACCTCTGTAAAAATTACGAGGCTGGATACTGTAGACCCTGGCTAAGTCACCAGCTCAGACACTCTCTCTTGCTCACTCTCTCACCATGGCAGTACCCAGCAACTTGGACTGTAGCTCTATAGGACTTGGAGGATGCAGAAACATGAAAAAGTCCAAAGCCTCTGCTGTTGCACACCCTAGTTTAAAGCTCTTCCTTACYGGATGCTTTTTTCTAATGCCCAAAGGCAGTCGTGCCATGCAGTGCCAGCCTGCATCTCACCTCCGCACACCCAGCAGCTGTGAGCAGAGCTTGTCCCAGGCTCTGCTCCTCGCTCAGCCATTCTGTCATTCTGGCCACAATGTGCCGTGTGGATGTGAAYAGCCCTTGCACTTGCAGCGTTTAATAAGAACCAAGGCTGTACAGGAGAAGCAACAGTAACCCTGAACCATCTCCCATGGATCAAACCCAAATTCAGRCCTTTATCTCCGTCAGCCCCTTTTGTCTACCCTGTGAACCCTTGCAGATGGCAGCCAAAAGGTGACCCCTCTGTAAAATCTGATTTTATTTGCTCAAAAGTAAGCCAGGGTCTCTTGGGCATGGGAGAAATTTGGTTAGAGTGTAAGTCTGTGAAAAGGAAGGATGTGAATGTGGTGGGGGGTTTTATTTGKTTTTTTTTTTGTTTTGTTCTTTTTRCGGTCCCAGAAGGCCCCAAAGGTTAACACGTTGGATATTCTTGGCTGGGTCATATTGATGATCTTTGGGTTTGTGGCAGATATTAATTTCTGAACTATAGTTTAAATTTAGGCGAGAAAAATCCTGAGTGAAACCTGATTTTAAGTGCAGTCCTTCAACCCTCTGATAATCTAACACTCAACTGTCCCAAGAGTACTCATTAGCAGGAAGCAGGATTTCTTCTTGAAATCCAAAGAAATACTTACTACAATTACTATTGTTTAAGCTATATTTTCGTTGATTGTTGCTAGTGAAGCCATGACTTTTTACATTTCCTTTTCAGTTCTAATAACCTAATTATTCAATTAAAACATCATAACATGAAGTATAATTAGCCCTAAACAACTGTGTAGCTCTATTATTCAAGAAATACAAAAGACAGATGAATTATTTTAGAATTGCTTATAAGTTCTTAAATCTACATGCATTTTTCAAGGAAATGTAATTTCTTCTGTTGCTGGAGTACCTCCATGCATGTCTGCAAAGGCTGTCAATGCCAGCACTGACTGTAAACTCTACCAACCAGATGAAGCTTGGAGTAGCTCTTAGGTATCTTCCATGTTTTTGACTTGTGGCTTCTTTCAGGTAAAGCAATGCATATGACAGGTTATATGTTTGCTTTCTATCTGGGACTCACCTGCTTTTCTTTTCCCTGTCTTTCTCCTTTTATGATTTTTTTCTCTTGGCTAAAATTTCTGCTGCTCTATCAGTGCAAATTTGCTAATACAAGTCCTAGATGTTTTCAATTTATTTACATATTTAGCAATCAGATACATTTACAATGTGTAAGGAATAAGGTCCCATTTATAACCTGAAGGAACCTTGTCTGTTGTTTCTAGAGAAAAGACAATGCTGTTTAAAGGACATTTTAGAATTCTTGTAAAATTTCCTGGTCCAGAGGAATTTTTTATGTATTTATGTATTTATAGCATTTCCTGTATGCAGTAACATTCTTTTAAAATTATACTCAACCCAAACAATACAGATTCCAGATTTGTTTTCGTTTAAATTAATCTCATTTCAGTGCTACTTATATATTGCATTCTTTTAATGCATTGTAATGAAAAAGTTCTTGGAAAAGAATATAAAATTATTTTATATGATATTGATTTCTTCCTGTACAAATATCTATTATAAGAATTTTTTTGACGTAGGAACAGAGCAGGCAGAGATTCTTATGTCTGCTTGTCTTATGAAGGCACGAATTTTATTAATGCATTCAGTTCCTGCTTGTCAGGGACAGTTGGCTGAGCAGATATGTGCAGATACTGGCATGAAAGCTAAACAACAGTTACAGGAAAAATTTGGCCTGACTTGTCTCATTGGCAGCTATCAATCTACAAGCAATGCRATCCACACAATGGGTTTGGTTTTTTTTTTGAAAGAGCATAAACAATCCTGAATCTCACAGAGGAAACACACATTCAAGACATAGGTCAGGGAACGTCTTATCAGCTGAGATTTATTTCCATCCCATCTTTCATTTGTGTCAGCAAACTGTGAATAGAGATTGCCTCACAGTCAGGAATTTTAAAGGGAGCCCAGATTCTGGCTTTGTAATACTAAAAATCATTCTTACTCAAGGACAAAAAATCCCTTCTGARAAGGTGAGAGTAAACTTAATAATGAGATCATCCTAGGTTTTATTCCTTTGAAATTAATGAAGTTTCTCACTTTTATTTTTTGCTCTTTGACATTTTTATTAATGTTAACAGGAGTATCTCATGCTGGTGTCTGGAAAACACTGAGCACTGAGATTTGACAGCATAAACCTCCACCTGGGAACAGCATGAAGTATCCTCTGCCTTGTCATTGACATCTGTGGGACTTCGTGTACAGGTAATATTCTCAGCTGGTGTAAAGCACAGGGCTTTGGTATTTACATGACTCTGACACCTGGACCGGAATTGCTTCACTGATTGTTTAAACAGGATTGGGGGTAGAAGTTCTGCAGAGCACACCAGGAATGCAGTGGAGAGCACAGAGTGCACAGCCCAGCTTAATGCCTCTGGAGTTCCTGGCAAAAAAATTGAGAATTCAAACTTTTCCATATAAAGCTATGCTTCCTTTGTTTTCTCCTTTAAGCATATTCTGATGTTCTTCCTGTATAAGGAACGGAGCCATCTTTAAAGTTATACCAGAGCAAGATTTGGTTTGAAACATGGTGATGTAGAAAATCCTCTGAGGTAACTGAAATTATCTCCCACTGATGTGAGGGTAATTACAACAATGATAAAAAAATTCTGTCTTACTGCTATTAGATGAGGTTCCTCTGGGACTTTTAAACAAGATTCATATTTCAATCCCACACAAAGGCCAAACGAAAATGGAACTATCTTGTCRATAGTTTCTTTGCATCAAGAAAGTAAGGATATTAGAATTTATCCAGATCATCCTTGATCAGCAATTTTGGTATTGATTTGTGAGCTAATATTACAATGTTCAGACTTAATCTGAGAAAAATTAGGATGATGGAATTAAGTGTTTTGTGATATCMAACCAGGAACTGGGATGAAAGCTCTAAAATAATTTTTCACTCAGAGGACATATAGGCTTAATCTAGCATCTCAACTACTAATTTTTGGTGTGAATAAGCAGTCATGTGCTCACAGCTATGGATATATGGCAGTTTAATGTGTCTCTAGAATTTCTGGGGTTTGACCCTAAGGCTTTCTCAAAAATTTATTTAAAATAAGAAAATAACGATAAAAATCCTGTCATTTGCATCAACTTTCGAGTAGAAATAAAAATTACTCAAATTATGACAATTTGCAGCTCCTTTATCTGTTTCTGCCTGCTTCACAAGTGGGCCAGGACATGGACACGTATGCTAAATGCAAATAAATAGATTTCTGATTAGGGTGAACCCATCACATGTCACAAAGGAACCAGCTCTGTGCCACAAGATAAAGGGTTTCTATCCAGCAAGCAGAGTCTAACTTCGGAGGTGGACATTTATTTTGTGACAGACTTTGTCAACTACAAAACATGTCCTAAAACTGTGATCTTAATGGCACAGGGGGCACTGTTGAGTCTTCTTTAACTGTTCAGGTTTACGATGCACTCGTGGAATATTTCCTCAAATCATAATCCCTTAATCATTTGGTAAATATTAAGAAGAAGACATTATTCCCATGGGGGCTGTTGACTCTTAGAACTAAAAAGTAGGCAAAGTACATTACTTTCATTTCTCTTCTTGAATATTAATAAGATTTTGAAGGTTAATTAAAGGATTTTGAGAGAAGACATTAGAGAATTAGATGCTTAATGTCCTTTGTCTTTACTAAGAATAACTTGAATAGATATATAAATATATATAAATATCCTGCTACACGTTAAGACAGATATGTGACCTTTGCCAGTGTGAGAATGAGGTCTAAACCACTAATTTGCAAAAACCATTGCCTAATTTGGTCTTAGGAAGATATATTTGTAACTACTTTATACCCTCACCTTCTGTTTTTCCTCCTTTGTAAAATAAGTCTTAGTGGACTATGAGATGAAWATTGGAAGTACTCTGAGCTGGAGGTCACTCTGTGAAGTTCTTGGAGAGATACAGATTAAAGCTTATGCTTTATTGTCACTTTCACATTAAGGTTTTTTCAGAAGGGTAGAGTGGTTTGTTTAGGACCTAGGTTGAGAAGACTTTGGTGGTTTTAGAACATATGATTATTAGTTGTGTTAATAGTATCTTGTTTGAGTTTGGAAATAATGACAGACCATGACAGTTTCACAAGGTGAATCACAGTACTGGTAGATGTGAACTAGCATCTAAATAACCATAGTTAAGGATGGACAGGAAAAAAGTCAGAAAAAGACCTCTGAAGTACTTGGTTTCTACTACTACATTTTGTCTTCATCTTTTTTTTTTTTTTGTACTTTGGAAAGAATATACTGTGTTCAAAACTACATGTTCTAAATGTTTTCTGATGTTGAATATCTGGGGTTTTGTTCTGTTGGTGACTGTAATATAACAAATAAATCCTTGGAACAAGAAAACTATGGAAATTTGAAGGGAGCAGTGTGACGTGAACTGATTAGCAAAACAGCTGTTCCAGAACTGCGATCATCTCACCAAGTATTGCTTTTTATATCGGATTTGTTCAAAGCTAGGCTTTGTTACAGACTATTGTTTCAAGGGACTAGATATATCGTGTTTAGTCTTTAAGCAAATGCATTGAATTCTGAATCTAAATCCCTAGCCGATTATGTACAATCCTGAGCAGTCATTACACWAAAGTATTTTTAAAGTAATTGAAAATCAATGAGGCAAAACAGTTTTGTAGGTGGAGCAGACTAAAAATTGTGAAGGAGCTATGATATGCCTACAGGTATAAAATACATTTCTGTGTGTGTATATAAATATACACAAATATAAATATATAAATCCAAAGTGAYGTTACTGAAAAAAGAATATATTAAGGATTCTGCTTTCTATAATTTGAATTTTCATCACAGACAGGGAAGTGTACTTGTTTTAGAAGATGTTAAATTAATGAATCTGCTTTTCACAGTGGGGACCAGAAGGCACASTGGAAATCTTGCTTTAAAGTTGTCAGCATGAATCATGAAAATAAAATCCTGTAAAATATTGTTAGGATATTGGTAAGTAATTTGGTGAATAGTGTAATGAATATTAAGCAATCAGTTTACTCAATTAAAGTAATAATTGAGTGGTGGTGCAAGCTGTTTAAAAAGTCACCCACCTTGGCAGCCTAGCTATTAAAGAGGCTGCTCTGCAAGCATTTGACAGACACTTGAGTCTGGTTTTGAATCAGAAAACGTCAAGGAAAAGCAAGAAAGGCTGGGGGAACCTTTTCCTGGAACAACACGACCTGATGCTTTGGATGAATCCCCAAACTTGCAGCCATTAAATTGCTCTTCTACCTTTAAATTTTTTAATGCGRTAATGCCCAGTCTGGGGCTATAAGCTATATGAATAAATGCGTTTTCTGTGGCACAATTGGCAGGATGAGTTGCAGGATGTAAACTTGTACTTGTTTACTAAATATGCTTAAAATTCTCATAACAAGTATCTTTGTTGATGGATAAGAAGCTACAGAAATAAGGAGAAATAGTGTTGAGATATATAGAGAGATATATATATATACACACACACACATACCCACACTAATTAAATAGTGGATCACAAAGTATGTAACAATTAGATCATATTTTCATTTTAAAGATTGAAAAAACCCCAATTATATTTTCTGATRTTTTTCACTAATTAATTAAAATAAGAAAAGGAGGGAAACCTCTCTCAAAACACGAGTAGACCAGAGTGAACCAGAGAAATAATTCCTGAGGTTACTAAGCATTTGATCTAAAGCCCACTGAACTCAGTGGGAGACTTTCTGTCAAATTCAGTAAGATCTGGATGAAGCTAAAATTGTTTTTCCTGGATCTTCAAAGTAGAAGCTACAAATGTAATTAAAAATAAAGGAAGAAGGTTACTTTAGTTCTTTCAAATAAATCTCCCCATAGTTATTTCTGGATAACAAATATACACTTTCATACATTTTTCTTGTTGTGTTAAAATTCTGGYACTAAAGTGGAAGTATTCAAAAATCTATGTTAATTGCACTTCATGAAAACAACAACATGCACCTATAAGTTATTTCAGCATTAATCTCTTAACCTGACTATTCTCATCTTTTTGCAGTATTCAGGCACAGAACCAACAGTTTGTGCTTCCCTTTATTTTTCACAGCTGGGCATMATTTTTAATATTTCGTTTTTGCTTTATCTAGAATAGCATGAAGTAATCAGTTGCCACCTTCATTTTAATGCTCCTTCAGGGTCAGTTTGAGTTAAAGGTGCAATACAAAGTAAAAAGTGAAATTAGAGAGACTTTGGACCTTATTCCCACTAGTTGCAGTAGGAACAGGATTAATTATAGACACCCATTTTAAGAAAAATTTGTRTGGAAAAATCACTTTCCACATTATTACACCATTTGACATTCTGGAGTACAGCCCTGCTCCCAGGTTGTTTCCTAGTCTTTGTCCAGGTCTGTAGAACATAGGGCAATTTAGAGGCTGACTTCAATCGAATGGGCAACACTGTTGACCTGCATCACAGCAGAAGTGAGGGATTGCTTTGCTGCAGTCTCTTGGCTTTGGCACAGCATTGATCAGGGACAGCAGCTGCTGCCTCTCAGCTGCCTCGGAAATTGTCCCAGGACTGCAGGAAAAGGTGCCTCCTGTGTGCTGGGAGGCACAGGGCAGCCAGCTCATGCATCTGTGGCTGAGGACAAATGCCTCTGCAAGAGGAGGCAGGGAGTGGGGAAGGCTGAAGGTACTGTGTGTGGGAAAGGAACTGGGAATACTGTTTGTGAGCCTGAGTGTGTAAAGGAGAGACAATGATGGTTGGGGGATGGAGGACCCTGCTTCTCCTCTCCTTCTAGAGACACAAGGGTGCTCAAGGAGAGAGGAGCCCATGGCTCTGCAGCTACAGGTCCAGAGGGGGCTGACAGAATCTGAGAAAGAAGGAGCAGCACTTATATTACTGCCCTTTATCTGACTCAATATTAAATACATTAAGTTAACCACTTAGGATGTCATTGGAGAGGCATGAGGTTCAGTTCACCCTTGAATGTATATCTAAGCAAAATAGAATAAATGTGCCCATTTTCTGCAAGAAAAGAGTGTTGGGGAGYAATGCACCCTAAATTTTAAAGCARGAGTCTTAGTCAGTCTTCGGAACAAAGCTATTTGTCTTGGTGTACACCGATGATGTAAGCCACCCTGGGTACTTGCTCTCTACCTTAAAAGAAATACAAAGAAGCTGTTCTAGCTTTYATATTTAAAGCTGACACTGTGCCCAGGTGGTGTGTTACAGAACACCTACCAAACTGTGGTGTGACAAATGTCCTTCCACTGGGAAACCTGGGTAGAAACAAATTTACTTGCAAGTAGGCATTGAGCTGCTCAGCAATAATCTCAGCTGAGGTGTTTGTGCAGAGGACCAGAAGCAGAAACACTGCTGAGTAGAGAATTTTACAGTAAAAACCCCCAATCGATAGCATCCTGCTTCTTGATTTTTGGCATCTCCAGAGATGGAAAGCACCTGTAAGTGTAGTTTTAGTACTGCAGTTATGTAKGTAKCATGGTTTGACCCGGTGTGAGACAAATATGATTGGTTAGAACAGATGAAGGACAGTTATATAGACCACTTAGCGTTCCTGTGATGTCTCTGTGAAAGGAATGTTATAAAAAACCATCTAGAAAGTGACGCAGGACYGGCTCTCACTTCCTCTCTTCCTCTCTTGCTCCCTTGCTCCCTGCTGCTGAGCAGCAGTGGTGGCCTCTCCCCCAACCCCCGGGCCAGGGGCCCATGGCCCGGGGGGCCTGTGGGGGCAGCCAGCCTCACCCCCACTGGTCCTGTGCCGTTCCAGACCTGAGAGGAGCTGGTCTGATGCCATCTGGACCGAGGCCAAACAGAGAAGCAGCTAAGCAGAGCCAAGCTATGCAGAGAGAGCYGAGATTTGCCGGAGAAAGAAAAGCACCCTTTTTCGGAGGTGTATGGGTGAGATCAAAGAGTGACCTTGCTGTTGTAGATAAGAATAAGGCAGAGAATGAAGTAGGAGCCAAAAGACTTATTAAAAATTTGGATGGCTGCCAGTGCAGAGAAGCGTACGGAGGGGAAGGAGCCTATGGCCCGGGAAGCAAGCCTCATACAGCTGCATTATATTATGGGAGCATGTAAACTGTTACAAATACTTTTGTAGGCATGTTCTGCAAATATTAACCTCTTCTCTAAGCTAGAGAGAAAGGAAAGTAGTCATGTGAAAGACTAAATATGGAGACCAGCAGTCCAACAGAAGASAAGACAAGGAGTGGCAGGAAGTGCCAGGGAAGCYATCTTTACCAGCAWCRRGAKYCATCTWTTTCTGTGAGCTGTGCTGTGTGATCTGGAATAATACCAAACTAAATTTCTCTTTAAATCACATATGAGCCATGGGGAGTTTGAAATTCAACAGCCWAAAATAAGAACATTTTTTGTGTTGTGAGCAGATGAAATTTGCAGCCTTTGGAGATTATGAGTAAAGCAGGAGCCTGTACCTTTAGTGCCTTTAGGGTGGAATGACTTACTCTTAAAATGTTTAACCCCATTAGACTTTTCTTGTGACCCACAAAGTGCAAGAGTATTGTGGGAGAGAGGATACACCACTGCAAAACCAGGGYGAGCTGTGGTGTTTCTGGAAGGTTTGGAATCACGCTGAAGATACTTAGGGAACTGTCTTCCGTGGGATGGATCYCACTACACTACAGAAAGAACTCTCTTTATCCCATAAAGTGGCAATAAGAACTCTTAATCATAACATCAGAATCTCATGTTTGTGTCCTTTSCATGATCAGTGAGAAGGATTGGAATGTATTGGGAGGAGAATGATAATTGTACATTATGCCTTAATATTTTCATTATTTGTTATTCTTTCTATTCTTAGTAGTGTTAGTGAAATAAATAATTTAATMATTTTTCAGGTTTCCAGCCTGTTTTTGCTGTGTCCTCTCCTCTGAAAAATATAGCATGGGGATCTGGAGTTTGCCTCCAGATTAACCCTTGACAGTATGTGAGTAACTGGGTTCCATCCACATTATTTGTTTTTTATTTGATTCTCAAATATTGTCTTAATTTTAAATGTGAACTGAAAATTAAACTCGTTGAAGTCATATGTCACTCTTGAATTCAATAAAGCCTGAATGCTTGTAGGATCAGCCAAAATAATTAACTTTAAAATTAACTACATAAGGCCTTAGTTWAGAAAACAAGTAAGGGTCTACCATATTAATGCAATAATAGAGATACATTTAAGGCTTGTTCCTTTTGAACTCTCTCAGCTGTCAGCTTATTTAAATAAGACAGAGGAAGCACCTTCTTTAGGCAGTAGATAATGTTGCCCTGCTTCTAATGACRCAGCCTAAGTGAGCAGATTTCAAAAATAAATTCATAAAACTGAAGATACACATGCTAGCAAAGTGAATAACATTCCATACAGGAAAAGAAATGGAACATTGGACAGTGCTGTTTGTGTGTCACATTGTGCGGGAAATAAACAAGAATTGATGAATTTTGCTCATGAAGATAGTGATTTCCAGAATTAACCATAAAGTTTGCCTGGAGATTTTTTTCCCAGTATTCAAGGTYGGTCTCTCAAATGAATCATTAAATGTGGGCAATTTACAGATTTGCCATGAAGTAATAACTATTCCTTTATTTCCTCTCAGAAAAGAACTATTAAAACGAATTTTCAGCTTTAAAACATGGGTACAAAATGCTGTTAACCCTACAGCAGGCAAGGCTGGAGTGGCAGTAACTGATTTACATTACAAAATAGTGCATGATTGAAAATTTGGTGCACCTGCAGTGTTGAAGGTGGAGAGAATCAACCTGGTTCACCATATTCCCTTCTCCCTATATAAACAATCACAAGAGCAAAGAAAAAGCCCAATTTTGTCCCATGCTAGCAAAGTGCCAGTTCTTCTAAGGCAGGTATACAGAGAAGTACAAAGCACACAGAACACTTGCATACATGTGTACTTCCAAACTGTTGTACTTTTGAGTCATATTCTCTCAAATCATTGTCATTTTACCTTAAATGGTATTATGGTTTTTCTAGAGGACATTACTTGAAGGTGATTTATCATCAAGCAGGTGCAAGCTGTGAGCCAAGATGTAAAAGCTTCAACAGGGTGAAGGGGGGGATCCTGTGTTTGGGTCACMACAACTCCATGCAGTGCTCCAGGCTTGGGGCAGAGTGGCTGCAAAGCTGCCCTTTGGTAGAGGACCTGGGGGTGCTGGTTGACAGTGGCCATGAATGTGAGTCAGTGTGTGCCCAGGTGGCCAAAAGGCCAATGGCACCTGGCCTGTATCAGCAATGGTGTGGCCAGCAGGACCAGGGCGGTGATTTTCACCCTGTACTCGGCACTGGTGAGGTCACACCTCAAATCCTGTATTCAGTTTTGGGTCCCTCACTGCAAGAAAGACATTGAGGGGCTAGAGCATGTCCTGGGAAGGGCAGTGGAGCTGKGGGAGAGTCTAGAGAGTGAATCATAKGAGAAATGGCTGAGGGAGCTGGGAATGTTTAGCATGGAGACAAGGAGGCTCAGGGAAGATCTCACCCCTCTCTACAGCTGCCTGAAAGGAGGTTGTAGCAAGATGAGGGTTGGTCACTCCTGCGAGGTAACAAATGATAGAATGAGGAAATGGCCTCAAGATCCACCAAGGGAGGGTTAGATTGGATATTACAAAATTTTTTTTTCACTGAAAAGTTTGTAAAACATTGGAACAGGCTGCCCAGGGAACTGGTGGTTTCACCATCCCTGGGACTGTTTAAAAGACATGCAGATGTGGCACTTGGAGATGTGAAGTAGTGGTGGACTTGGTAATGGTTGGACTCAATGTTCTTTCTTAGATGCCTTTTCCAACCTAAACAATTCTATGATGTTAAGATTCCATGTCTATTCCTGCAAAACTCCCATTTACTTTTAGTAACTAACAATGCTTTGCAAATTTTCGTTTTAATGTTATTGCCCAGTAACTCAGTAGAAAATACTACACCTTAACAAGTGGAAATAATAATAATAAAGTCTAAAATATTTAGTCTCTTCTGTTTTAGGTGTCAGTTTGACAAAGTATTATTTGGCATGGCAAAAACTATTCCATTGCTATTAAGAATCAGTTTGAATGACACATTTTCTTCTAAATACAGTACTTAATTTGATGCAGTTTGTGACAGTGTTACTAAGAAATAGTTTGATAATAAGTTTACTTAACTATTAGACTGGTGCATCTGTTGCTAGTAAACCTGCTAACTGTTGATAGTGGCAATGACTTAGTGTTCATCCCACTGCATTTCCAGCTACTTGTCCCTTTCCCACTTTATATGAATTCCTTGCTTTGTTGCAGCTGTTRAATACTGTATTTTGGTTGGTGTACACTTGGATTATACAGGAGCTCAARAAATAACAGCAGTTTTATCTCAACACTGCTATTAATAGGGACTGTGAGTTTCAACAAGCTGAAATGTTTTTCTGTTTCCACTGGGGTTCTGCCAGCTTCTAAATACAATAAGAATGATATACATGAAATATTGTGAAAAATGTYAGTCCTATTTCAGTATGGAAAAATAGATCTAAATTTGTGTTCTCTGGCAAGTATATTATTACATCCATTATATAATTTCCACAGTTGTATGTTGTCTAGAACATGACCAGTAAATCTCTGGTTTTGATATAAAAATGTAGTGTTGCTAGGCATTAGCAGTGCAGAATTTCAGCATTTGGGAAAAAGATAATGGCATGCAAAGACTTTCCTCTCAAACATGTCTTGAAAACTTGTGTACAGGTTCACAGTGAGAATGGCCAAATGTTATTACAAGGTGATGACAGCTTAGTGCCCCTCTTGAAATTATTATAGTGGGTTCAGCCCAGGCACAACATTCACATCTCAATTAATTAGTACTAACAGAAATAAGATAGAATGACCTTTTTTTAAAAGGCAAAAAGGTCATTGTGAATATCCAGGGCTATTTCAGAATTTAATGAGGACTGCTTTCACACAGTCCCAATGGGCAAGGGAAGATGATAGTTTGCTCCTGTAAAAACRCTGTTAGATACTCACCCAGGTTTTGTGTTGCCTTGCTTTTCCATTACACTTTAAGAAGCTTCTCAACATGAGAGATACACAACAGACTCTAAGTCTAAAAACTGCAAACACATGAGTAATATATGTGAGAGTGTTTGCAAAGGCTCTTCCTTAGGTTGCTCTTTAAGGGGAAATACATCTCCTTAGTCTCTCTCTAAGCAGCAGACTGACATTCAGCCACCTGAGACGGCCCAGACCTGGGAGATACCAGGAGGAGGAATATTTGTAAGAGGAAAAGCTATCTAGGAAAGAAACTTTCAGATCTAACCCTGGCCCAAACCTTAACTCTAACCTTAACCCTGGCCACCTTTGCAGAGCTGAGGGAGGAGTCGTGGTTGGCAGGSCTCCTGGTGTCAAGGAAAGAGAAGCCCAAAAGAGGGTCTGCAAATTGTGGATATGCTTGTGGGCCAGGCAGATGTAGCTGGGTTGCCTGAGGCCAGGTGGGTTTAGGTCTCYGCTAAACAGCATGGGTAAGGGTTAAGTCTGTGGTTTGTGTAACATTCTTTGAATTTCACATCAGCAGGGCTTTTGCTCCACCTATATTGGGCACAGAGAACAACCTGCCCTCAGCCACTCCTGTCCTGAGATTCACAGACACCTGCTGACTTTGCGTAAATGTTTTCTCTGCCTCACTGGGAATTTTGCTTAGTGTGGGGTGCTTCTGCTCGTAAGGAAGAAAGAAGAGAAGGATTATTCCACATTTCCATCCCTTCCACATTCCTGGTAAGAAATTGTGCCAAGTAGCACTACCAAACACTGGAGAACTGGCTGCTCTTTGTGCCACTGATAGCAGARTCACACAGTGGGAGACTGACAAGGAAGAGAATATAGCTGCTGATAGAAATGTTTATGTTCAGCTTTGACATCACTTGACTCTGGAAACTTTACAAAAATGATTTTACCCCAATTTCATCCTATTAAACTTGGTTAATGACTTGTAATTTATTTCAGAACTCAAAGATGACCTCAAACATGACATGTGACTTAATATATTGAACTTAAACCCTGTTCAATAGGACCACTCCAGTGTTCTCACTCATTGCCCATGAACRACAAATTTTCCTATTCCTGGAATACTCAGCAATGTCTCACTTCAAATTCACATGTGGTGCTAAAATTAATCTGAAAGAACTTTAATAAGTTCTGAGGAAGTATCTGCCTTGCCTCAGATATCTTGTTTATTAAAGATCTGTAATGCAGTTGGTGATACACAGTTGTTTCTGAAGTAATACCTAAAGAACATACTTGACACATTTTGCATACAAATACTGGCATACCTTTTTTCTACAAAAAGATGTCTCTTTAAAATGTGGGGTTTATTCTTGCTTCAGGTTTATGTGCTTGTTTGAGGACATATGTAGGTTTGTAATTAATAATCTTCTGAAAAAAAAAAAATCTACATTCCTTTTGCCTGGCAGCTGGGAGAGCCAACCATGTCCTGGAGTGTCCTGGGGGAGGACGAGGCACAGCACTGCCAGCCGGGCAAGGGAGGGGATTGTCCCTCTCTGCTCCACACTGGGGAGCCCTCACCTTGAATATTGTGTGCAGTTTTGGGTACCACTAGCCAACAAAGATATTAAGCTGCTAGAGAGTGTCCAAAGGAGGGCTGCAAAGATGGTGAAGGGCCTTGAGGGGAAGCCGTATGAGGAGTGGCTGAGGGCACTTGGTCTGTTCAGCCTGGAAGAGACTGAGAGGAGACCTCACTGCAGTTACAACTTCCTTGTGAGGGGAAGAGGAGGGGCAGGCACTGATCTCTTCTCTCTGTGACCAGTGACAGGACAGAGGGAATGGCCTGAAGTTGTGTCAGGGAGGTTTAGGCTGGATATCAGGAAAAGATTCTTCTCCCAGAGGGTGGTTGGGCACTGGAACAGGCTCCCCAGGGCAGTGGTCACAGCACCAGCCTGACAGAGTTCAGGAAGCATTTGGACATTGCTCTCAGGCACATGGTGTGACTCTTGGGGATGGTCCTGTCCAGGGCCAGGAGTTGGGCTCAATGGTCCTGATGGGTTCCTTCCAACTCTGCATATTCAGCGATTCTGTGAAACAAAATGAAAATAAAAATATTTTACCTGATGTGCCATTTGATGCAAGATAGGGTAAACACAGAAACTAAAATTTTGCTGCTGATCACATGCAGTTCAGCAGGTCAGCTGTGTTAACTTCTCTCCAGAGAGTTCATGCTTTCTCTCACATTCTTTTAGGTTTTATCAACACTTCTGTGTTTGTGGAAATGTCCTTTCTCTGCTCCTTTGATTCTTCTCACTTTTCTTCCTCTTACTTTTCACACTTGCTTGTGTCTTCCCCTCCATTACCCTTCTGCTTTTTCACTTGCCCTTGAGTACTGTTCCTGAGTTGCATGGAGTTTGTTTGGTTTCTTTTCTATGGCCTTAAAACATTCCATACCCTGCAGATATGCATTCTGAGTTATCTGAGAGCTCACCCTACTAGTGGTAATATAGCGTTTTGTTGCAAAAGGATTGATTTATTTTTCATCCAGGCATTGTGCTATAGCACAGGTGATTTATCTGTGAAAATGGCTCTCAAGTCCACTTAATTTCTGATTTTAATTTCCACTTATTTTTAAATATGAAGGAAGAAAAAACATAGAAATAGATGGTATTTAAAGTGTTTTCATTTTTTTTGCTGTCCTACCTGTGATTGTTTTGTCTCATAATTTTATCGCTCTTTTCTCCATCCATTGCTCTCCTTTAAAACCCCAATGCCTACAATATTTAGTAGTAATGCTATTGGTGTTACAGATGAGAAAATTTAGTGAATATATTTAATTCAAATAATCTTTTTTATTGGTTAGATTAATTTTTCATAGTCTCCAAAGGAAAAATTATTGTTGTTTTCAAAATTAGAAAAACTGCTGAATAAATAAAATTTTCAGAAGATTGCTATATGTAACACTGATATATCACATGCAAATTCCCTAGTTTTAGACATTTTTCTAAAATAAAAATTTTAAATTAAAAATTTTAAAATTTTCCACTAAGATCACTACATGCTCCCTAATTTACCCACATATTTTAAATCTCAGAGACTAAAACAACACCCTTCTCTAGGTAAGGTCTACCTCATTTTAGATTCAACAGAATGATTTGTCTTCTGTTTTCTCACCTTGTTTTGGAACAGTATGCCTTAATTCTTTGTAAACAATACTGCTCTTGTCCACTAATCACTTGAGCAGCTAATATTCACTCAGTAGACAGTCAATTCTTCCTCTGAGATGCTAGTGTCTGACCAGTTAATTTTCAATTTATTGTTTATTCCTTATTTATGAGAACCATGGTAAAGTGCTCTTCTTAGTAATTCCATTTTTACAGCTGCAATAATTTCTGATTGAAGTTTTCCTGCAGATGCTGTAAATCTCATACACTTAATATAATGATCCTTTGATTTGTTTTCACTTCAAATCTTGCATTCACTATTGTATTGCTTATGATTCTAATGAAAATGTGGAAGATGAAACTGTCCGGTGTGCTCAGGGATACTGGTCCCCCACTTGTTGAGGCTGATGAACCTTAACCTTTTCAGCTGCACTCCTCAGCTTTCTACCAATATAAATGAAAGCTTGAGATGTGTTAGGGCTTGGTAATATCCCTGGAGAAAGTTAGGATATTTCTGCAGTTCACAGTGCAAACTGCAAGCAGCAGAAAATTTAAAAATCCTATATTTTAGAAATAGATTAGGGGATAAAGAATAGATGAAAAAYCCTCCGAGGAATTATCAAGGATATTTTTCTATTCTCTTATGTCTGTGGCTAGATTATTTTCTGTATTATTCCACCTGTGATCCACTTCCCTTGTAGTGTTCATCTCATGTGGAGTAGTTTTGGCTTAGGGAAGGTGAGATTAGAAAAATCAACCAGGATTTTAAAAAAAAAGGACAGAGAATTTCCTGAAGACAGAATTTACTTAGACGGTTAGTTTTGAAAAAGACAGAGACTTCCAGAAGGCGAAGTTCCAGAAATGGCATTGCTGGGGGTCAGCAGAGCTCTCAGCCTTTGTCCCGCTGTGCTTTCAGTGACCTGCTGAGGGTCTGGGCTCTGTTGAGACGCACCAGTGCATGGCCCTGCTGTGCTCAAAGCGTGTCCCACTCTCCGTGCACGCTGTCACAGAGTCACTGTCACGTGTTGCTACAAGTGCTCAGGAGGGACAGCTAATCTCACTGCTTTAACTGCTGAGGAGGCTGTAATGGGGAATTGATAAGAAGCTTAATGTTGTTAAACACCTGTGAGAAACCATTTAAGGCAGAAGACATTTCTGCACCACTGAGTCCGTAATTCTGCACCCACACTTCATGATGCTTTTAGTGGAAAATCCAAAGCAATTAAAAGTTATGCTTCAATAACTGTTGTGTACTTTATTTCACCTCATAGCAATCCCAGAGGAGTACATATAACAAACAGATAATCATGAAATAGTTACCAAAGCTGATGGTCAAGTGGACAAGTCCCGTGGTCTGCTTGGCAACTGTATTTTGTACATGTAAATTTTTTTTTTTGAATCAGAAACATTGGGAGTAGTATTGATGGCTAAACCAAGGGCATGAAAATGATGTGGTTTTTTGTTCCATCACAAATTAACTCCCTGGGTAATTATGCAGTCTTTGGTAAAGCCCTTCAGATGTGAGGGCCAGCTTTGGAGAAAGCTGTAAAGGGTTGAAGGCAGGCAGGCAGCTGTTGAGAGCCCTCACTCATGTTATGAATGACAGTGGTGTGAACCAGGTCATGTCTAGGAGCCACAGAATTATGCTTGGGCTAATACGACTATTGGAGAGGCAGAGCTTAATACTGTGAACACAATGAAATGTTGTAACCTCCCAGTGAGCTCTGGGTCAAAGCTAGGTTGAAGCATAGGCAGAGCTGTCAAGCATACACTGAATCACGTTTAGCCTGAGTTTTGTGTAAGTCAATCCTTTAATGGGTCTGATCTTTCTGGTAAACCCTTAATTACAATGTATCATGAACCATTTACTTAAAGGAAGGTAAACGATGTTATATGATTTGCAAAATTTGAAATTTTGAAGACATGAAGCTATTTAAATATTTTAAATTTTATTCAGCTTTTCTAAACATAGCCCTTTTTTTCAGAGTTTATCCCCTTGCTTTTGTGATACTGCAACAGTGACCAGCGGGCACTGCCAGACTAGAGGTTTCTTGGTAGAAAGGAGAGACAAGTGCTGACAAATTTCCTCTGTAGGGTTTCCCAGGCTTTGGAGACTCCTTTAGTTCAAGGAAACTGATTTATAAGCATTTATCATTGCAAAGTCCTTCTTTTCTCTGTATGTTCTCTTGTCAGAGAGGAAGAAGTAGGTAGAGAATTGAGGTATTTTTGCATTTTCTGTGTTTTGATCAGTGGGATACAGGACAGCCAAAGCATAGGGTGATTGTAAATTGATGGAAATTAGAAAGTAAATGTTCAGTGAATAAAGCCTAATAATTAATTATTTTTAATAATAGGTATGAATTAGTAAATCAAGAGTTTTAACAGAAGTTGTAATTTACTAAATGAATTACACATTTAATGCATCTATGTACTGAAAAGCTGAAATTTATTAAAAACAGTGAAAATGTTGTGTTTTACTAGTAGAAATCCTTGTGAAAGAAAGAAAGGCATTGTCTTCCTATGACCAATGCTTTTGGTAGTGTTTTTCTGAAAATGTCACTGTGTAAAGGTGGTGGCTGGGGCCCTCATGTTTTGTTTGTTCAGTGGGCGCCTTTTGGCAGAAAAGTGATGATGAGTTTGTGTTTGCAGCCACAGAGTACATTGAGCCAGGAAGAGCAACGGCTCTGCAGCACAAGCAGAGGGAAGCAAAAAACCCCATGACAAGCTGTGACAAATATTCTTGGTTCTACAGAGTATTTTGTTTTGATGAATTATTTCCCGATTTTCCTCAGACTTCTCTATACTAACTTTATTGGTGATTGGGTTGCAGCTCATGACTCAGACTATGCAGAACTACCCCAGAAGCTTCCTGAGGGAGAAATTTCTTTGGTTTTTGACTCAGCATTTACTGACTTATAAAATGGAAAAGAAGTAGAAAGCACACAACTTTTAACATACATTGTAATCAAAACAGTGAAAACATCCTTAAATGGTAGTTGTTTTAGAGACCATAGATCTTCTGAAATTTTCCATTGCTGATCAAAAGTGAGATTTATTTATTATTTAAGGATGTGTTATAGCTACAAATGGGGCTGTTCCCTGCTGTAATAGGGGATCTGATATGTACTACAATGAATGTATCAATGTACATTGCTTTTACTCTACAAAAAAAAAAAAGAAGTAATGAACAAAGTAGTTTTACCAAGTAAGATCTTTTTCCTCATAAGTTTTGATTCTCAAGAGGACTATTGATTTCCTGTAACCTTGGTTCCATGCCTTCTGAAACACAGGAAAAAAAAAATCACTATTAAAATTAGCAATATTTGCTGCAGGCTGCAGCTGTAACTTTCCATCATGTCTCTTTCCCCTCTGATATCTTCCTGTTGTAGAGAAAATTCTGTMGTGAAATACAAAAGCCAGTGTTTAGGCAACTTTTCTTTTATAATATTTTTAACTGCTATCTTGAGGGTAAAAGGGCACATTGTGGGTTGCATAAAGTACTGTCATCACATGTTCTATGGATTGTTTTGATGTCATGCTGTATATAGTATGGCACCAAGACCTCAAATACACATGAATCCAGATGAGATAGCAAGCTCAATGCCAGCAGAGAGATAAGGCTGAGCTGTCACTCTTATCTCCACTTTCCTCATATTCATGACTTACAAGATAATTTCTTTTGTGGACCTAGAAGTGTATGAAGTATTACATTGGAATTTGAAAGACAGAATATGATTCTGGCCTTCATGGAGTTGTGCACATCTAACTTTAATAAGTGAGATCTGGACAGGAAGATGTGTCTAATTCAGTTTCTGCAGGCCCTGAGGATCTTGTGGCTTCTGCATACCTGTTTATAAGCTTGTGTAGGTAACTCTGGAATTGGACGAATCTTAAATGAAATTAATTATTTTCTCAAAGCAAACCAAAGTTTTTGATCTTTTTTGTGGTCTAAATCTGCTTGTGTTGTCATAGCCTGCCTCAACAGTGCATGCCCTGAAGGCATTTGCTGGCTTACAGCTGCTGTAACATGGCACCCATTGGGTTCATGAAGGGATTATGTTACATCCTTAACCTTTGGTACATCATATATCTTACATTTTGAAAAAATTGGGCAGTTTCATGTAAAGTTAACAAATACAGTATCAATATTAGAAAAGTGAAGGCTTTAATTTCTGATTTTATTTCTCCACAGTTGATACATTGAGGTGGAGGAAGAATGAACCTATTTTTGGGAAAGCTTTATCTTCATGTTTTATGTCAGAAAGATAAAATAAAAGTGACAAATTTTCAGTGATTAGGGAAATGGAAAAGATATGTAAAAGAAGAAAAATGGTGGAAAGATAGATATCAGAGACAGGCAACAAAACTTTGCCTCTTACATCTGAACTTTCATTGATTATTATGGTCCTTTCCAGTTCTTAATTTAAACTTATCAATTTTAGAGGGCAATGTGGAAGTTCCTTCAGTGCACCTGATTGGGAGATGCTTGGTAAAGCATAATGTCCATTGCACTTTGAATCTGTTCAATTAATTCTGTACAGCAAAGAAAAAAGAAGTATGACCATGCATACAATCACACTCTAACCCTTCTCAGATTTTTTTCAGTGTCATTTTTTATTTTTTTCCCTTGCTTCTCTCAGTGAAAACCTTTGTGTCTTAGAGGTGTTCAACTTAAAAAGAAACACTTGAAAATATGTCTAAAAAAGCAAACAGTGTTTGCACAGAAAAGCACAGTAACTTGGAAAGAGAATGAATTCCCTTTCCAAATCAGGAAATCAATCCTCTGTTAAAAACAAACATACAAACAAAACCCCCAAAACCAACCAACCAAAAAACCTTAATCCACCAGCCAAGCCCCCAAACAAACATCATGCCACAAATCACTCAACACTTGTCAAAGAAACTTTTGGAAGAATTTTGAATTTTTGATCTCTGCTCCCTGTCAGCCTTTGCGAGTTTACAAGACTTGGCATTGTAACTTGTTATTTTTTTTTTCTTTACTGTTACTTCTGAATAGTCCAAGTCTATTTCAAGTTTGTGTTTTTTTTCTTTTATTTGACATATACATCCTTCCACCTGTCAAAACTTGAATACATAGATAGTCTGGCATGATAAAGGCCTGAGGAAAAAACACATTTAAAGATAATCATGCCATAAGCTTAAACATAAGGTCTACTACAAACAATTTTTTGCTGTAACTTCTGATTTGTGTTTCTTCTGATATTTTCGTCATCAAGGGTTCAGAAATTCTAACAGGAACAGAGTAGGTTTAGGATTAAAATGCTGTGTTCTTGAGGACGAGCATATGGATTTTATCAGTAGTTTTGTTGTTTCAGTCTTCACAGGGCTTTCTCAAGGACTGCAATAATGCAGATGCCAAAATTAAGTCTGCTGAAATTGAATTTTTCCTCCTCTCTCTGTGGAAATGCAATTAAATAGGACAATACAAAGAAAATCCTACTCTTCTTTCATTCGGGTTTGCAGTTTTTTCTTCATTCCACAAAGACCTTTACTTTTCTGATCAATGTGGGGTCACATGAAGACAATAAAAGAACAACTCTGGAATGTGCCTTTGGCATGACAGAAACTTAAGCACTGCAGCCTGTACTGGTTGCCTGGCATAGTGCATTTCCAAATGAAAACGTAAAGTAGAATGGGAATGATATGCAAATTGCAAAAATCATAGCAGCTATACTTACACAGGACTACAGATAAACAAACTGCCTTGTTTGTATTCTACAGCAATAGGTTTAACTGAAAAGAAGTTGTGGGTTTTTTTGGTGTGTGTGTGTTTCTCTAAATAAGACATTTCCTAACAACACAAATGGCTAACTTAGAATGGAAAGTCTGTTGGACCTCAGTGTTGGTTCAGACTTTGGAAGTACAGAGTAAACAAGCTAAAGCCATGAGAATTTCTCGTGGCATAGAAATGTACTTACAGAAGATGACTCTGATGTTGAATATGTGAATACGTGTGGATTCATATATGTGAATATTTAAGGAAAGGAATGTTTAGGAAAAAAACCAAAAAACAAATGTAAGTGTGATATCAGTCTATAGGTCTTGCGTCATTGAATCTACCATGATCCAGTCAAAATCTAAGAATGTCTGAACCTGTTTTAACCTAAGTCATTACCATCTTTTGATACATTCATTAAATAATGCATCCAAAGAATTACTGTACACTTAAACATGTTTAAGCACAGTTTAATTGTTAGAAGATCTGGGTTAAAATTTCAAGTGTTTAAAATTGTATTGCTTTCCTCAGAAGCTAGGGAAACAGGGAAACAGTATATTGCTCTTAGCATCAGAAGCAAACAGTGGTCATAAATAACAGTAATTTTGTCTTGTATTAATGTCTACACTGTTTTGTTGAAAAGGTTAGTAAAAAATCTGGAATGGAAGGACTGACTGCCCCTGAGGAGCTGGTACCCCGTGCAAAAATTGTGACTTAAGTGCTAGAGCTCTAGTGAGGTAAATGTTCTGAAAAGAACCATAGATAGTGTAAGGAGAGGGGAACATATAAAAACAAATAGTGGAAAGTCAAAAGTATAAATTAAATCAGCTTTGGAAATGTACACCATCATAATACATGTGAAATAATAAATTGATTTGGAGAACGAAAAAGGCTTTGAGAGGTTGCAGAAAGCTTGGGTCAAATTTTGTTTATCCTGGCATCAGCTTTTTAATCTTCTGTGCATACACTATACACTCCCTAGGGCTTCCTCTTTCCCCAGAAATTTCACCTGTGGTCAGAATGCTTAGTCATAAAAAGTTGTGGGGATTTTTTTGTGTGTGTGTGTCTTGTTTTTGACTGTGCTTTTTTGTGTGGGTTTTTKTTGGTGTACTTTTTAAAAATATATATTAGTCATTTTAGTCCTAGAAGTACAGAATGATAGGTGGTTCACTTTCCCTGTGTAAATAATCTTATAACTAATTACTCTTCTTTAGATCTAGATAATGATTTTGCTTAGCCCTCTACAGAATTGTAAGCTGTAAAATAAAGATGTATTCAGATTGTTATGCTCTGGAAGCCAAACAGATTAATAGCATAATTGCCTTAAAAGCAGAAACAAATAAGAAAAAGTGAAATTTCACAAAATATTGAGGGTGGTTCTAAACTACAGCTGTAATAGCCAATTTTTTATTAGGTATTCACCTATAATGTCAATCACTGTGTGGGCTTGCCTTATTAAAGCAGCTCATGATGTAGACTATACGACATAGCCTGTATAGTGTTTTTTAAATGATAATAAAGTATAAAATAAATAGAGATTTGATTAATGAACAATTGCTCTGGGAAATTTAATTAATGATATTTTTTAAGACAAAGAAGTAACTTAAAATTTGTCATTAATACAAATAAGTGACAACCCCAAACAATTTTTAAAGTTTTAAATATCACAAATTATATCTTCTACCAAAAAATGTGTCATTCATGAAGTGTTACTCACTTTTTTCTCTTCAGTGATTTGTGGCTTGGCTACTAAATTTTTCATTTTGTCATATATAGGTCTCTAATTCTTTTGAAACCCAATCAGGACAGAATATCCAAGTTTTTGGGTTTTTATCATTCTGACACTTCTAACTAAAAATGTAATGGTACTTCTTAGCCATTTAATATAATATCTTATTTTTCATATGCTTGTTTGCTTTTGATAAAAACCTAATATTGACAGGAAATGTCACATTCAACTCAGAGTTATATATGCAAAATTTCTTGTAAAGTAAAAAATAAAGATTTAGAGCTGGAAAAAATGACATAATTATACACACATATATGAGAAATAATAAACTAAACAACCTTCATTACACAATCCCCTAGTGTCTTCTTCACATGCTGCAGGCTGTTTGTTATTCTTTAAAAAAAACAGAGATCTTAGGAGGCTGCTTACATAATTACATTTTTAATTATGACTTTATTAGTTTAAATAGTGATATTTCCATATGTCCATGATGGTTCTTCAGTTGTTTAACTCACAGAATTGTAGAGTATTGATCTTTGCTAGAGCTTTGCACTACCTAGACCAAGATAGAAGCAGTAAATGAGTGTGACTTCCATACTGCTGTAGTTTCCTTAAAATAATTTTTTTTTAATTACCCAGAGGAATCAGGGAACCACTCATGAGTTCAGCAGAGTAGAGGATGAGATCTTCATTAATTCCAGTCATGAAGGTAAAAGTCTTGGCTGGTGACTGCAAAATTAGTCTTCGTGAGTTATTATTTATCTTGTAGAATGAAAATTAGCTATGCAAATAATCTCATAGTCTCCGATTCCTGAGTCAAAGTTCATGACAGAGAATACAGTTAACATTTTCCTTCTGTGTACCTCACACAATTTTTGTCTCACTCATTGTGTTCTGTGAGACAATCAAACATCTAATCCATCGCAGGCTGAACAAGGTGGATTTATTTAAAGAAGCAGGTGGGCAGACACAAGAAACTAGGTATCAGATTACAAACAGCATCAGCTTCTTACCCAATTATGAGCTGGAAATAGTAAAATGTGACTTGCAGTAAAGCTGAAAATGGTCAGTGTAAAATCTGCGACACAATCAGTGTAAAATCTACCATTAGGCATTATATGACACCATTTGGTTAAATCACTTGCTGGATTGTAATGTCAAGACGTGGATGAATGGATGACTCTGTGGCTGTGAATTGGTGAGATTCATCCCCTTCAGATCTGCATAGCATTTGACAGACTCCAGACTCGTGACGGAAGGGCACGGGCTTCATTTGTCTCTTTGCAGACAACAAGCCGTGCCAGGGGTACGGCAAGATAAAGCATTAGTTTTTCATAGTTCAATGGAAATGTGAAATTTGATGCTAACGAAGTTCTTTCTGCTTATCTCAGTTCTCACCGCTGAAGAAAGATTAATACAGGAGGTCACTGATGCCTTCATAAACTCAGAAAGAAACACCCTTTGTTGGTCCTGACTCACTGTCTTCAGACTTCCTAACAGATCCCATATATTGACATTATAAGATTACAAAAGATCAGACCCAAAGCGGACCTATTTTGTAAACACCTATCAATCTGTAGCATCCCAATGCTCCCAGAGCCTCCCATGTATATTTGTGCATAAATGAGTTCAGTACGTCCTACATACTGCACTGGTGTTTGCCAGTCTCAACTGTGTAATGCCCATTATGCCAGGGAAGGAGCACAAATGGACAACTCTTTCTACTGGATGTGGAGACACGCAAATATCCATTCTCATTTTCATCTTCTCTGTCACGTTTGTTGTCTCTGGGTAGGCTGGCCTGGGTTTGAGAGCAGACAGCACGCGTACATCCTCATTCTGGCTGGTGACTTCTTTAGCAGACTGCAGTGATGTGTCCTACCAAGTCATGAGGGCTTAGATGAGTAGGAGATTGTAGCAACCACAGGCTGTGACAGCAGATCTTCTCAGCAGTGGTGGCCAAGAGCACATCAAAACTGACTGCACAGAGAATATGGAATTCAGACGGCAGTCTACCTATGCTTGTGTAGCACTCATGGACAAATCTGAAGATACCTAAAGGGGTCCTCAAAGCTCCAGTACAAACACTCTGTGTTTTACAGACCAAGAGTTTTACACCTTCTATTACTGAGGTGCAAGACTGTAGAATGATTTTTTTTCTCATAGCTAAGAATTATCACAAAACTCAGCACTCTGTGGTCCCAGAATAAGGTACTACTCTTTGACCTTGTCTTTTCTACTGTAAATACACTGCAAAATGTAGATTAAAAATTAATAGTTCTTTTCCCCAGCACAAAACATCCTAACTATCCAAGCTGTCATTCTGTACATGGTGTTGTCCCAAGAGAATAAACAAGCGTCATACAAGTTATGCAGTCTGGTGTAAGAACCTCCACCAGAAGGAGAAAGATGCAGCCTCACTCTGCCATTCCCGGGTGCATTGTCTGGGCAGCCCTTGTCTCTGTCATCATTTGACATTGAAGTGTTACTGCTGTCATAAACAGAGTGCTTATGAGTGTCTATATAGAGAGCAAGAGGTCTTTTGGGGATGGATGTTTTTTCAGTACCAGTTTACACCATGGCCACACTCGTGACACGTTCTTAACTGTCTGAAAGCCAGCAGAGTCATGGCAGGACAGAGACGTGGTGAATAATGATAACAGACACTGAGTCTGTTGAACAAAAGAAAATTTGAGAYGTACAAATTACAAACGGCTGGCATGCAGAATAAGACTTCCTAGCTCTTACTTGTTAAGTAACCAAACATTCATGGTTATAAATCTTATTAGACTGACAGTCGTGTCTTACTGGTGACAGAAAGAAGCTAAATGCTATTATAATGGGACCTGGTAAGACTCACTTCCAAAATATGTTTTATTACATTTTGAAATAGCTTGTATTAAACTAAACAATGAGGGATTTAATTACTTCAAACCCTGTTGATTCATTATGATACAATAGCTTTTTAGTACAATATTTGGCAGCTGACTCATCTCAGGGTTCAGCTGGTGCCTTACATAAAATAATGCAGTRATTGAGATACAGCATAAATCATGCAGCACTGAATATCTGAGAAAAATACATCCCCTGTTGTAAATAACAGCATGTTGCATGGAGAAAAATCAATATTAAGCCAAGTATCAGTTTCCTATTCACACATAAAAAACCGCCTCATACACAATTACTTTTTCTGTTGTTGTTCACAAATTTCCTTGCTATTTTTTATATCAGAATTTCTTTCCAACCCTGCCACCTCTTATAAATAAAACAGCTGTGTAGGTAGGTAGTTTTCACTTACCAAATTAGACTTGAACGCCTTATATTTTTTCACCTGCTGTTATAATTAGGCCCAGGAGAAAAGAAAGGCAGCTGTTTTACTTCTCTGTCATGACATCATCTTATTTGTATTAAAACTGGAAAAAACCCTTACAGTTGCAGAGTATCGTTCTGTAGCAGAAGTCAGCAGAGCCAATAGGTTGAACACAGAGTGACCCTTTTCCTGCTGTGCCCTGACTTTTCAGCACATATGGCATTACTCCACATTTATTATGATTTAAAATGTGTGTGGTGTGTGCTTCTTGCTCTGGTTGAAACCAAATCCTTGTGAACCATACGGAACGATCGTAGACTAATGGAGTTAGTTCATTTTAGGTTGCATTCCATAAATGAATTTTATGCCACAGTGTTTCTTAAATGAAGAGATATGAGAAAAAATGGATAATTTTATGCTTACACCTAAAGAGTGCACTGTTAGAAAGCCTGAATCCCAAGCCTTAGTTGTTGGAGCTGTGTTTCCATGTTGGCTGTAGGCTAAAATCCCTGGCTATCCTCTGTGTCCATGTGTTAGCTCTCACTCTGGTGCTAACCTGCAGTGAGCCTGGAAAGGGAAATGGAGGAGGATTGGGAGGTCAAGAGGAGATCTAGAATGTGTTTGACTTGTCCCCTGCAGGCAATATTYGCACAGCTGGACTGACTTCTATGGCTGTACACAGACAGGGGTGTCTATCAAAGTAACTTTCATTTAGTATCCTGCATGAAACCTGGGCCACAGTACCTGCTACTKCCTTGTGTAAGCTCTGTGCTACCCATCCATGTGTAATAGAAAGGAAGATACATCTTCACTGAYGTGTCTCTGAGACCTGCTGCAATATAAATGCATAGCACATTAAATAGAACAAGCAGTATTAAGGCCAACAGTTTGGTTCAAAATCACAAGTGAATTAATTCTCGTCATCTGTAATTATTTCTTCAATTGCCGATAACCTCTAATTAATTTATGGTATCTTCTTGCCTATGGCAAGATCACATGGAAAATTAACGAGATGCTGTATTGGCCAAATCATGACCTCTGTCTTGGCTTTAAAGCAACATACATTTTCTGCTAAAACAGTAATGACTCATTAACAGACTGAGAGGTACGCTGATGGTGAAACCTAACATGTTCACAATCCATAAAGTTGTCAAAAATCCTTTCCAAACCAGGGTATTTCTGGCGCTATATTAATTTTCATTTTAAATAGGTACTCCTACATTAAAGAGATTTGACAAACCTACATTTGAAAGGTTTTGGTGACTTCCCAAATTGGCATATGAATGCTTGTAATTTTTGATTTATGCCTTGAAGTTGAACAATCCCTCAAAATACTAAAGTAAAAAAACTATCTCTGGTAATTTACTGTAGTCTGTGTGTTTGAAGTTGTGCAGGACACAAACTTAAAAACAGCTATAAGTTAATTTACCTTGGCATCTTTTTACACTACATGGGCAGTAAAAATGCTCTTAAAATGAAGAAAATTCTACTCTTATCTACCTTAAATTATTTTTGCATTATCAGTACATATTAAAAGGATCAAAAGTTAATGATTCCCAATGACCACAAGTGTAACTAATATTATTGTTATGCTTCATTCTGTTAAAATAAGAAAATRTTTTGTACTGTATTTTACTTGAACTAATTTTCTGATGGTGATTTTAAGTGTTTGCAAGGTAACTGTTAACATATGAATAGGAATTGAGGCATAGACCTCARAAATGCAGAGTACAAAAATGTCTCRGTAAAGTCAACAACAGAGACAGGTAGTTGGACTCTGTGGGAATCTCCCAGCCATGCAACCTGTTCACTGGTTTTTGCTGGTGAAGAATCCACATGGAAAGGTATTAAATATGGAAGCAGTGCCAAATGCTCTCTGATGTAAAGGGTAGCAGAGAACCAAGCACAAAAAGCTCTTTCCTAGTGTATATAAAACGTGCACAGATGCACATAGGCTGACAGGGGTCTTTTGCAGAAGGGCCTGACACAGTGCCAGAGGGAGGAGCGGGTCTGTGAGCAGCCTGAGCTCAGCCTGTGTTTGTGGTAGTTTAGCCATGCAGTGCTAAGCTTCGGGCCTTCTGTGCCCGGTGATGGCTTGCACACAGCTGAGTCAGAAAATAGGATACACTTCATCTGCTCCATGACTTGTGTTTTCAAGGACTGTGTGGACATAGCCTGAATCTAAATACAAGCGTGTTGAGGTTTTGGGAAAGTTCTTGGGAAACAAGATATTATACATGGAGGAAAGAGCCTTAATATGGTGTCTACTAAAATATATGCATTAGGAGGTAGTAAAGAAGTGGGACTCAGAATGATGCATAAGAAGAAAACGATATTGTGGATAGGAAAAGGAAGATATGATGCATGTCAGAATGCAGGAGGAACTTGTTATTGAAGAAAGGGAACCAAAAATCCTGGAAGGTTTAGAGAGTACATTAAGATGTTTGTGAAGAAAACAAAAACTTATTTGGTGTAAAGCAGTGAAAACCTAGCAGCCATAACTGTCTAGATGTGGGAGAAATGTGAGATTTTTAGAAAAGAAAAATGTCTTCTGCTAGACCAACTGCTGGAAAAGAAGACTGGATTTTGGAGATGTGAGGTCTTCATCAAAGGGAAGTTTTGAAGTTCTTTACTATTTTTTKTTCTGAAGAGAATAATTATCTGTTGTTTCTCCATGTATGATAAAAATAGATAAAAATCTGGTCGTGATCATCAAAGGAAATTTAAGTCAGTTAAGAGGAACAAATAAATGTCTAATTCTTTGAGGAGAGAAGAACTAGAAGTGAAACAGTGACATTGTGAATTGCTTTCTTTTGGAGGTCTTTTAAAAAGAGATTAGACAAACATGTAGCTTATATATCCAAGACATATTAGTGTTTCAAGGTCTCTTCTAGTCCTATTTGGAAATTCACTGATTGGTATTGATGTTGAGCTCTGATTTTCAAAGACATGTTCATGTGAGAGTTTCCTTATTCTCCTTTCCCCTTTTTAACTAATAGCTGCTGCTTGCTGATTTCTGCGATTTTTGCTGCTATGAAAAGGAAATTAAATGTTTGGTAAATTTTTAATGCTGTAATCCACACGCTGCAATTGGAACACTGTTAAATTATTTGAAGTTGTCCCCTTAAACATGTGAAACATTGATAATTATGTGACCAAATCCATCAGAGTGATAATGTTCTTGCTGAGTGTACAGAGTCTCATGTGGAAGCCAGTATGTTGCAAAGGAGTGAATGATCAGATTTACAAAACCAAATTTCCAGATTAAAAAAAAACCCRAACAAACCAACAAGAAGCATCACTGAGGGTCAAAACAAAGCCCTTTRCATAAAGTGAACTAGTACAGAAGATTCCAGAAGAAKATGTATTATAGAAAAAAAGCCAAASAAAGCGTCAAAGAGTAAACCTGTTTTATTTTATTTCTTAAATGAGTGGTTCTCTGTTCTCTGGGGTAGAGTGAAATGCCTGRAGGGATTTCTGTTAGTGCTTGAAGAACAGGTTCTTCATTATTWTAAGATTCCACTCACCATTTAATTTTCTTATTTTAAAATCAAAGARTGTGTGTATCTTACACTGCAAATATCCTGACATTATAAAAGAAATCCCCAGATACGGCGGATATAAGCTCTAATACAACAAACTGCATATATGTGTGTGTATATCTATCTATCTATCTATGGATGTACATATATATATAGATATATATAGATAGATAGATAGATAGATGGAACAGAAACAACCAAATGACTGGTTTCTATGCTCACAATGAAACTCTTGCAAACTCCTGCCCCTCTTTTGTCTTTACCAGTTCAGCCACATGAATTTTAGGACAGTTTGCACTAAACCCCAAGGCTTTTGACTCCGTGTCACAAAGTAYGTACAAAAGTACGAAACTTCAAGGAGAAAGACCTGTCAGAATCCTTTTTTTCTAGACCACTGTAGCATTTTCCATGTTCCTCTGCTGAAAGCAACACAGCAGTGTTTGATATATGGATAAGGCACTGACAAACCTTAACTCTGTCTAGATAAATAAAATATTATAATTTAAATCTTAAGGACTAAGCTTCACTTTACCAGGTGGTACCCAGAACATCACAAAAATGCATGTTTGTAGCAGAATTTTCCCTTTGATTGATGTCCTTCATTCCTTGCAGCTTCAGTGCAGGTCATGTTACCTTGCTCCTTTAGTCCCATGAGAGCATACCCCATTGCTCATGACTGATTAAAAACTGATAGACAGCTCAGCCACATTCATTAGGTAGACTCAATGTTGGCTTAACTCTCTGGAACCTATCAGAATCTCTATCAGATTTGCATGGACTGGTGTCACATGTGCCATTCTCCAGTCTTTTTTTGATGGGTGTTGGCAGTACTGCTCTGGACTCTGATCCTAAAGCCTGCATCCTGGGGCCACTGAATGATAGGAGCAAGTCTAGGGTTAGAGCAGAGCCACCTGGATTCCCTGATGTGGAGATGGACGTTCTAATGTTCATCTTGCAGCTGAAGGTCAAATTGGGTGTGGAGAGACAGAGAGAACTGCTATGTGATGGGAAGATGTATTTGATGTACATATCCTCCTCTGGTTTCATCCAGTCTTGCAGCTTATCCATCTAAACCAGATGAAAGCCCCTGTTTCAACTATGGAATGAAATCTTATCTCTGTATACAATAAAATTTAATTTCTCAGCATTTTACRATACCTGCAGTTTAAGAACCTACTTTGCATATTTTGAATAACAACATGGTACTTTAGTGGTTTATGGTTGTTTCAGGTCATAAAGCATAATTTAAGAGTGAAATTTCATTGGGAATATTAAAGCTCAACAAATTTTTCATGCGGGAAAGAGTAGATTTTAATTTCAATTAGCCATTAACACTACTGGTGTTAGCAGTTTATTCACTGCAGGTTATTTTGTAGCTCCTTTCTTATTATCCTGTGATTGTGATCTCTCCAAGCAAATATATTTGCTTGTGTCAGACTTACTGTAATTTCTACCTTTTATGAGACAAATCTGGGTTACATCAAAGGCTGTTAGGAATGTTCTTTTCCCACTTGGCGAACCCAGAGAATTTTATGCTGCTCTGTAGTGCTGCTAGAACAATGCTCCAGAGAGGCGTGCGGTGGCTTTGAGTCAATCATGCTAATTGTTTCTGTATTTTGCTAAGCTACTGCTATCTTCAGTTGCAATTAACATGAYATCTGGCAAAGCACTGGGCTGGAACATTGATTATTCTAATGTTTCTCATTAGTAATCATTAATAACAAATGAATAATTAAACCGATTATCAATTAACCTCTGGCTAAGGTTTTTGACACTATTTTTCCTCTGTAGAGACTCACAGCGTGTACTGTTTAACTTGCTCTGATGCTCACTTCATCTCCCTTAGAAGATAAAATTGTGTTTCATTTTGCTCTGAAGCAGCATAATGTGTGCTCTCTGTTTCAGGAGCACAACAGCCAATGTGCTGTGTTCATTGAGACGGTATTTGTATTCTATTTATATAAGCATTGTATGATTTCGTAAACCTAAATGCTTTCACACACAAAGATACAAAGCTCTACTTGAGTGGGCATGGGTATGTAGACCATAAATAGGGTGAGGAAGGGCAACTGGTAACTTGGCAGCAGTTATGCACRGTAACATAAGTGCTACCTCCCAGAAAACCTCTCTCTCCTTCCAAGAGATTAGGAAGGAACATTTATTTCTTACCTGTAACACCTTTCCAGGGAAACCATTTCTGGCGAAACACTTCTATGATTTTGTCCGTGATGCGTGGCTTAGCCAAATGAATTTTGCTTAGCAAAATGACTCAGCTCCCTATAATTTCCTGTTCTCACATGTATATAATAGCTAAGACTACAGAAATATCATGGTGGTCCCAACTACTTATTTTTTACGAATAAAATGTAATTAGGGTACGTGTGCAAAGGCTAAATACAGTGAAAGGGGRAAAAAAAGGGAAAGATTACTTGTGATTTATTAACTTTGGTGTCTCTTATCACTGGTACTCCTGAGGGTTACATCTTCCATGAATGGTATGAACACCTGAGTAACCACACATACATTCATGCTTACAGTTTTTTGTTTAGAGTCAGGAGCTTGTACTTCCTGGAGTAAGGGACTGTATTTCATAACCCACAGRTGACAAGCTGCCTACACAATGAGACCCCAGCTTTCATCTGTTCTTGTGTTAAAGATGACCTTCAGGAAGGTGACGGCCACCTGGGAAGACAGATGTGGATGTGAGAGAGAGAACACACTGGTGAACTGTACTGGTGAACGCCTGGGATGCATCAGAGTACGCTTAAGACAGATCTTCCTTCTGTCAACCTGAGACCAATCTCTGTGAGCAYAACTGTGTGGCACAAGTCAGTGACTGCTCTGCCCTGTTCCTCTTGCCCTAAAGGACTGTAGGAGTTCAGACTATTCTGGACTATACCCTTTGCATTGGTTTCAGAAAGGATTAATGACGTAAGACAAGCTGTTCTAATGTTGATCCAGTACCCACCTATTATGGACTCAGATATTACGGCTTTTGAGGAGTTTTGAAAAGGAAGAACAAATCAATCTTTATCTAGAATCTAAATGTCGAAGCTGAAAAGACAGCTGTCATAGAGAAATACTGACTTGTTAAGCTGCTGTGAATGGCTGCGTTTGAAATGTCAGTAGAAAACTGTTCCTCTTTTCTGCTCATGGATGAGGAAGAAGCAGTAAGATGATGATCTGCTACTGAGTCACAACTGCTGGGAAGATGATACAACCAGTAATGAAGTAAATTTGCCTTTAGAAACAGTGCTGAGTGCTTCACACACGAACAGGCACTGCCCAAAGTGACTGAGCTTTAGGAAAATGGATGAGTTCTGAGATTTTTTAAATCTCCTACAAAGATTCAAGGTTTAGGTCCTTAAAGATATTAGAAAGAGGACTTGCAAAACTACGCCTCCTTAGATTAAGGAAATGCTACTGGCTATGCTACATGTAGATGTGGCACTCAGGGACATGATTTAGTGGACTTGGCAGTGCTGGGTTTATGGTTGAACACAATAATCTGAGGTCTTTTCCTACCAAAGATTCTATGATTCTGTGATTCAGGTGCAAACCAGCGTAAAGAAACTGGCCATTTCTCTTGCCATTTCTGAAGTCTCGAGCAAACAAAAAAAGGAAATAAAGTTTGCCCACCATTTTCAGATCTAGTACTCCTAAGAAACATGAATCAAACTCCTATAATTGCAAACATATGCAGAGCCACAGGCTTTAYTTTGTCAGAGAAAGCTGAGAATCAATGCTAACCTGTGCACAATTCTTCAGGTTGCCAAAAATGCCTGATGTCTGAGGCCCTTTTGTGTCCTTAACACTTCTTATTTGTCAAAGAGTCAAATATAAACTCCAGCACCTGTTTAATCTAAATACTTACAGTAAAAAAATAAAAAGACAATATTAATGAGTGCTATTTTCTTCAGGTAGGGAGATTTTTTCCTTAGAAATTCCTCATTTTTAAATATAGCTGAATTAACATACTCTTTTTTGTAGTAAATGTTAAGGTTCTSCTGCATCTCTGCTTTAAGATATGAATCGATCCAACTTATGTAAAAGTGTTTTTTCTTTGAAAGTACTCACTGACTAATTTACATGAGATATTTAAAGCTGTAGCATTTTTATGAAGAATCTGTTAAGCTTTGTGCTGACATTTGATTAATCACTTGTTTTTAACAAGAATATTGGCTAATTCTGTCAATGTGACAACAGATGTGGTCAAATATTGATGACACTGCTGCTGTAAAAAACTCTTAAATCATTTAATGATCAAAGGACAGAAACAAGTATATCTAAAAGCCAATTAATTCCATCCTAAACCAGACATATAATGAGTGAATGGTGGTCGAATGGCTCATTCTGCAATATATTTTATTTTCTTAATTCTATAAGAACTTTAAGACATGCACAGCAAATAGATCTACAGTTAGATGATGTTCCTGGCATGTAACGGGATAATAATGTCTCTAATTGGACAAACGGTGAGTATCTGCTTTTGAACAGAGTTCAGGGGGCCAGATTGTCCAAACGTTGTTATATCTGAGTAGAAATGACTGTGTCCCACTTTGAAATGGTGTAAATAAATGGCTACAGTGCATGCAAAGTAGAAGATCTGGCACACTTTTATTCATATGTCTCTTCTGCTCAGCCAGCTTGTAGTCATTTTGATCCATTGCTTTCAGTAATCCTCAGTATTTCAATCTTCAGTCTTCAATCTTAGTCACCGCAGGAACAGAGCCCAGATTGCCTTCAGTGCCGTGTTTAGTGTGAAGACCTGAACAGGATGCTGTGCATCATCACAGCCACACGAGACCCTCCGGGATTGTAAAGTGATGTGTTCTGCTGGCAGACGTGGTTAAAGAGACTATAACTGTCAGATGAGGCACAAAAGAAAGGAAGATAAGAGCAGTCACACTGTCTGTCTCTCCAAATGATGTTTAAACAGGAAAAAATATTGCTGATCCTGTGAAAGGAATTTGTTTATTTTTTTACAGCTTTGAGGAACAGGTTGATTGACTAAAGGCCTGTATGAAGGCAGAACTAAGAACACATTGATGGGCAGCACTGGAGCGCAGGATTCTTCCTCTTTTCTTACCCTTTCCTCCCACCCCCTCTCATGCACATGCACACACACTACCTCCTCTAACTCCCAATACCCACTGTAGTTCAGACTTGGTCCTCCTTTTAGGTCCTTCCTGCCATTCCATCTATTTTGTCCTCATTGTACAGCTAAGGACAGGAAAAGAGAGCATTAACACAGGTCCAACCATGTGTTAAATGTATTAAATCTCAGTTGATGCAAATCCCCAGAATTCAACAATGAGAACAGTAAACAGAACTCCCTGCCAGAAGCTAAAATCTCAACTTTCAGCTGAGGCAAAGGTAAAGTAAATAACTACCATCCCATGTTTCAAAGTTAAGAGCAAAATGCTTGGTACTGTTGTACTTTTATGCAGGTTTGGGATGCAAGATACTAATAATATTCTTGAATTGGACAAAAAATAAACATCTTCTGCTTATTTTAAACATTGGGAGTGATTTTTGAGCAAGGGTAACACTCAAGAGGTGTAGTACCAGAGGAGTCCTGTAAGAGTATCCTTCTTTCTGAGGACATTAATACAAAGCTTTAGTGTGTGTATTGTCTGTTGCATAAAATTACAAAAATTCAAGTAATATAAAATTAACAAATAAATATTTTGTCCTCACACAGATGCAGAAGGTGAAGGTACCATCTGGGGCCTCAAGTGACCCACTGTACTGGCTCTGTAAAGGCACAAGTGTTTCAGAAACTATATAAACGTGTATAAGGGAGGATCACACCCTACTTAGTGATTCTTCAGCTTCAGGGATCAAATGTTTGCTTTGTACCTGGGCCTTTCCCCTGGCGATGGGAGGCAGGTTCAGAGTTATATGCTTGGAACAGGAGGGACATAGTTACCCTCCTTCTATCTGTGCTCTAGTCAACAGCCATACTGCAGAAAATAAAGTTTTAGTTTTGCTTTCCTACCTTGTACTTCGAGATGGTTTTGATTTATTTTATATTAAGTGATTACGCAATAAATTAGGATCTTAAATCTCCCCTGCATCTTAAGTCCATTACAGCCTGCTCTGTGTTTTGTCAAAAGGGGTATCTACTGCTGATTTTAATGCTTTCTAAAAAGTCTGCCTAACCTATAAATTTTCTTATTATGGTATTTTAGAGCAGGTGAAAAGAAAAAATAAAGGAATGACTTCTTTTCCTTTGTCACTTCAAATATTCTTGCTGCTCTTTTCCAACAGCAATGACCATGGGATTACATAAACTGAGTTCCCTACAGTTTCAGACTTCTTAACTTTGTTCAACTGTTTTATACAGCAGCAGAGATCTACTAACACTGTTACTATCTTGTATTTGTTAGTTCCAGCTCAATGAATTTAGCAGGACTGCATGACATATTTTGTTTCTTCTAGACTCTATCAAGAATTGCTCATGTGTTCAGGGATTTTCATGCACATAAGGCTATAGAACATGAAGAACCTCTYGTTTTCTATAGGCTCCATTCTTTAACACTCATGTATTTCTGTTAAAATAACATGTAGAATAAAAGTTGCATTTTTCCAGAACAATTCACAAAATGATGAAGTTATATTCGACAAAATTACGTTGTTAGTGCTATAAAGGCATACACTGCAGACAGAAGTTTTAGTCTTAGAAGAGCAAAGTAAAGGAAAGTTTTGCCTTCCTGAGGGATGGCATCAGAAATAGAAAAGTAGGGATTTCAAACTCTATTGGATATTTTTGCAGTCATGACATAGATAATTGAAGAAATTTAAAATAGCAGACTTTATAACCATATTTGGAAGGAACAATCATAGGTAATTCTTACCTTCTTTTATCTAGTGCCTCCATATAGGTGTAAATCCTTCACTTAGACTTGACAGAGTAGCTCTACAGATGAATAAAGAATACAAAGGATATCCAGTCTATGAAGTGGGTCTAGTGACTAGCATTTAACTTCTTCTTTGCCTTCTTCCACTTCCTTTTCTCCACCCTTTGCATTTCCAAAGGGGTAAGTTTTGCCATTTATAACATTTAAATTATATCCATTATATCCATTTAATACCATGTGACAGTGGGAAAAGAACAGATTTATAAGATACCTAAAAGAAGCAAAATATGGAAGGGAAAGATTGTATGTTCCAACGTGTCTAGCAGTGCATATCTGACATTGCTTTCAGTCTCACTTCTATAAGGACCAAAATTCAATGCAGAGGACTTTCACTGCTTTTGTTTCAATGAGAGAGATCTCCAGTGAGCTCAGTGCTGTAGAATCAAGAGTATGAGTAAATAGCAAAACAATGATATTATTATGGAGGGCAAGGGGTTCCCTCCTAGACTCTTGTCCATCAGAAGTAAAATTCACAAAGATAATACTGGTAACAATACTTCTGATTCACAATTGGGAACTGACTACAGAAGGATTTGTAGTTATTACTTGGAATTTCCTTRTTGGATTACTCAGTTCCATTTCCAACTGATGGCAGCTGAAATAACTCTTATCAAGTTACTAGGACATCAATGCCAAACACTTGTAACATCTTGCTGTTTGTTTCATAGCTTTATTAATATTTATATACTAATATACTTAAACTTGTCAACTATATATTAACACCCAGATGAGTGCACCAAGGATTCAGTTACTCCTGGGGAAAAAACCAACCAACCAACCAACCAACCAACCAACCAACCAAAGCCCAAACAGCAGAGGACCCATATGCCTAGTGAAATATTGGCAGGAATTAGAAATAATAAATAAAAGATGAAAAAGGAAGTCTTCCTTTGAGGTGAAAGACTTCAGAAAAGCTATGATAAGACCTTCCATTAAAAATCTGCAATAACTAGCCAATGTTTTTCTTCTAGGGTGGAGCCCAAGACTGGACACAAGATTTGAGGTATGGCCTCACCAGTGCCAAGTACAGGGAGATGATCACTGCCTTGGTTCTGCTGGCCACACCATTGCTGATAGAGTTGATCGGGTATTGATCTGATAGCTCTTGTTTCTTCCCTCATCATTCCTTGCAATGGGAAGAATAGAGGAGAACACTACAAGTACTCCTAATCCCTTAACCACTCCTCTCAAGACCCTGGAAGTTTCTCTTWATGGCCCTTGGGCTTCTTGCAACTTCATCGCTGCGTCCTGACAAATGAACACCATGATTTGAAATGCTACTTCTGGCCTGCAAGCAATAATTTTGTATTTACTGTAGGCATTTGTGCCAAAGGTTTGGAGAGTCCCATGTGTATTTCAGCACAGTTCAAAAAAGAGAAGAAGCTTCAGAGGCTTGTATAGTGTGGTCTGAGACTTTCCTGTCAGACTAAAGTTAATCTACAGCATCAAAAATTTTTCTTCTACTTTCTGCAAAAAAGCTTTGGATATATAACGGAACACTCATTCAAAACCACTGTTTCCTCCCTCTCCCAAAAGAATAAAAAAAATCTGTATCTGTCTAAGTACTTCGAGAAAGAGGTAGGATAAACAATAAAATTGGGAATTTTTTATGCAGTGCTAGTGTCCTGGCTAAAGCGAGGCTGGGATCCACTTGGATTAGCCCCGAAGAGAGATAGTTATCTACAAACAGATGTTCCTTGGGAAAAGGAAATTAGAGAGCTGTTCAACCACTTAAATTAATTGATGTTGTATTTAAAACTTAAATTTCTAATAGTACCTTCTGTCACGTATCCCAGTCTCCTTCCAAACAAGGAAAAAGACAAGGAAAAATAGGACAAAAAAGTACTTGGTTTTTAGTTATTTTCTAGGTAGGTATTTTTCATTGACTTATTCAAATGCTACATATTTATTGCAACTTGATGCATGATCTAAGCCTCAGAAACAAAACAGAGCAACTTTATTTCATGATCACAATCTTTCCTTATCAAGATCAGACAATTAAAATTGATTAATTTTCAGAATAAATATCAATCCTATCTCTAACTGTCACATGCACACTGACTCTGAGAAAGCGTGTTCCACACTAGACTAGAAATGTGATTAGGGAAATACAGAATATTTTGCTTTTCTCTTATATTTGTCTACTGCCATTTTTAGAATGTTCAGTGAAGCATGTCCAACACTCTGTGAAACAAGCAGCTCTTGCATAATTTCTATTCTATGCCTGTTCCCTGTACAATTATGCTGGAACAAAAATTTTTAAAACAAATTTCATTTGATAGTAAGTAGATGACTTGTAACTTGTAGAGTGTATTGTAATGAACCACAAAAAACTGTATTATTCTATGACATAATAGACACCTCTCAACCTACACTGCCAGCTACCCTAAATATGCAAATATTTGTTTTAAAATTATTGTTCTTCTAATGAAAGTAAAATTTCTTTATAACATTGAAAACAAATATTAAAACACATGCAGATGTACAATAAATCTGATATATTGAGTTATAAAAATATCATACAACCTGCAGTGAAAATAAGCTTCATTGCACTAGCCTATCTGCAACATGAATCAATGCCATAATTGAATTTAGAGAAAAAACTGTTGTTAGGCTAGGTAATATTAGATTAAAAACATATAGTTGCTTGTAAATGGAGGAAGCCTTTGGAGGTAGTTAAAGAGTGTGCAGACTTTGTGAAACATGTTTCTCATGGCTTGTGACAACACCATTGGCTCTGATTTAGTCATTTCATGATATTGCCTAAACCTGCTCTTCACAGGACGGTACCATTACCCTGCTGCTTCCATCACAAAATATAAAAAAGCAAAGCACACAAAACATCACCGATTTAGGTATTGCATGCCAATGTGATTTCCCACTAACATTTCTTCCTTCCCTGGGGTCTTAACTGCTCATTGACATTCACATCTGAAACAAGGTCCTAACCAAACTCATCCGCTGTCATCCATCAAGCTCTCAGGGGCACATACCTGTCTGTATGATTCTGGAAAAGTATCAGAAATGGCACTTGTGTAAGAAGGAGTAGAACAATTGTCACACCTTGACCACAGGAGACTTTGGTTTTGCTAAACAAACCTGAAATGAAGTTCTTCTGCTTCATTGATTAACTATTCTACAGCATTTTTTTTCTTTTTTTTAATCTCACTGCGTGCCCTAACCCATCCCTGAAGCTGTCTGTCCCACGGTATCTTCAGTAGGAGTCATTTCCTTCCGCCATTCCTATCTTCCATCTGTCCTGGGCTGCATCAAAAGCAGCATGTCCAGCAGATTGGGACAGGTCATTCTGCATGGCCAAGCTTTCATAGTGGGAGGGCTACAGGGGTGGCTTCTGTGAGAAGCTGCCAGAAGCTTCCTCCGTGTCTGGCAGAGACAATGCCAGATGGCTTGAAGTCGGACATGCTGCTGGCCAAGACTGGGCCAATTAGAAATAGCAACACCTCTGTGAAAGCATATTTAAGAAGAAGGGAGAAAAGTTATTGCGCAGATGTAATTGTGGTCAGAGAAGAGCAGGGTGAGGATATGTGAGAGGAACAACTCTGCGGACTCAAAGGTCGGTGTGATGCCAGAGATATTKTTTTGTTTTTATGCTTTTTAGATTAGTAGTATTTTAGTTTTATACTTTTATATATTAGTACCCCTATAATCCTATAACCTCTATCCTGTAACCTTGTATCCCTTTCCTATAGACAAAACAGAACCAAGTTATCAGCCTTTAAGCATTCCAGAGTTAGACTCGATAAACTATTGAAGTAAGCAGAGAACCTCCAATAGAAACTTGCCACAAGGAATAGTGTGACAAAATTCTGCTTTTCATTGGAGAATATTTCAAAACTATGTTACCCCTATAATAGTAGAAGCATGAACACCTTCAMGGACTTTTTTTACCCTTTTTATACCCTTTTTACSTTTGTATAACTTACACTTGCTGGAACCCCGCTCGCCAGGATTGGGCCCAAAGCCTGCGCAGCGGGGGTCCCGGGGTTATCCCTGGGAAAGCTTTGCTTTCTCCAAATCCTTTAATAAATTTTTAGKTTTTACCCTCTTATTTCAGCYTCAGCCTTTATTTTCCAAAGCTATTAGGCATCAGGTGGAGAAGGAGGAGCAGGAGGTGCTCCAGGCACCAGTGCAGAGATTCCCCCACAGCCCGTGGTGAGGAGTGTGGTGAAGCAGCTGTGGCCCTGCAGCCCATGGAGGGCACAGGGATGCAGAGATCCACCTGCAGCCTGTGGAGGAGACCCACGCTGGGGCAGGTGGATGCCTGAGAGGAGGCTGTGATCCAGTGGGGGACCTGTGGTGGAGCAGGCTCCTGGCGGGAACCTGCAGACCCATGGAGAGAGGAGCCCACACTGGAGCAGGTTTCCTGGTAGGACTTGTGACTCTGGGGGGGAACCCACACTGGAGCAGGCTGTGCCTGAGGGACTCCACCCCTTCTGGAAGACTGACCCAGGTTGCAGCAGTTTGTGGAGGACTGTTGCCCATGGGATTGACTCATATTGGAGAAGTTCATGGAGAACTGTTTCCTGTGGGAGCGAACGCACAGTGGAGCAGGGCAAGGACTCCTCTCCCCGAGCGGTGGGAGAAACAACCTGTGATGAACTGACCATAACCTCCATTCCCTGTCTCCCTGCACCGCTGAGGGAGGAGGTAGAGGTGGGAAGGAGGGACAGGTGGGAGGGAAGGTGTTTTCAAGGTCTTATTTTACTTCTCATTATCCTGCTCTAATTTTGTTAGTAATAAATTCAATTAAATATCTCTAATTCTGGCCTCTTTTGCCTGTGACAGTATTTTGTGAGTGCCCTKTCCCAGTCCTTATCCCAACTCATGAACGCTTGTTTGCATTTTCCGTCCTCTGTCCAGCTGTGGAGGGGGATGATAGAGTGGCTTTGGTGGGTGCCTGGAATCCAGCCAGGGTCAATACACTACAGCTCCTCTCTGGCAAGACCCTACTCAGAGTACTGCATCCAGCTCTGAGATCTTCAGCACAAGAAAGACATCAACATGTTGGAGCAAATCCAGAGGAGGCTACCAACATGATTATAGGGATGGAGCACTTCTCCTCTGAGGAAAGGCTGAGAGAATGAAGCCTGGGAAAGAGAAGACTTCAAGGTGACCTAATTGCAGCCATACAGGACCTGAAGAGAGCCTACAAGAGAGATGGAGAGGCACTTTTTACAAGAACGTATAGTCACAGCACAAGGGGAGTAGATTCAAAGTAAAAGAGAGTAGGTTTAGATTAGATATTAGGAGGAAGTAAGCTCTTTGCAGTGTAGGTAGTGAGGCACTGGAACAGGTTGCCCAGAGAAGCTGTGGATGTCCCATCCCTGGAGGTATTCAAGGTCATGCTGGATGGAGCTCTGAGCAACCTGATCTAGTGAAGAGTGTCCCTGCCCATGACATGGGGGTTGGAACTAGACAATCTTCAGGGTCCCTTTCAACCCAAACTGTTCTGTGATTCTGTGATCTTCCATCCACATTAATAGATAGAGAAATACAGCCGCTCAGGACACTGAGGAAAAGCTACAGTTTCTGTGAATAAGTTTTAAAAATTTAATGAGAAGATGTGATCTGCTGATCCTGCTGTAGCATCTACTTTAATATAAAAACTTTTCAAGAGGCTCTAAAACTTGACTAAATCATGCTCTTATGACAATCTTGTGCACAAATTGTCATCTAAAAAAATATATCATTTTTTTGGCCTGTATGGGAAAAAATATATAATCCTCCTGTTCTGTCAAGATGGCTTGAACAAAGCTGAGCTAAAGGGAAGCAAGACACATTTTTCCTGAATACTTATTCACTTTGTCTTTACCAATATTCAGAGAATAATTGCTTGAGAGATCCCTCAAGTGCCAATTTCAAGGCTAATTGTGACCTGCGCAATAGTATAAATATCAAGAACACAAATTTATAGCTGAAGAAATATGTCTGAATTGTTCCTTCTCTTTCTATTTTCATTTCTCACAGTGTTTTCCATTTTCCAGGGGAATTTTAGGGCTTTTTAAAAAATCTGTCTGAGTTGAAAGAAGCAGCAATATCTCTGAAAAAGGAACGTGCTATTGGAAACTTCTTAACAAGAAAAGACTGAGTAAGAGCTCCAGTCTTCCTCTACTTTGTGTTGTCAGATTCCCACCTCCCAAACTCCGTTGAATTCCTCATTTCTTATAAAGGAGAATCTATATGTTCCTCACAAGATGAGTTTTACATAAACAAACTTGTGAAAATGTAAACAATCGTTTCTTTTGTTCTTTCATTTTTCAGCCTTTCTGTAACTAAGCATTTTTTAATAAACAGCTCCCTCCAAACTTTCTTTCTAATTTCTTTTTTTTCCATTAATTTCGGGTGCCACCACACTGTTTTTGATCACAGGTGTTTGAGGCATATGTTACCACCTCACAAGGACGATAAACAATTTATGTGAAGGGGTTAAGATGGCTAATGCATGTATTCTGCAGGACTTTTTCTCCTGTCAAACATTTGTTGTATTAGCAATTTTCCTGCTATTTTCAGTTCTGTTTTTTCTACCTACTTGTTAGACCCTACCTAATTTTCCCTCTAATCTTCTTGTATGTATAGTTGTTGTTACAGGAAAATGCTCTGAATTAGAGTTTTGCAGACATCATAAATTATACTACCTCTACTCAGTCTCATTGCATCAATATATTTTGCTTCAATCTTCTGGCAGGGTTTTGTTTATTTTTGTTCTGATTTTTTTTAGAAATAACCAGAGACTAGACTGGCTGGAGACTACTTGCCATAGAAAGACATATTTACTGAATGCAGAATAAAAACAAAAGCCAAGCTTCTTGCCTTAGAAAGGTGGGAAAAGAGCTTCTGGAGTTCTTCCACCCTCTGGCTCCTAGTTTTGGGCTTTGTTGGCCTGGACTATGCCTTCTCCTTTCCTGTCCCCACTATGGGGCCTGAACTACCTTCCTCTTCAAAGAACTCTCTTCCCTGTTTCGATGCCAGACCTACTTGTACAGTAGTTATGAGTAAAAGAGGAAACCCAAAACTTCAATGAATGTGCTTAAAGGCATTTACTCAGGTTGCAAAACACCAAATGTTAAATGTTTTAGAAGGTCTAGAGTTAGAAGACCTAGTGATGCCTCACCTGGGACTACCTAAAAAGAGAGGCTTGACAAAAATTAAAAGGGTAAAAGCAGTGGTGTTTATTTGAAGGCCTTCAGGTGCATCCAGGGTAGTCAGAGCTCTCTCAGGGGGCTTACACCCTCCGATCAGCTCCCCAAGATGGACCCCTCAAGATAGACCACCCAAGATGGACAACTGGTCGCAAGTTCTCCATACTTCTATAAGTTTGGTCCATTAGCATATTGGAGCTAGCTCTTCCAATTACAGCCCCAGGTAATGAAGTAATTCACCCCAAGTTTGCTCCCCACTTACCAACCGTTGTTTACAGATCTCAGGCCTGAGGCAGTAAGGTGTCCTTGAGATACAAACCTGAAGATGGATTGTTTCGTCTAGAAGCAGTAGCTAACGTTCTATATGGGCTTTAGAGTTACACACCAAGAATCGCAGGGTTAACAAATATATGAAAAATATAAAAGCTAAAATCCTAAGGCATCACAAGAGGTGTGAATCCTGCTTACTTTTGTGGACAAAGCTCCTTCTGTCTGTGTGTCAGAGGGTGAACAACAATGCGATACAGAACATAGAGCAGTATGGAACACAATTTTATTTTAATATGTATGCCAGCTGTGAGCCATAGGACAGGGAAATGGAGACTGTTGAGTATATTGGTTTTGCTGAGAAATGGAGACGGTTTTTGGACAGGGAATTTACTCCTTCAAAATATATATTTCAGAACCCAGTGGAAATGAAAAGGCCATGCCCTGCAGGTGTACACATTTCCTGCTACTTCCTGATGGGAATTCATTCCCAGTGGGAAAAATGGGCAATTAGAGTGTGGAGAGGAGTGCCAAGAAGCTAGTCAGCAATGACATATATTTTATGTAAGTGTAAAAAAGCATGTAGGATAACCAGCCTCCAGTTTAGAAAAACAAGGTAAATAAAAGAAAAAGATTACCTAAGCTACTTTAGGTCAGAAACTTCTCACTATGAGGAACAGCTGAGGGAGCTGGGAATGTTTAGCCTGGAGTAAAGAAGGCTCAAGGAAGACCATGTTGGCCTCTATAACTACCTGAAAGGGGACTGTAGCTAGGAAGGGATCGGCCCCTTCTTCCAGGCAACCAGTGACAGGAGAAGAGGAAATGGCCTCAAGATGCACCGGGGGAGTTCAGTTTGGACATCAGAAAAAGTTTCTTCACTGAAAAGGTGGTTAGGCATTGGAATGGGCTGCCCTGGGAAGTGGTAGAGTTATAGCTCCTGGAAGTGTTCAAGAAATGACTTGATATGGCACTTAGTGCTATGGTTTAGTTGACATGAAGGTGTTTGGTCAAAAGTTGGACTCCGTGATCTTGGAGGTCTTTTCCAACCGTAATGATTCTATGATGCCTCCATTTCTCTTTTTTTTAAAGGCCTATTTCAATGAAGCTACAATGAGTGTCCCACCCCTCCTCTGTTTTCATTTAAGGCTTGTTCCTAAACTAAGTATTATGATACATGCCATGAAGACTAAAATTATATTTCTCCTTACATTGAGGCCTTGTGACAAAAGAATACATTTAATGAAATATTTAAAGTGATTTAAAAAAATTATTGAGTATGCAATTGGTAAAAAATACAAACTACGTAAAAGGAGGGATCTAGTTATTTCTGCAAAGTCAGGTCTGAACACAGGTAATTACAGTCTTGAAAAAGACACAAGAGGGGTTAAAATACTGGGTATCTCTTTTTGCTGTCTCTTAAGAATTAATGTGCAAAAGAAATCTGTAAGCTTATTTTAACAATATGTGTTTTGGTAACATCCTATAAAATATATATGGCCTGCATGGTGCACTATATCATTAAGCTGTAGTATTTTACAGCAAAGATATTTTTGCAAGACCCAACCTGCAATTTAATCATAACTACAGTATTTCATTCTTAGTATATAAATATATTCTTTATGAAACATGCAATCCTAATTTAGAATTTTAAAAGGACTAATTAAGTGCACACTGTAGCCAACAAATAAAAATCTTTGTCTGCAAGCACTGGGCTTGACTGCTAGTTTAGGTAAAAATGTTTAAAGCAGATAACATTTTTTTATGTGATACTTTATTTAAGACCACTCCACATCTTTTGGAACAACGCTGTGGATAAGACAGCACATTTTTTGAAAGAATAAGTATGCATCTGGGAGGGTCTCATATGACACATCTTTAGATGAACTGCTAGGAAAATAAAATGACAGTCCATAAATAGAAGCTGGCATGCTGCAGCAGAATAATGATTCTTCCCTTTGGTATTCTGGACAAAAAAGACAAAGCCAATTCAATCTGCACTGCACTGCATTACGGCATATTACATCCATTATTTCAAACAAGCTTGATTAAAATATAATTAATGTGATGTTGGCTTGCTATTAATGCCTCATGAATAAGATATTTTATATTGTTTATTGTTATGTTGTTTTTGTTTGTAATCTGTATCACAAATATATTTGATCAGTCTTATTGTATTTATTAAAATTTGTTCCTCTTCCTACTTTTGCTGGTAAGTATATTTTATGTTCTCATCTTCATTGCTTGAGATCCAACCTCCCTGACCAGGCTCAGAGAAAAGATGAGTCCAGGAAGGCCGGACATTCTTCAAGAAGGAAACCTTAAAGGCACAGGAGAGGCCATCTCCATGGGCCAAAAGAAGAGGTGTCAGGGAAGAAGACTGGCCTGGCTGATCTGAGAGTTTTGACTGGAACTCAGGGAAAGAAGGAGAGTATATGACCTTTCGAAGAAGGGCTATGCAACTCAGGAGGGACTACAGTGATGTCATGAGGTTATGTAGGGAGAAAAACAGGCGGGCCAAAGTCCAAATAGAAATTAATCTGACTAGTGCTGTAAAGACAATAAAAATATTTCTATAAATATTATAGAAACAAATGGATGGCTAAGAAGAATCTCCATCCTTTATTGGATATGACAGGAAACACAGTGACAAAGGAGGTGGAGGAAGAAGTTGAGGTACCTAATGAAAGTCCTGCTTGCCTAATCTGATCTACTTCTGTGAGATGACCTACTTAGTGTATGACGGAGAGGGTGTGTGTGGGGTCTACCTGGAGTTTAGTAAAGCCTTTGACAATGTTTCCTACAGCATTCTCCTGGAGAAATTGGCTGCTCATGGCTTGGACAGGTGCACTCTTCACATGGTAAAAACCCGGCTGGACAGCTGGGCCCAGAGAGTGGAGGGAAATGGAGTTACATCCAGCTGCTGACCGGTCACCAGTGGTGTTCTCCATGGCTCAGCACTTGGGCCGGTCCTTTTCAACATCTTTTGTGGTAGAAAGGGACAGGCGGATGGAAGATCACGTGATGTGACGGAAAGCAGGAGCAGCAAGGAATCTACCTCCCTTCATTCCTTTGTGATAAGAGCATGCAGACCCCTCTAACCCCAGTAGTTTTCCACTCCTTACTAACTCCAGCTATCCCACAGTCCCCTTTTCCTGACGTAGTAAAGCCCCTCGACTATTTAACCTCATGAGATAAGATAATAAATGCCA
>JACAXG010000053.1:78052-107997 GCA_018881555.1 Amblyornis subalaris
CAGCTATCCCACAGTCCCCTTTTCCTGACGTAGTAAAGCCCCTCGACTATTTAACCTCATGAGATAAGATAATAAATGCCATTTTGACCATCCACCACGTTGGTGTCTGTGCGTCCATGGCCCGAGTGGCCACGGGGTAGACCGGGCTGCCGTGCTAGACTCTTGAAACCAGGTCGCCTTGTCTTCTTATCAGAAGGCAACAATCTTTATCAACAGTCTGGATGAGGGCATCAAGGGGAGTGGGACTGAACGAGACAAGAAGGACAGGGCACATAGCAAGGGCCCAACAGGATCATAGAATTATAGAATGGTTTGCGTAGAGGGACCTTTAAATGTCGTCTGGTGCAAACCCCTGCCATGAGCAGGGACATCTTTCACCTGGATCAGAAGTCCAGGTGCACTATGCGATTGACGCGATTCAGCATTTACTAATACAAAGGCGGCAGAGAGCTCTGGAAACACGGAATAGCACATGCTCAGCTCATAATATTTGGGAAGTGCACGTGTGGCTTAATTTGTAATTGCTTCTAATCAATATGCATTGTCCTTTATTTAAATAGTTCACTGACCTCTACTACTGTAATGCTGAAATATCTAAACTACAGAAAAAAATTGTAAGAAAACGAGTTTATGCAAAAATGCATAAATTATAGAAAATGTAGAATTCAGACAAAATACTTAATCTTCATTACGTTCAGATACATAAATGTGAGAGGATTTGGAATATTGATTGAAATATTTCTTTTTCTATTCTGCTTTATAGTGAAGACTCCACGTAGTTGAGGTATTCATAAAATTTTAACATCTTTAAAGCTAATTTTGGGAGGATCCAAAATAGATTTTCCAATCATTATCAATTCCAATACTTTGTATAATTTAGTGTTATAAATCATTATCACATAAAATTTATAACTCTGAGCTTGTAGTAATTTTATATTTCTTTATATCCAAATTATCTGAGGTCATATGATATAACAAAATGATGACTCAAAAATTAGTAAATAGTAAAGTTAAAGAAGTAAACCAATTCTCCTAATTTCTTCTCCTTTGGAACGACTTTTRTATGGAAACACACCTCAGGATTTGTCCATGGTCCCTGTACAATCATTTATCATGAAGATCAGAAAACTGAATTCTATTCTTTTCTTRGTACAACCCAGAAGGAAAGAAAGATACATTACTATTTTAAAGATATTTAGTCCACTTGGAAATGTTCTTTACAAATACCCTTCCTGAATGAATTTTAGTGATCCCGAAATAATAGTTATCTAATAATAATACCTCTCCATCTCAAAYATGTATTAGTTGTCACACACAGCAATTTCAAAGGTTCTTCTGTACCCTTTGATAAATGCTGACTCTTGACAGCTGAATTAAAAAGTGCTTTGCTAAAAGCTGGTTTTGAAAAGCGTTTTTTTTTATAAGTTGGTTGTTTCATTATTATACTGTTCATCTGCCTCATAGTTAATTCTCTGGTGACCATTGATTTACATCAAAAATTTGCTGACTGTTCAGAATTCTCATCTTATGACTGGTAGAAGAATGCCATGCAACTTAGATCAGATTATTCATGGGAGGGAGAGATGAAATTCCTTTAGGTGAGAAAGAGAACAGGAAAGTATTACTATACTGCAGTTCYTATAGTACTACATCATTATGCCACCCAGACCTAAAGGACATGACAGATGACTGAAGGCAGCTCTGTTAATGCAGTKGGGGTGGGTGTCTGTGTAAGGAAAACTTCAATTTCAATATTAAATACATTGATTGCTCAGTGCAGGCCTTTTAAAATGCTTAACACAAAAGAAACAGGTACTTTGATATGATCAGTTGTTGATGACAAACTAACTGTTCATAGCTGATATGATTTATGGTGTCYGGCAAATTGAAACTTACATTTGATGTTGAATGCATTTTTGTCCTTGCCCTTTCAGCAGCRTAATTGGAGAATACTTGAATGTCAAATTACACTTAAATATAAATCTGAAAATTTAMAGTCATCTCATTTCATGCTTATTTTGCTTGGAAAAAAAAGTTATTTGCTGTGAAGCTTGAGAAATGATCTAACAATATATAGAAACTTTTAGAAACTGGATATAAAAACAGCCTTGAAACAGGAATGAACTTTTGGGGTTTTAAGTAAAGTTATTTCTAAAGAAGTAGTTGTCAGTGGGTCCTCAAGTTAGTGATCATTGTGTCTGCTTGTAGGAGAATGCTGAGTTTGTTCAAGTGTTTGTAATTCCAAACTGAGAACACATAAATTAAACTTGATTGATAATGTCACTGCTGATCTTCTGTATCAAAGTATTCTATGGAGAAAGACAATGTAAAGAACAAAAGATAGATGGAGCCTCTTAAAAGGCTGGGCAAAACTGAAATGGCCTGTCCCAGATTTTGCTGTTAAGGAAACAAAATAGGAAGAACAAAATACATTTTTGTTTTCTTGACTGATGAGAGCAATATTCACTTTTGCTGTGGTGGTGGAGAARGGATCTGCAGCAGAGTGGTGAGCAGTGATGAGCAGAGTGGTAAGACTGTGAGTGGAGATCTCTCTCACTGTCTTAAGTTGTGTAAACTTCCCTCTAAGAACTCCAASTTATTTTCCTATTACTCCAAAGTATGGGACTTTCCTGAAACACCGCCCAGGAGAACTGAACTTGCTTTCCCCACTCCCCAGCTGGCTGATGGACTTGCTGCCAGACAAATGGAGAGACATGAGGACGGCTGAGTAAATTTGGGTGTTTAAATGGAGCAGCAGCTGTTAAGGCTGCCTGGAGACTCTGGCTGCCTGTGCTGCCCATACCCACCACTACTTCTGCTCACACAGCCACAGATCTGCACAAATACTTGTTTGTGTGTGGGTAGCGTTACCTACTTGTACGACATTTGGTTTTTGGCAAGTGGCATATCATGYTCATGGATGCCTCTGAAACATCTAGACCAAGCACCTTCTCTAAGGAATATACTGAATGAAAAATACAGGGGAAATAACAAAGGATTAAGAGAGGTACTGATATTAAATAAAGATTCTTAGATTTAGGTTAAGGTCAAGAATAATCCTTTCAAGGGTTTCTGTCCTATTTGGCTGCTTTTGTTAAAATTTTAGTCATCTGAGGCAGGGATCTGATGGAGAAGAGTGGACAATTTGAACTGATGTTGAAAAGGTCACCTTTCAGCAGCAGGTTGTGGGCTTATCTTTCTAAATAACTATTTTAGTATTTTTGAACATGCTTAAGAAATTGGAAAGTGTAAGTTTTAAAACAGTCAGTGGATAACAAAATTAAATAAACACTGGTTCTCATATAGTTGAATTCAGCTCTGAAGGTTTTCTAGAAATAAATCCCAAATGAAGAGTCTTGGATGGACTGAAGAGATTATACAGTTGCCAGAATTTGAGGCAACGCTAAAAAGGTGCTCCCTGGCTTAATAAGGCAGAACTACTGAAACAGTACTTTCAAATGTAGCAGAGTATATTTAGCAGTGCTTAATATTTTCAAGTCCATGATTTATTGGATGAACCATAGTTGATGACATTTGTGCAGCTCAATAGCTGTTCAAATAATGGAAAGCATAGCAGCAGTTTTGACTAGTAATATAAGGATAAATTCATTCTGGGGTTGAAGCAGCTTTAAGGYGGAGCAATAATGGAGGGGGCATAGGAGAACCTAGAATATCTGTGAAAGAGGCAGTGATATTACAGATACAGCATTGGATTTGACTGCAATATCATGTAGAAAAATTGCCCTGGARGACTGGTAATCTATAAAAAAACGCAACTGCAGACATAAAAATTATGTGTAGGTTGTATTGCCACAAATATATTTTAAAGCTTTCTTTCATGTGAAAGCATTTCCAGAGAGATGGATGGGTAAAGAGCAGGGTGTTCAGCCCTGATAGGAATGCCACTGGTGCTTGCTTACTGCAGAGGCAAACTTAGAAATGCTGTCCCTGAAGAGTATTAAATATAGATGCAACACGTTCTCTGCTAATTTTAATTTGAGAAATCAGAACCAGGTCTTTGTGCTAGGTTGCACACTTTGAAGTTTCTTTCCCTCAAACCCACGTTCCTAATTTTATCTATCAGAAACTTTTCTCTCTTTCTCTCCCTTCCTCCCCGCTAAGAGGCAAAGACATTGAAGCACCTGAGACTGCTCTAATTAAAATTTTAATTATTCAAAAAATTCTAATTAGTTTCAGAGAAGAATTGTGACAATTTTTCCCTAGGTTATCAACTGACTATTTCATGAAGGAAGGAATGTCAATTTTAGAAGTGGAACTTTGAATAACTRGGCAGCAATAACAATGTAAAATCAGCAATTTTAACCAGCATGAAAACAACAGCAACCCAAGTAGTGACAGCTTGTACAAAGGTTTGGTGGATTTTCTTGTGCGGTCTTCACAGACTTGTCACTGATCTTCTCTATAGTGCACTGCTTGTGAGGTGCCTCTGGAATTTTTGGTTGCTAATTTTCAGAAGTTGGGATGCTTTCTCCATATTCCATTCTGAGCCAACTGTTTGGGAAGTATAATGATTCCCTAGTGAGGGAATTTCTTTTCCCAGGAGAAAAGAAAAGACATTGTAAGCTCATTAGGTACAAACTCGTAACATTGCATATCCTATTGATCCCTGGCAGTAAAATTTAAAGCTTGAGTTTCAGGTCTGTAGAAGGAAGTATAATGCCACTGTGATTCATGACAGATTTGTAACATCAATGACACTACCTTTAAGGACAAAAAGTGGTTCCAAACTGCATGCAGCCATGAGACAGAAAGATGACAGAGGATCTGACCAAAATTAATAGCAATGACACCTTTTTTTYGGCACAAGCCAGATTCAAACTCACCTAGTTATGGGTTTGTGCTATGTTTGTTATTCTGTTCCTGAATCTGACTCACCATGACCTCTTGTACATGCTCAAATGTTTGAGGTGTCTGATTTGCCATCTCAGGACCTGCACTTTATACTCAGCCCAAAGCCCCAAGCTGTGTGGAAAATTTACTGCCTCTGAAGCAGACTTGGGCCTTTGTTTGAGAGCCAAATAGACACTCACTCGGGACATGGTGAGCATTTCACTTTTATCAGTAGAGTAGTTGTCCTCTTGTACTCCTGGAGCCAATGTAAGGGACTTCCTGCATTTTCTTCTAAATATGGAAGGATGCAAGAAGAGAATCTTAAGATACTCTAAAAGCATACAGAAATTATGTGCAATTTTATCATAATATATAGTAATTGCATATACTTGTATTAATATAATTACTGACAGACACATAAAAGGGAAGGGTTGTGTTCTTTTTTAAGGAGATACCCAGGGCGAGAAAGGTTGAATTGATCACTATAATTAAAAAAAAAAAAAGCCTAAGAAAAACTCTTCTGAGAGGAGATGAACTCTATTCAGGCCAAAAGAGTATACCTTCAAGTTTTGAAGACCTGGAAAAGGACATTTTAATAAAAGTTTCACTCCAAAGAAGAGAGGAATGCTGTCTGAACCTTCTAGTACAGCTTATAATCTTGTAGCTTTTAGAAACTAGAACTGAATAAAAATAAAGCCAAACAAATCTGATGAGAACTGTCCTTACTACTCTGTGAAGTTACATCAAGTAATTTCTGATAACCTCCAATAGCTGAATTGGCTTTCTCTCTTCCCCTCCAAATTGTTGTTAAAGTAATATATCAAAGAGACTGATTAGATCTTTGCTACACTTATGGCCCTCTTGGACTTTCCTTTCTTAAGCACTTCCAATCCATTTCTAACTGATTCATTATTCATGGTGGAGAAAACTTGGCTGTAAACTTAATTCACTCCTATGATACCTTCATTGAGATTGGGGGGAGTCTTAAAGTACCTACAAATCTGCTCCACCAGGTCATAAAAAGTCAAATAAAGTTTCAAATTATTGTAGATRCTTGTTTCCTTGCCCTAATTTTCAAGGCAGATCCTGCTTTTTACCAGATGAGCAAATGCAACCCCAAAAGTTATACTGTAGTTAGCTAATACATGGTCACAATACCCTAAAATGAAACTGTTGCATCAAAGTTTTATTCATTCCATATTATGGTTATTCATAAATAAAATATTATATGTTTGGATTGTCAAACCAAGCTTTTCAATAAAAATCCTATAAACTAAAAGAATGTAAGGATAAAAATTAAGAGCAAGAGACTGGAACACTTGCTCCAGGAAAATATAATATTAGAAAAATTATTTGGATCGAATCTTAGAGTGAGCTGTAAATGTCCTCCACAAACCATTTTATTTCTTATTGATGTTTCAAATCTCCATGCAGCATTTTAGCACTCACTAAAAATATGAATGCATAGGAGTAACATTAATGTTTATTGGTCTATACAATAAAATGTGTCCTAAAGGTGGCATTTTCATTTCTTTCTTTTTTTTTCCTCYAAGGATTTTGTCTTGAGGTACCAGATTTAGTCATTCATAGTTAGATTTGTTATTTCACTGACTATTGTATCTTGTATAGTACTGTATTGTAGAATTAGTTCTTGAAGACTATTAAATGCTTCCTATCAGATAAAGATTTTTAAAATTCATATATATATATAGAATCATAGAATATATGATAGAGCCATAGAATGATTTRGGTTGGAAGAGTCCTTTAAGACCATTTAGTTCCAACCCCCCTGCCAAGGACAGGGACACTTTTCACTAGACCAGGTTGCTCAGAGCTCCTCCCAGCCTGGCCTTGAACGCCTCCAGGGCTGGGGCATCCACAGCTTCCCTGGGCAACCTGTTCCAGCGCCTTACCAACCTCATAGTAAAGAATTTCTTCCTAATATCTATTCCAAACCTGCTCTCTTTGAGTTTGAAGCCATTCCTCCCTGTCTTATCACTGTCTGCTCTTGTAAAAAGTTCCTCTCGATCTTATGATAGATTATCATTAAGAATACTGCCCAAATTCACTGAATCAAATGACCTAGACATATTTTTTAACTTGTTACCTGCTTAAGATAACAGGTATCTGCTTTAAAGCTGCAGACCCCAGTTTTCRAAACTGAACTTTTAAAAAGGCAATCAGTAAACCAAAATTACTTAATTTRTGAAACTCCTGAAATACTGACGGTACCTGACAGCACAATAAAACTAACATAATGCAGTTGATGCAGTACATAGTTATTTCTGCAGCACTCTTTTTTTATTAATTAAACAGTGATGTTTATTATTCCCTATGTTTGTACATTGTCATGATAAGCAGCTTTGTCATTGTAGCTGTAGTTTTATAGTCTACAGTCATTGAGAACAAGGAACTRTATTTCAATTATACCAAAACAGAGAAAACTAGCTTTTTGGGGAAACCAGCTTTTCCCCAAATTTTCACAATTWARAAAAAATATTTTCTTTTASTTTGAMTACTGAAAGCTTTCCATGGGGGAAAATAGMAAAATCTTTCATGGTAAGAGTACATTCAGGATTCAATATCTTTTTGTTGGAATAACAAATTAATAGTTTCTGAAGAGTAGCACTCAACAAGGCATACTCAAAAATGCTTACTTACAGCAGAATATTTTAAATCATGTTATGCATGCTATATTCATGTCAATTTCCAATTAAATTAGTATTATATAATGTAAACCAAGGGAGTTACTAAATATTAGAGATTTTTAAGTAGAGTAGTCTATTATTTTTCTGCAATAAACTTTAATTCTTGTTAATATTTTCTGGACTTCAGTCATTTGAACAAGTATTTTTCTGTAAAATTTATCAGGTGCCATTCTGTTTTCTTTTCTTTCTACTCTTATTCCRTGTAGTATAATTATTAGTCTCTTCCCTGTTCACAAAATATTTCAGTGACTACTGATTCKGTAAGATGCAAGGTTATTTTATACTGGAATAGGACAGGATTTATGTTATAACTCTACAAAAGCGGATTTTCTACATAGAGGTTACTTTGGTAATGATGAATTTGAGGCAACAGGAATAGAGAATAAAGAGAAAATCAAAATAGCACATACATGCCAGACTGAAAAAACTCTAAATGCTGTGAAGTGGGAGGGGATGAAGAGTGACTTTTAAAGAAAATTGGTTGAATGGGTTTCCTTCAGGAGTGCTGTTTGCCTGATGCACTAAGCTGATGTTCATTTTATTTGCTATCTTTTATGAACGAATTATCTTTTCATGCTACTTGTTACAGCTATAAAATGTCATCGTTACTTAAGTTAGCTTTAATTTTGTCTGAAACAAGAATAATTAACGCCCTGGAATCAGCTGCCTAAATTTCATAAAAGCAGCTCAATGCCATATTAGAAGTTAATACTCTGTGCAATTGCTTACATTCCTTCTACTGCATGGCTTTTYACTTAATGTCATGAGACATGGTCCTCAATAAAAGCAGTCAGCAGAATAAATAAGTTGAGATAACCTTTGGCATAGATGTATAACCTGAAAAAAAGTCAGGTAAATAGCAGCAAGATGGTAATCATCCTTGGCTGGTTAAACCAGGCAGAAAAATAATGCTTGACTAGATAGGTCTCCAAACCCAATTCAGTTTGACTTCAGGGAAGCAAAGGTCTCTCACCCTAATAGACAAATTTGTGGTTGAAAGTTCCCTATGAACAGAGATTCCCAGAGATGTAATGTGAGTTCCTGCGCTGCCTATCAGCATCTCTTTCTTCCTCTCCAGTTTGGATAGTTTTTACAAAAAACAGGACACAATATTTAAAGATGGTTCAAATTTTTTTTTAGCCTTGCTATTTATTATTCCTTAACCAGCTTAGTTCAACAGGAGGCCCAYAGGCTAGCCCAAGACCAGGGGATGCTTTTGCCTTCAGCCCACCACTGGATCCTTGGGATGAAGCCAGGCGGCTGTGACTGCTGCTGGGGGTGGCAGCCAGACCCTGAAGGGCAGTGACAGGAGGGGGAGTGGGACAATAAGAGCAGTCTGGTGAGCTGGCTGCAGCCCTGCAGCTGCTGGGGCTGCTCCATTCTCCCTGCACTCGGCAGGAACACAGCACTGCAACTCCTCAGCTGTAAAGATACCACTCCTGCTTTGAAGAAAACTATTTTCTCCTTAGGCAGTGTCAGCTCTTTACTAGTTTTCTCGCCTATGCTCCGTAGAGATGCTGCATCATCATCATCTCTGTTATATCAAAGTGGTAGCTGCCCTGTAGTCAAGGAAGGGCTGTGCTCACCTGTATGGAWATGAGTGGAGAGGCTGTCGATCATTTCCAAAGATTGCAAAACTTTTGGATTTTGCAATTGCAAGTAGTTCTAAATTTATATTACACACATTATAAAGTTAAACAGCTACTCATAATGATGAAGCAGGAAAAGGTCAAGAAAGTGAAAATTCACTTTCMCTTCAACAAAGATCCCCATTCCAGGAATATCCCTTTCCGTGAAAAATGGGAAAAAGAGGGAACATAAGGAGGAGGTGCTGAATATCTTAGCATCAGTGTAACCACTGCCAATGGAAATTTGAGCACAAACTTCATCTCTTTGTTAGAGAGGGGAGACGGAGCCAAGGGGTAACATTTCCCAATAAAGTCTTGCCTAAATACTCGCAGAAACAGGATTTTTTTATACAAAGAAAATTTATTAATGTATTTACAAAGGGTAAATCCCTCCTGTGCCTCCTGGCAAGAGGAACGTCACAACTGGGAGCATGTGCAGAGACTATGCAGGAAGCAGAGGTCTGAGTTCTGTTCAGTTTGTCACGAGAGAGGAGGAATCACAGCATGTTCTCCAGCATGGACGTAGGAGTGTCTCATCAGCAGATCCACTCCATTGCCCAGCTGGCAGTGCCCAGTTGCTYGTTTTCTTCCTCCTCCTTCTCCTCCTCAGCCCTGCTGGAAGTTCTCCCCTGGCTGCTGCTGTCAGAGCCAGAGCTGCTCTGCCTGGGCAGCCAGCAGAGCCCAAAGAAGAGGAGGAGGATTTTGGCAGAGGCCCAGAATCACCAGCGCTGGCAGGCAGAGAGGAGCACGCTTCCCTGGCCGAGTCCAGGTGGCTCCTGTCTCCTCTGCTCCATCTCYTTCAGGAGCCAAGCCACCTCCTGGGTCTGCTGCTCCTCGTGCTATTGCAAGAACTTTTGGGTGACGTCTTCTTTCTGGTCACCCATCCCCAGGACACACTGCAGGATGCCCAGCACCATCAGGATTTGTGTGATGCTCCCAGCCATGGCCTGGAGGAGGAGGAGGGAAGGGGCTCAGCAGTGCTGGGTAGCAGGGAGAAGGCAGCTGGGGCAGTGGGGCAGGAGACACAAGGGCCTGGGGATGTGTGGGAGAGGGSATGAGAGAGCTCAGAGGTCTCAAGGGAGAGGTTGGTGAGCGCTGTAGGGACAGCCCCTTGGACATGCCGTGGCTGACAGCTCGGGGCACCTTTCCGCCCAGCCCTGARGGCAACAGCTGCCCTGCCCAGAGCACTCCCCAGAGCCTCTTCACCTCCACCTCAGCCTTATAAACACTCCCAGCACTTGCGGCCCTTCTGGCCCGGCCTTGGCTCAGCTGAGCCTTCCCCTCCCCTGCCCCACTCCCCACTGGCCCGAGCCGGCACTGCCAGACGGGGCATGTGGGGACACCCCTCTGTGGCTGGTCCCTTGTGATGTCTCTGGCATCAGAGTCACATGGTGACACCCCACCTGGCTGGCCATGGCCAGCACTGAAAAATGCTTTGAAGTCGGCTTTCTCTCCAGAAATACTAAAAAGATACTGTTCCCCTCAGTAGATTGGTTTAGTTTTAACTTTTGTTGAATTATTATTCCATAATAGACTAAATTTTAGAGTAGCTGCAGTTACTTTTGCTCTTTGCATTTTCTTTCTTGTTTGAGCAATGTGACTTTGCAAATATTCCATACAAATATCCATGAAAAACAATCCTCTTTTTTTTTTTTATCACTATGGTCCTTTCCATACTGAACCCCCCTCACGTATACTTACATCTAGCTGCTACTTCCTGCTTATTTATGGTACAGAGAAGGTCAAAAAGGCTGAGTCTCATGTCTGTTCATAATCATCAGGTTGAGAATCTGTATAACAGAGTCATTTAGAAAGAGAATTTCATCTCTGTTGTTTCTGGCATGAAACATTTACATAAGTGGCCCCAAAGTGGCTTCTTTGGCAGCCACAGTGCATTGCAAATTAATGCCTAATTTTTCGTCCAATGTCATTCCTAGGTCCCCTTCAATGCAGCAGCTTTCAAAATTTCTGTGTCCAAAGTATTCAAGATTATTTTATGTAGCATGCACAGATCAGCAATTTTGGTGCTGTGGTACAATGTCCAGTACAACATTTATCTGTGATAGAATATAACAATATACTAAAATCAGTGGAAAGGATTCACATCACATTGACGTAGCTCACTATTAGCCAAAACAAATATAATTCAAAATACAATAATGTGCTTAGTTTCAGTAATAGCTACCTTGCCATTTGTCAGTTTTCATTGCTTTTTGCAACTCCTACTAATTTAGTGCCATTTGAAATTTCACTAAAGTGAAGTTAAATCTAGTGCTTTACTTTTACTTKCTGCTTCTCCGCTGGGAGAACAATCAAACTGTAAAACAAAATAGGTAACTACATTTTAAACTAAGATTTCTCCTGAGGAATTCTGACATTTAACTAAAGAAAAGAAACTTTGGTAAAATGTTGTTTGATTTACCCCTTGTAATCAGTCTTAGTTAAAAAACACTTTCAGAAAAGAAAGSGATTTAGGATTGTTATTAATGTTACACTAAGGAGAAATTTGATTCCTTAAAATTAGTATCTGTGATGTATAATGACAATGTCTTGAAAAAGAGAAATGACAGTGACCTAATATAAACCCAGAGCACTTGGATGGCACAGCAAAGGGCCATTAGGGGGTGTAAGCTGGTTCTCACAAAGCAGAGACACGCAATCCAACTRTGTGTGTGTTTATGTGAAAGAGGTCACTACGGGGTTTGGACACTCTAAACAGTCCTCACACCCTTCAGTAGTCRAGGTGACAGAAAGAAAATGGGACAAAAGATCATGGAATAGCTGGAGCATACTCAGATTTTCCCTAATCCTTCTCAATGTGTGCTTCTGTATAGATAACCAGTGTGGCGTGCAACAAAATTGTTTATGTGAATTTCCATCTCTRCTAAATGCAGAAACCAAAGATAAATTCCTAACTTTCTAGTGAATATACCGACTTGCAGCACCACGGGACATAAACACAAAATATTCCTACTTTGACAGGACAAAATATACTAATTTTCAGCCTATTCCTACCTGCATCTTTCTTGACGTGCTGACTAGGGCCTGGTGTCAGTCATGTGCTTCAGTGGCTATCTGTAAGCAGGCATGAATATTCACACCTTCCAGCAAAATTACTGTTAGGAAGTGATTAAAAAGCTAATTGGGTCGTCACCCAGGAGGAAAAGCCTGTGATGCTTATCACCAGATATTAATTTTCGTCACAAGCTCTTAGCTTTGTCTGTAGTATCCAGTTACAGTTGGTATAGCAAATATAACTCAACTATAGGACATGGCCGATAAAGTCATATTCCCCACCCAAAATTCCTGGTGCAACTCTTGTAGGCTGAAAGGAAAAGTTTTAGAGGTATATTTTTAATACACCACTGTACAAGGTCTTTTGATTACTGTCTTTTGGATAGCATCTTCATGCTTTCTTAGAGCTGAGACATCATTTTGGACATCCTGTAGGAGAATCACACTCTGCATCCACAGGRTGGATCCACAGAGGTCACAACTGCAGGTTGTCTAGACATTACTGAGYCTGTTTTTCAGATTTGGTCATTTGCACAGAAAATTCCTGATTATTTATGGTTCATGTCTTTAAATATTCAGACRTCTTCAAGCTAAATAATTTCTGATGCTGAAGAGGCTTGCTCTCTTATTCAGTAGGTATCTGAGAAATCTCTGCTTTCATCCTGAAATGGAAAAGACTTATTTTATGTCCATATGCTATGTCAATCTGTTTTAATAGAAATTCCAGGACAGTCAGTTTTTCTTCCATTTATTTTCCTTGCTAGGCATTTGATTACTTTTATGGTAGCTTAAGAAGGCTTTGTCAGCTCTGACTCAATRTTTTTCAGCAAGAATTTTTCTGTGGGGGCTGTTATATTCTACATTTTTGCCTTTTAGCGCCTCAGTTTCATAAATCTTCTTATGTAAACTGCACGGCTTTTAAGATTTACCACACAAATGCTGCCTTGGGCACCTCACTTCCTGCTGCACAAGGAGCATGGCAAGTTGTACACATATTGACCATATTAGCACGAGATTTTTGAGTGACTCCTGGACTTCCCCCTTACTGTGCAGGCAACTGTGTAGCTTATGTAGATATATTTTTAACAAGTGGAGCCTGGTTTTTCAAACAGCAGATGTTAAGCATTATCAAACAGCATCGTACAGAAGGCATGTAATCCATTTCCTATGCAGTAAGGTGAATGTCAAGAAAAAGGAAGTCACTTGTATCAACAGGGCAAAGAATACTTTGTGCTTGCTGCAACATCATGCTGATCTGAAGGAGGATGCTTCTTTTTTTATCCTCATGCTTTTGAGTATTACATCAAAAGGATTAATTTGCTGGGGAATTATTAACTGCTTTGCCTGCATATAAGGGTTTTTTTTTTTTTTTAATTACATTGTGCCAAATAGTACTAAAATAATTGGATAGCTCACAATGTCATCTGTTGCAATAAATTTAGATAGTGATTATTCGATCTAATTTAATACTGGGCATCAGATCAAGAACATTTCTCCAGTATCCCACTGATTTGCAGTGAGTGAAATCTGAAAATATAAATATGTTACAACAGACTAGCAATATGTGAATGTGGATTTACATATAGATTTATTTTATCTTGATCATATGGTACCTTAATCAAATTGGACTAATAATTCTGAGGACTTCTGAATAAGTAAAATTAATTTGGATGTTATACCTATTCTGTTTCCCTTAATTAGACTTAATCTGAAAAACTGCTGTGTATACTACTGAGATACTGTGATGGAATTGTAATTCCTACTCAGTTGCTAAGAATTTACATATTTCCTCTGACACTTTATTTTTGGGGGAAAGCTGGGAAAGAGGAGAGAAATTGTTCCAMAGTAACAACTTGGTTTCAGGTTTTTCTAGAAAATAAGTTTTTAACCAAAGCAATGGAACAACTTTTTAAGATGTATTATGCTACATTTTACAATAATTAGTGTGACATTTGATTCCTCGATTACAGAGGAATTCCACCACTCTTGTGTAAATCAGAGTGTATAAATCCCTCTGTCACAAACTGAGGTTTGTGTATATGTATGAGGTGATCATGACTGCATTTGCAGAGTCACACCATAAAGCTCACTTTTCAGTGGGGGCTGTTACATTTATGCCCATGACATACAGCTTGTTATGCATTTAACTTCTTTGCATGATAAGAGATTTTCCTAGAATTTCCATCCATTTTTGAGCTAGTTGATGTTTGCTGTGCTATAATAAATCAAAGTAGCTCATCCTTACTTTTAAACAAGAAATGGATTTTGTGGATCCCACTGGTCTTCTTATCCACATCATGCACGGATTTTCTAAAGAAGGAAAAATATCTTTACATATCACATAACCTTCTGTTCTTTTCCTTGTCTGCCCCGCAGCACTACTTAGTTTTATTCTGGTTAAGCATCATCTGAATCCATAAGCCAAAGGATACCCACATGGTAATCATGGTTCATTTTACCCTTACATTAAGGGACAATCAGAGAGGTTTCTGGCCCAGAGAGCAATTGCTGTGTCTCCTTCTGTGCTAGCTGGGGTGCACAGTGCCAGAGACTGACACAGAGGTGTAACAGGAATGTCTGGCCTGCCCTTGGAGTGGGTAAAGGCAGGCTGAGGGGGCAAGAACTGAAGCTCTTTTGCTGATGGTAAAATATTTCATTAATGCAAATGCTATTCTTGACAGAAAAGAGTATGGGGTGCTCAGTCATGAATTCTCTTTCTGTGTAGTTCTTCTATCCCTTAAAAAGCCCTTTTCCCTGTAATCTGTGGATTTTCTTCTTTCCATGCTTTAACAGTWACAGAAGATTAGTTATTCTGTGGGAAGAGTGTTGATAGAATGCATGAATACCCAGCTGTAAGGATCTGTGCAGTAGTCCAAGAATGCCTCCTCATCCATCAAAGGTCATTGACCAAAAGAGGATTGGAAAAAATCTGAATTTGTTCTATGTATTTTGTGCTCAGTATTCTGATGTTATTGATTCTGGTCAGTGTGCTTCAAATTGAATGCTTTCTACATGGCACATAGCTTTTGTCAGGTTGGATTACAGTGAGAAGTAGAGTTGAAATCCTTCATGGCTTAGCAGAAAGAATCATTGAATCACAGACTGTCCTGAGCTGGAAGGGACTCACAAGGATCGTGGAAGTCCAACTCCTGGACCCACACAAGACAACCCCATGTGCCTGAGAGTGTTGTCCAAACACTTCTTGAACTCTGTCAGGCTTGGTGCTACAAACACTTCCCTGGGGAGCCTGTTCCAGTGCCCAATCACCATCTGGGTGAAGAACCTTTCCTATTCTCTGACCTGAACTACCCCAGACACAGCTTAATGCCATTCTTTCTGATCCTATCACCTGTCACTGGTCACAGAGAGAACAGTGTCTGTCCCTTTGCTTCCTCTCACGAGGAGGGTGCAGACTGCCACGAGGTCTCCCCTCAGCCTCAGCAGTGACTGATGACTGCATTGTCGTGCAGGTGTTTTTCAATAACTGCAAGAATAATCTTCRTAATAAACTTGTCCATAATTTTACCATTCAGAAAAGGGCACTGCAGAACCAACAAGTCCAAAAGCAAGGTGCTACAATTGCTATGCAAACTAAGTTTGAAATAACCAAAATGCTCTTCATCCAAGTATTTTGGGTATATGATGTATATGTGCAACCGAGCATATCCCRTGTGATGGGAATAACCACAGGTGTCCCTCTCAGCCAGACCTGTTTGATAAAAGTGGTAGAAATGCACAGGARTGAGTCCCTGGCTCCCACAACTGATGCACACTCTTGTATGACTTCATGTCACAATGAAAAAGTTACAAGACCTGAGCTTGTGTACACCGTGTACATTGACCCAAGAAGAGACAAAGGAGAATCTTAGGTGTTACTGTAAAATAATTAATCTGATGTAATACATAGCCACACAGGACAAAAGAAGTTTATAATAGCTTCTTGCTAATAATCCTGGGTATCACACCCTTACCCTATCTTTTCCTTGAAAATTGCTACTGACACCATTTGTGAAGATTTGGATTATGAATTTTTTATAGACTTCAGCATAGCTATCGATATAGAGGAAGAAGAAATTTTTTTTCATTTAAAACGTATTTTAATATTTTAATATTTAAAATGCTTTAGAACATTTGCATAAATCTGCTATGTGTTAGGCACTTTAATAACTTTTCTTGTAGCCGTACTAATTCTGTTAACATTATTTTAGTCTCCTTCTCATTAAAATACACTGCCTGCTGAGTTCTCTGAACAGTACCCTAATGAAGACATTCAGAAAAAATCTGGAGAGAAAAGTTCTTAATTTCCTGTTTAGCAATGTACTGTGATAAAGCCTTTAAATTTTTGCGTATAACTGAAGAAAATTATGAAGACGTCCACTTCGTGATCACATAGCTAAGTGTGCCTAGCTTCTTTCTGAACTACCTCCCTCCTCAACAGTAAGATCGATAATACTTTTAACTGGAATAATGGACACACAATCTTGTCTTGAGGGCCTTTAACAGAACCTGCAAACTTTGGTGTAAGTACAGTTTCATATTTTCTTTTTGCCTTATGAAGGAAGAAATATAGATAACAGGTTTTCCTTTCACTCTTACTGCCAGCAATTTCTATCTGAAGTAACCCCATTAAAGAGTCTGGAGTGACTTTAAGTTGTATAAGAAATAAGATCAGAAGCTATGCTGCTCTTTACAAACTGTATGAATCAGAAATGAAGTTTCTGGATTTGAGGGAAAGGCCATTCCTAGGGCCTCCATTTGTACTTTGTGAAAAGCTCTCAAAAAGCAATTGATCTACTTAAAGGCTGGACAATAAGCCCTCCAACTAAGAATCACAGAACTGGATTGCCTGGAGTCCACAATAAAGCTTCCTCAAGAAGTTCCATGTAAAAAAAATCAACCCATAGATCCTGCTGACACAAGAGTTATTTAAGAAGCCCAAAAGCAACCTATAAACCCATTATTATTATTATTATTATTATTATTATTATTATTATTATTATTATTATTATYATCTTAAGTATTTGGTTATTTTTCCCTACGGCCATTGCTCAAGGCTCTGCATTGTCCACAGATCTCCCTTTGCTTTAAGGTATGTGAGATTTTTATTGGTGGGAGAGAAACTGTTGCAGGCCTGTCTGTGTGCAAACCTTGCATTACACTGCAGGCTCTGGTACTTCACCACTGAAGAATCACATTACTTCCTGTCATTCCTCCTCCTGAGCCAGTTCTCCCCCTATGACACAAGAATGCAGGGTAACCCATGTGCTTYTATTGCCTTTGGTGCTTACTCTACACTTTGCACTATTTTACTTCAAATATTTCCTGTAGACCATTTTAGTTACCCCTCAAACTTTTATTCCATTCTTAGCCTTTGCCAAACTAGTCTACTGATAAACTTTTCTAGTTTAGAAAATGAATTTTCTAAACAATATCTCCCAAGAGTCTATTACTCTCCCATCTCCTTTCCAACTATTTCATATGCCTAATGAGAAAGATTTCCCTCTGCGTGGGAAGGTGCCAGGTCCTTTCATCAAATACTTACAAATGCCCCGTTGTAGAGAAATGATATGAAAAGTTATGTGTGATGAAAAGTAGTAGTTCATAGAAATATTTGAGAATTTGTTGCATTTCTTCTTCACTTCTTTATTTCAGTGGACTGAAAAACAACATCTGAAGCTCATGCTCTGTTGTGTGAAAGCATGAAGAACTGGAAATCTAAAGCAATAAGAAGCACTCACAGAATTTTTGTCTGTTGTGACTGTGCAGGGCAGAGAGATTCAGGGCCTTGAGCACATGGCCCCTCCAGGAGTTTCAGGGCTGACCTAAATGATGGTGTGGGAGTCCCATTTTGTGAAGAGTGCTCTTCAAGAAAACTGTGCTGGAAAGTTCTCCGCAGGAGCTGTCCATCTTCACTCAGGAAGTGCTTTTGAGCGGCTGCTCTCCCCTCAGATCCCACCAGAGCTACATTCACACTGTGATGCAGCTGTGCYATTCTGAGCCACGTGCGTTGTTGATTTGGGCTGCAGAGGCAAACTGCAGATGTGCCATCCTGGACCGACCCGGGACCTGCCTCCTCACTGTGGCCTTGGTCTGGGCTCTGGGCTGGCTCCAGCAGCCCCAATCTCTGCTGGCTTTGCTGGGCACTGGTGGGAGGGAAGTGAGGCCAGTGCTCTTACTCCTGCTGCTGTGCTCCACTTTCCCTGTGGAGCAGCCTGCCATTGTGACTTCCCGTCAGTAGGAATAAGTAGAAAAGTTAATTCCCAGCAGGGATAAAAAAGCCTGTGTATTCTGGACATGTTTCAATGTACAATATCAAATGCAGCATTTTCTTTAATAAAGCCCTAAAACCAGCACAGCAATTGTACCGTGTGGTACATCATAGCATGCAGTGCTCTAGGTAGAAGATACTCAGGCATGTAAAACTCCAGCTCTTTGCTGCGTATAGCCACTCCCCTTTTAGACTGCAGCAAAATGTTTATGTCTTCTAAATGGTTTCTGATGCAATTTTTTTGTATTATTGTGTTACAGCTCTGTAGGATTCCTAAGGGARATGGAGTATGTACGTGTTATAAAAGTAAATTGGTAGTAATTGAATAACACAAAAGAGTTATGTGTCCTCTGGAGTGGTCTTGTTTTAAAAATACCGGCGAATTCTGAAGTTTTTTGTTCATAGCAACTGCTAAGATTGACTAACTTGCAACTCCAAAAAAGAATAGTGTTTTTCTTTTTAATTCAGTCTTATATATATATATATTTATCTGTCGCAGTGGTTCAATGGGTGCCCATTATAACTCCTTGCAGCAGCAGTGGTTTACCTCTATGAACTGTACATTTCAAGGAATAAATATGCAGAGGTCTATAAATTTATCAGCTTCTTAGTTTGATAATATCAGGCATCCTACTGCCACAACAAGCTGATACTAGTATGCTACTAGAGCTGTCTATTAAGTTTCAGGACTTACAAACTATCATCTTTTCCTTCCTTTTTAAAATTTTATTTATTTTATTTTAGTTTGTGTGAGTGGGTGGATGGAGAAAGGGTTTTGTTTCCTGTGAATTGCCCACATTCAGTCTGTCTTTCTCCAGTACCAAATGCATAAAAAACGTTATATGCTTGGGACTGATAAGACTGATTCTATTTGCATGAATTTTGAGGTATCCTTAGACTATTGTAAAGATACAGAATTCACAAAAAAATAAATTAAATTTATTCTTTGAAATGAGGGAATGTTCGATTGAAACTAAAATTGGGAAACGAATTATCTCAACCTCTGTTTGTCTGTGGATTCTGAACTTCACACTGATAATGTATAGATAAAAGAGCTAATGTTTTAATCACATGTGTAATTAAAGAAATAGGAGGTCTGCAGAAAATAATTAGGTAGTGACCTTACCGTTGGCAAGTCAGCTATAGTCTGTCTGTCAGTGGAGGGAGACAGGCCAGGAAGGGATCCCCTGAGTCATTGAGTCTTGTTCTCTGACATCATAGCAGTACATGTCAAATAAACTCATTACTAATCTTGTGAGGGACAGAGTGTAAAAGAAACGATGCTTTAAATGAACTTTATTACTATCTTGGTCTGCAAAATTACCTCATCCCTCAATAAGAAGATGTGACATTATGGTACATACGACTTGGCATCAGGCAGAAATTTTTCAAGCAGAGGGAGAAGTTCCAGCTGCCAAATACCACCTACCTCGGTTATCAAGACTGGGTAAATTTAGACASCACCCTGACTTCTGTGTCCATTAAACAGATTTCAGAGACAGTTTGGGAGGAAGGGGGAATTTGGTTCACCAGGTCACAACTTCAGTCCAGATTTAGGTGATGTCTTTCACAACTCACCTGGCTTGGAAGAAGGAAGAGTTTCTACCTTACACAGGTGGGGAGGCTCTGGGGTAATCCAAAGACCATGTAGCATAAAAAGTGGTTTGTCCTGCAACCATTSATTAGATTTGCATTGCCGTTGACCAACTTATTTTATTTAGAATAAACATTTTTTATAATTTTCTTATTCACATGATTTTAACAAGATGCTTATTAACTGCTGAAAAAGAAGCTGAAATTAAACACAAAGGTCAGAGGTATAAAAACCTAGTTAAYAGACATTTGCAAAGATTTCTTTTACTTAAAACATTAATATAATTCGATGTATCAAACATTAAGATGTCTAAAATTTCAGAAGAAACTCTCCACTATCTATAGATTTCGTGTTTTAAAATCCTTGAYGGGCTCCTAAAAGTAGGAAATCCTGCAACCTCCAACCCTTCATGAAAAGAGAATTATGCACCACTGTGGAGTCTCCAACAGGGCTAGGAAAGGCCAAGAGTAAGAGTACAGAAATAAGGGGAGAAAATTAATTCAGTGAATACTATTTTACAAAATATTATTATTATTTGGGCAAATTCATAAATAAGGTGACTTGATTTWAAATTAACTATAGGTAAAAGATAAATAGAATTATAGCATAGCCTGTGCAATAATTATGCCTGCTAGATGTATAATTCAGATGCCTATAAGTGGCATTTGAAATGAAATGTGAACATCTTTGAAGTATGTAGAAAAGGTTTGTCTTGGGTTTAAAATTCCTCTTGGATATGCCATCCTCCRAGGAACAAATACTGTCTGAAGTTGCCTTTCCCATGGAAGGCTGATATGAAGATCTGTGATGCACAACACTCACATTAATGTGCATGTCCGTGACTGCCTCTGCGYTGTGGCAGGGCGGCAACAGTTTCCACAGCCACGTAACAGGCAACAGGGATAATTTTTGATAATGTCCTAATAGTTACATTACTCTCCAACTGCTGTTGTGCAGAATGCAAAGATAATGCCCTAATTTGGGCACAAACTTTGTCTCATTTGTGACTGGCACATTGTCATTAGCTGTGGGCGACAGCACAACAAGGAAATAGAAAAAGGGGAACGTGAACCAACATTTTTATTCTGAATAGACTAAAGGGAGTAGGGTTAAACAGGTTAAATCTGGGAASTCACAGATATATTTTTTCAACAGGTTTGCTTAACTATTTGCATAGCATCTTCGTCCAGATACAGTTTTGCAGTGCTTGATTAAAGTAAGACCCAAGCATACTAAACAAGTGACTGTCTTATCTGTATGTGTTTTGCCGTGAATATTGCTGAATGCTATGCCACTATAGGGAACATTTCAATTCTGAAGGGTATGCATGTGTCCAAAGCACGCAAAAGAAGAGATGGACATGGAGATCACYGAATTTTACCATGCCAGCAGAGTTAGAACTACACCACTGAGTGAGCTCATGCATCCTTTGATGGCATCAGAAACATAAACACTGTTTTATAGTACTGTCTGCTGGTGAAAAGATCAACATTCCTATTTTTACTGCTTACTTAGTGGCGTAGATGTGTGTTTTATTCTAAATGACGGATCACATGATAATTCCATATTACTAAATATTTTCTCACTGTRGATTAGAGCTTGTTTTTGTCTCTAACCATAATTCAATTAGATCAGTGAACTCAGTATTTTGCAAAGGAAGACAGGCTGATCATTAAATAAGTAATTAAGAACTCTTATCCAAATAAATGAAAAAAAAAGATTCTTCTTTTACCACTCTTATAAACCAATAAAGAAAAAATGTTCTTTCTTTCTGAGTAGTTTTGTGGTRTGGGAGAAATTGTCTAAGTGTCTGGGTTTTGACTAAAATTTGTATTTGAACAGTTGGTAAAAAAACCGCACCCCCCCCCAAAGCCCCCCAAAACAACAAATTTTAACTTGCACTTAATAAAACTGTGTTTRGGAGCCTAAATATCAGCACTCCTACAGTATGGAAAACTCTGAAATTGCAAACAAATTATGTTAYGGACTTCTGCAATTTGGAGCACACCTGCATGTTTATCTTCTCTCTGAAATAATKAAAGCATTTGTTTATTTGTTAAGGGACAGTAGAGCATTAAGAACCAAAGTTAGAAAATGAAAATGTGTTCTTTGTTCAGCAGCGTGAATCATAAATATGATCTATATTTTTTCAGGTGGCAGTATCCATTGAAAAATGAATAAATTTTGTGTATATTTTCTTCTCAGCTACTTAACAGGTTCTAAAATTTGTCAGTGTTTATGTCTAGACTTATGAATCCTCATGGGTAATCTCAATTCATTTTCATACACCACTATAAAAATTGGTAGGAGTACTATTGAGATGTTGGAATATTTAGGGGCTGACAACTACAGCCAAAAGTTTTCCTGGAAACTACAGGCCTATCAGTCTCACTGCAGTGCCTGGTAAAATCATGGAAAAGATTACTCTGGGAGGTATTGAAAAACACWGGGTGAAAATGCAGTATCAGTCAGAGCCAGCACGGCTTCATCAGAGCAAAGTCCTACTTGTCCGACTTGATTTCCTTCTATGACAGGGTAACCCACCTTGTTGATCTAGGAAAGCCAGTAGGTGTAATCTTTTTGAACTTCAGCAAAGTGTCTCTCGCAGGATCCTTCTGGACACAATGTCCAGCACACAGCTGGATAACTGTGTTACAYGATGGGTGAGCAACTGGCTCATGGATCAGGCACAAAGAGGGACAGTGAATGGGSGGGACATCAGGCTGGTGTCCAGTCACTAGTGGGGTTCCACAGGGCTCCATCCTTGGCCCTGTGCTCTTCAGCACCTTCAGCTGCCAAATACCACCCACCTTGGTTATCAARACAACATTCTCAGACAGGTGGTGTGACTCTTGGGGATGGTCCTGTGCAGGGCCAGGAGTTGGACTTGATAATCCTTGTGGGTCCYTTCCAACTTGGAATATTCTGTRGTTCTGTGATTCCAGATGGTGTGATTATTAAATTCAATGGCTACTTGTCTTTCCTCCAATAAACCATTGGCATGCTGGACTTGCTGCTGTAAAATCTAGCATGCCAATGTCATGATTACCCAGTCCAACAAAACTTTCTATTTTGAAAGGAAGACTTTATTTCAACCAGAATATTGGGCTAGTGTTTGATGTGGAAGAGATTAGGCTCAAGGAGTCATATTTAACTTATCCAKAGACTCACCTCATTTCCTCAGAACAGGGACATACCTTTTCATTGACATATTCATAAAATTCAGTGCATGTTGCTGGCTATCTGAAAAGCAGCTGATTACCTCCACCATTGCTAGCAGATTGTTCAGCTTTACAGCATGAAAATATAAGTCCTTCACCTCCAGGAGTAGATAGCAGGGCATTTGATAAAAATGGATGTGTGGAAAACAGTTATACCTAAAATGATCAAAAACTGCACTTTTAAAAAAGAGAATCTGCAAAAATTAACAGTTCTCTAAAAGAATTTTATACCTAAGAAAGTATAAATATTTTGCTACCTCCATCAGAAACATTGATAGAATACATTAGACTGATCTACATTCATTCATTATTCATTCCCTACTTTAAGATCACTGTGGGACTCACCATATTTTAAACAAATAAGTTAACCAACAGAATGTTGAAACTAAGTTTCAGCTTCATATAGAAATTAAATTCTGAAAGAGAATTAAAATCAAAGAAATGTAACTTGTTTAAACATCTTTGTTTCATTTTGGAGCAGAGTGGTGGCATTGACACAATTTATGCATCATAAGCTTTGTAATGCTTCGGAGTTAGAAGTCAGGATCAGGTTCCTAAAACATTAGATGAATTTTATGGATATCCAGCTATAAAGATATTTCATTCTTTGAAAGCCAAGACTGATGTTTTGAACCTTGATCCAGTGATTACAGCTGGTGATCCTCCTCCTATCTGCACGGTTTTGAAGAAATCTGTATTTTTTAGAGTTTTACAAAGTTTTGCAACATCACATATAGACTTACTGTCCAAATGTAGTCTGTGTAGCAAAGGTCTATGTGAATGAGCAAGTCAATTGGCGAGAGAACAAAATGTCTCAAGCACAGAGAATTTGTTGGTGAAAATTACTTTCAGCAAACGAGGTGTGACACTACAACAGTTTTCTTACTATACTTGGGCACCTGAAAACAGATTAACAATTGGTTGTGAGAGTATATCTATGTTCTGCTCCCGTTTAAGTAAAACATGCACTTCTCCCAGGTCTTCAAACCTTAGGATCTTGTTTCTGGCAGTGCCACAGTTAAATGCAGTGAAGCCATTATGTTGGCTGTATTAGCTGAGCAGTTGTACATAGAAACCTCCTGATGGTTCAGTTGTATACAGCTTTATTTAGTTTTTTATTAATATTTTCTGATAAGATTTATGACATATAGCACTCCATAATTGAGAATTCAAGAAGCTGAACTGCTATTTTTCTTAACCAATCTCTGGACTCTGCAAAGGAGCTGATTGGGCTTTTGCCAGTTCCCTCTCTGCGAGATTATGTTGCTTGCATATATTGCTGTAACAACTGATTGCCTTGGGAACTAATGTAATGTCAAGTATTAGTATCARTAGTATCTGTACAGGAGATAACCAATGATTTTAAATACACTGTTTTCTAAATATTAATAGTTCCTTTTGCATTGTAAAACATGTGAAAAGCAAACACTAATTACCTTATTTACAAGCATAAGGCTATTCAAGTACAGAAGATTAAGAATACCTCCTTAGCTTTCCCTTTCATTTCMTTGAATACAAGACATTGGAAGAAAGGAAGTAAACAAGGTACAGCAGCTAAGAGCAATAATGACACATAACATTTGACCATTCTAAATATTCCCACATAATAACCCATGCAGGTACATTTACTCAGGCTTCTACTGATGAATATTGGGAAGAAAGAAAACAGAATATCTAAAAAAGTGCTTTGGTTTGAGCTTTATTTTTTTTCAATTTTAAGATTTGTTTCTCATCTATCATATAAAAAATGAATATCGAGATTGTCCTCCTGATATTAATGGTGTTGCTCCTCACTTGCACTGGGGCTGCTGCTTAGGGACTGGTTTCCTTTGGTTTCCTTTGACTTGTAGCAGGAACACTGTAAGTGTAGCTTGTTTAAAAAAACCTTCCTTTAGCAATGGCATGACATTTTCCAACAMCACGTTTTAAAAGTTTTAAGAACCCCTTCTTTTTCTCTTTCCTCTCTTWACTTATATCCTGTGTTGTAGATGATTGTGGATGACTTGTGTCTTCCAGATACTAGGCTGGAGCTGAAAGATTTATTTTATAAACTGGAAAAAATCTTTTAAAAATAAATAAAAATATACAAAATTATATTTTTATTTTCAGGATCTTTTCGGTATCTAATCCTGTTCCACATGTTCTGGATATAAGACTGATATTATAAACAAATGGTGGAATTGGTATACGGAGAGAGATAAAATAAAATTGGAAAAAAAATAATATCCATATTATTTGTGCTATTTTTTAAGACTATGGTCATCGAGTGATATGTGAAATTCATCTTCCTTGTCAGTTATCATCCTATGGACAAGTAGTGCACACACTGTGTTTTCAAATAAAAACTCATACTGGGTAGTTTTAGTGTCTGCTCTAGAGGGAGGCTTGTCTCAAGTGTCTGTATCTGGAAAGAAGAGCCCACGTGCRGTCTCAGGGTTATGATGTGACAAGTGCCATGGGGACCTGGCACACGTGAGTGCAGCACAGTCCTTGGTGGGTACAGGCTCTCTGGATGGGATGAGCATGAAAAATAAAGAGGGAAGTTGTGCTTTATGGAAAGGCAGGATTTCACTGCACTGAGCTCCCAAGAAAAACATGAGACAGGGGTCAAGACCTGACCAAGGTTAGAAGGAAGCAATTTCAGTGGTATCATCACTAGAATATGATGGAAACTGCCTGAAGTGGATTTGGATTTCCACCAAGAATTAGTGGAAGGGTCTTTGTTGGAGATGACACCCCCAGTGCCATCTTCCAAGAGTGCATCATGGCTTTGTGCAGCAATCCAAGAGGTTTCTGAAATGTCTTGGTGATATTTCCTAATGAAATGGGGCTAAAGGGGCTGAACAGGAGTAACTCTCTGTTTGCCTAGTGCTCACAACCAAGGAACAATGACAAATTTGGTCACAGATGGGGTAGGCTGCAGCAGCCAGAAAATGGTGGAGTTCGGGACCAAGAGGAAAACTGGGCAGGTAAATAGCAGAATTAGGGCTCCAAACTATTAGACTCTGTGCTATTCTGGCAACTGCTAGACAGAATACCTGGGGGGAAGCTGACCAAGGGCAGAATTACACAGGAGATCTGTTTGTTTTTTAAGAAAAACTAATTTGAAGGTTAGGAAAAAATCATCCTGTTGTGAAGGAACACTGGGAATTTTGTGAGAGGCTTCTGAATTCAAGAGGAAAGCGGGAGCTCATATGAGGTGGGAAACAGCAAAGCTTGTATGCATGCATTGCTCTGATACTTTGGATGAAATTACAAAGGACAGTCAGCCTCACCTAAATTTCTGGGAARATCACAAAGCACATTTTCACAGGATTAATTTCCAAATATATGTAGGGTAGAGAGCTAATTAATAGCAGTCAACTTATATTTACTGATGGAAATTCCTTTTTATCTGACCTGGTGAGCTTCTACAATGAAAAAAATTGCGTGGATGTGATGGGAGAGGTGGATGTGATATAATTAGTACTGCTCATAACCAGTTATGTGTTTCTGTTCAAATGAATACTGTCTGACACAAGAAATAGGTTTTAATGTTTTTTAGTAAATTATCATGGAATATTTAAAAAAATTTTGCAAATGACRGCTGAACTCTCTGTTTCCACTTCCATAAGTTTCCCTTAACAATGTGAAGTTTAAAAAAAGAAACTCTCAGAGCTAGGCACTATAAAAACCCACTTTGTTTTGTCCCAGTCCTTTTAAAAAATGCAGAATATTTTCTTTGCCCAAATGTTTCCCATTAGTGGCATATTCTTACAAAATGTTAAAGTGACAATATGAATAAATAGAGAAATAAATACATAAAAACATAAATAATCTTTTCCCCTGATCATACTTAACTTTCCTCTTCTCCAGTGATGCCAGCAGCTTCTTAGCTCTGATTCTGAGGTATTTTCCTTCTTGCTATATCCAAGCAAATTAGATCAGTTTGAGCATGGAGTTCCATCATGAAGAGTCAGATAAAATACAAGCTTCCTTATCCTCTGTAGGACTAAAAGCTTTTCCTCCAGCTTTGATCATTTGGGTAGTGATATAAAAACGAGTAAGCTTTAACTGGAGAGACACAAAATGGACTCCACAAGTGCCAGAGGGAGATTCAGTAAATTGAATTATTATCTAAACTGCCAAATATGGGATATTTTTCAGCATTTACCTTTTGAATAGGCTTTAAACCTGACAAATATGTTTATTGACAGATGCTTCAGCAAGGCACCACAGTTACTGTGCTTACGGACTTGAGTTATACACATGATTATATTTATGATTCCTATTGTTTATAGTGACTTTGAAGAACAATGAAGAATGAGCTCTTGTTGTCCTTGGCACAAGAAACTGCTGAAAATGAGTCCAGAAAGAATAAAAAGCAGAGCTTTATGGGCARCTCTCAGAAAGAGCTGGTTTACAAGTAAATTCTGCAATATTAACCAGAAACTGAAGAACAGAAAATGGAAATCTRGGACAAAAGGTTTCTTTAGATCTGTACTGTAGATTTATAATGTAGAGTGGCTTATATGGAGCAAACATTTCATATTGAGCAAAGCCAGTTATCACATAGGGAAGTTCTCAGCTGTTTCAGTTTTGCCCCCTTTCCTCTTCTTAAATCAGCAGTGCTCTACTGGTATAAATGTAAAGAATTGTGACTTCCTATCTGAATCAAACACATTAGTAGGCAAATGTGGATAGACCATTTTCACAGATAGGAAATCCCATTCCCAAAAATTTGCTATTTTTTTTTTCTGCATTTGTASATGTATATGTGCATGTGTGTGCATGCTGTCTGAACCTGCACTGAGTGCTTAAAATGACATAAATGCTGTTTTCAGGAATTCCACTGCTATTTAATTAGTTCAGGTGTTTGTGCATCTGTTTTGTTTCATTGTGCTAGWGCATATGTACCAGAAGTTGGAGAAAACAGCTTTATTTCCTTGGTTGGGTTTATTTTTCTTAATAAAAGAGAAAGACAAGATAAAAGAAAAAAAAAAAGCAGTTTACTTGCTCCATATTCTGATGCTTTATTCTGTGAGTATACTTTTTTGCACAACATCTTGCACTGTGGCATTTTGATACACTTCCTGTTTTCAAGGTGTGTTTTTATTCCTGTATTTGTTTTGCAGTTTTCTCCTGACTTTATGCAGCCTTGTATGGGTTACAAAGGGTTGCTTGAAGGTGCCTGGTCAGACTGATAATTTCTTTGGTTTTGTAACTTTAATTGACAAATTAACAGCAAACAAGAACAAACCCACAAATAGTCTCAGATGGTGATAACAAGCAAAATTTAGCAGGTGGTACTCTAATTTCTCACAGTCTCTTGGCCCATCTAATGCATCCAACCTACAGTAAGTCTGCTCATTCCTTTAAACTATACAAGAGAACAGGTTCCCTGAGGAAAAATCAAAAGCTTTTGCTCTAGATTTAGATTTCAGCATTTGCTTTGGAGTTGCTCTACAGTGCTTCCTGATTTGCCCCCGGGAACTTCCAGGGAGCTGGCTAGTCTGTATGACACATCTGCCTTAATCGTGCATGCCTGGACTTCCATCTCCTTAAAATCAGGCTGTGGATGAGGAGAGAGGCCAATGAATGCCCAGGACTCATCCTTTCAAGAGGCAGGGAATAGTTAAATCATGTAATCAGGCCTTTATGGGACTAGTGACATCACTATAGTGATGCTACTTTGTATTCTTTTGCAAAGCTTGAAACATTGTCCTTGTTATATATAACTGAAATTTTGCACAGAGCTCAAATTTTTCCAATGAGAAAATTTTAGAAAATGCTGAACTGGACAAATTCAGAGCTCCATTGAAGCAGTGGTCATGCATACCAGCAGGCAGTCTGGTCCTGCGAGTCAGGTTGATTTAGGGACCACATCCTGGCTACAAGGTACCATCASATTTACTGACAAACTGGGCATTTGTTTTCAAACTATGCCAAAAGCCCATAGTTTGAAATCCAGACTACAGGAAAAAAAATAAGAGACAATGTTATGGCATATGGGCAGTTTTCCTCCCCTCTCTTATCAGAATCAGATCCATAGTGATTCTTCACACTTCTTTATCTTCCTTGGGTTTTTTTCTACTTGAGCTCTTTATGAAAATAGTTGCAAAGGTATACTCTAGGATGGGATAGAAATATGTTAGTCATAAAAGGGGAACTTACGTTTAGGAGATGAATAGTGTCTACTAAAATGAGAAAACTAGGAAGATGAAGATAAACATTTGTTTTCTTAATATCCAACAGCATCTTGAACTATACTCAGAAGAGAAAAGTAATTAAATGTACAAGAACTGTCCAAAGCCAAAGGCTCTACATTGCCTTTCATTCTTCTGACTCCTTTGTTTAATAAATGCTCTGCTCTGAATACAGAGATTAATAAAAAACTCATGATAGAGATTAACATTTTGTTCAATATTCATTGTTTCACCTGATATAAAATGGAAACTGGAAGCACTTTGTTAAATGGACTGAAAATTTGAAAGGTAGTGTAATTTCACTGTACCTTCTGTAAGTGGGTCTTAAACATTAATCTGAAAAGCTGTTTTGTATCTGCCAAAAGCACTTTGTCCTCAGGGAGACCTGCGGACCTTCCAGTCCAAAAATATGATATGGTGGCTACATCCTCTCCTCTCCTCTCCTCTCCTCTCCTCTCCTCTCCTCTCCTCTCCT
>JACAXG010000053.1:108360-164827 GCA_018881555.1 Amblyornis subalaris
CTTTTCCTTTCCCTTTCCAGTGATTTATAGTTTTAGAGGCACAATTCTGTCACACCTGGCTGGAGCAGGCAGCATATGCTGCATGGAGAGAAGCAAGGAAGGACCACATGGGAGTGCAGGACATGCATGAAGAGAACGTTTACGCATAAAGGGAATTCTGTGTTTGCAATGACCATGTAGAGAAATGCCTGGAATGAAAAAGTTACTAATATGCAAAGATAGAAAAATATAACGATGCTGAAACAGAATGGTATCAAATATTTTCCATTAAGGTCATACTGTAGGAATTTCAGACTTCATTCTTGAAATGTGTAAATCCAGTGACTCCAATATTATTAGGATTGTCAACACACTCTTTCTTTTTACTTACCTTGTTAAAGTATCTTTCTTTGATGCAGTGAAAAGTCAAACTTCCTATCTGCTATTTACAATTGAAAATATTCCAAATAAAAGGAATATTTGGTCTAAAAGGGCACAGTGTTTTAAATTGTCTTCTTTCTTTCAGACGATTTTATTCCAAGTGTTATTAGGACATTGATGTCTTGCTGTAGATTCTTCAAATTGTATTTGCTTTTCTGTATTTAGTGGGCAGTCAGTAGCTGATGTAGATAAGATTAGAAGATGTCAAAATATGTCCACTATATCAAGTAGAAAATTGATTTTTCATGAGGTTTTTTTTTTTTTTTTTAACTTTTCGTCAGCTTTGTTTCCACTGATGGGTTGAAAAACTGACAAATATAGTCAGTTTTGCAAAAATGTTTGATCTTGTAAAGCACAGATAACATTTCAGAAACCTTTTCTCCTAGGAGGAATATATAATTTCTTCTGGTTCATATGATGGTTAAAAATGTTAAAATTCTCCTAGAATGGCAATTCCATGTTATAGCTCATTAAAGCTTCGTGCTGCTGGCAGATCACTTTGAGCTCAGATGATTGASCATCTTATTCCTAAAAGCAGAGTTCAGGTATTTGTCTTTCTTAAAGACACCAGCAAAGTACTCTATGTTAAGATTGTTTTCTTTAGTAACATTGTATGGACCTAGTAAGCTGTAATTCCTCTCTCCCCCTCTCTCAGTGCACTAGTTCTTATGACTTGAATAAATGTATGAAATTTCTCAGTTGATCTGCCTTGAGGGTTTTTTTCTCTTTGTTTTTTCCCTTTTTTTTTTTCTCTCTGAGGCTATAGGTAGGTGGCATCAAAAAAGCAGCATTTACTGTTACTGTRGTAAAATACTGAACTTCACTGCAGTGCTCACTGAATTGGAGATACTTAGAGGAACAAGAAATAAAAAGTATTCATTTTATTCACTATCTTCATTATATATTAGTACATAAAAATATTTTAATCTCAAAATAGTCCAACTCTACATTGATAATATAAACACCTGCTGGCCATCAAGTATTTGATTGGCAGATGAGTTTTGTGTCTGGGTTTTTTGTCATGTAATTTTTGGGATGGAGTGAAAAGCACACTGTGCTCTCCCAGTAATATTGAGGGTCTTGAAAAAGCAAATTCTCTGTTAAAATATTACTTGCTGTATGTCTGGATTGAAGGATGCAGATTTTATCATCCTGTTTCTACTCCCATCATGACTCACAGGTAGTGTCTGAAAACAAGACTGAACATAAAGTGCCAGGCAACAGGAATATAGTAGGAATTTCCAGGATAACTATGACTGGTTCAATATGTTAACGTGTTTAGAAATGTTTTTTGCTGCTAAACAGTGCCAGCTCGGGAGAGAATCCCCACCTACCTTGGCTTCTCAACAAAACCACGTTGGCTTGGGCACACGTGGCAGCACAAGGCTGATGCAGGTGTGTTGCCCCTAACACTGGAGTTAGCACATCCAAAGGGACCTTGGGTAGCTCTCTATGTCTTTCCTTTGCTTCTTACATCAATAAGATACTGTAAAGGGAGACAGTTATTGATTTGCTCTTAGAGCCAGATCGAATAAGTCAGTTGGGTTACCAGTTTCTTTCTGGTGCTGAGAGAGTTATGAGCAGGACTGGGAGATTTTGAAAAGTACCCAAACTGGTGAGATAGCCAAGGCCAAGGTTTGCATTTTCTTAGTTCTAGTTACACTAATAACAGAGGTGAGGAACAAGGTTGACTAGAGCAACACTTCTTGCACTTAAGACAGGCATTTTAGAATTTCTTTTTCATGATGCTTGTTCATGGGAAGAGGATGGCGATGGAGAGGAAGAAGTGTGACCCTTTAGGTAAGAGGTAGCATGACACACTCAGCCCAACTATGCCTACTTTTCATCTTCCTGTAACTGAAGATTAAAGACAGTAGCTGTGCTTTCCTCCAAGGGTCTATTGTACGTAGGCATAAGACAGGATTTACTTCATGTTTTCTTTTATTGGGTAAGCATCACCAAGAAACTGCGGAGGTGCAGGAGGCTGGTATTCCTATCAGACCTGGCTGCTGTAAAAAGGAAAAATCTGATCCTATAAATGCACATTTTAAAACCAGTCTGTAAAGGAACGGCCATGAAACAATGATAGAATAAATGTCAGAAGTATTCTACGTTTTTGTGAAACTGGTAGTTAGGAGAGTGCAATCCTTTAAATGTTTCTACTTACTGACAGATTTTCTTTTTTTTGTTATGAAATGTTATACTCCTGTATACTCAAGGATTAACTGCTACAGAACATAAATAAACTAATTGATATCTTAAAAGCATTGTGTATTATAGCACTGATCACTTCAATGTGCTTTTACTTACAGCGRTGATTTGTGTTTGTCATGGAGGAAAATGGAAGGAAATATAAACATCTAGGCTATCTAATTATCTAACTGGAGGAGAGCTGGCCATTTAGCAACAAATTGAACAGGGACACACATCTGTTGGTAAATGCTAATTTCCAAACCACCAGGTAGAAAATGGATATTTCATTTGATAAGCAAAGTCATGTTACATGGAAATTCTGCACCAGGTGAAGAAACCAATAAATCCATTCAAATTGAAACATTTTAAAAATACTTAGAAAGACATGGGAAACATGCTTTGTCTCCTGATTTGATGATTTGATATTGCACATAATTTAATAAGAAATAATTTGAATGAGTCATAAAACTTTCTGATCATTCAGAAAGACATATATTTTATAGACATAGCAGTCTTTAAAATGTCCATATYGTCCAGTAGTTGCAGTATCCCATAATAGTTGTAGGTTAAACAGAAGAAAGCTCAATTGTGGATGCTTATTTAAAAAAATTATAGTGATAAATCAAATAAATTAAAGATGTGCTTTTCCCAGTAAAATAATCAGTGAACATTAACAGTATAAGCATGCTGTAAATTATGAGGCATCATTAAATCTCTTAACAATTGAGAGTTTTTTGGTTGAAAAGTCACAGATGTGAGCATTAATTATAAAGCTATAAGGAAATAAGCTTCTGTGTTTGATTTCACACCACACTTAGATTTATAATTTATATCTTTTTTTTTAGTTTGAATTTAACTTTCTGTGAATAAGTTGTATTGTACAGACATTACACCTAAAGGATATGAAAAATTCTTGGCTTTCTAACAAACATTAGTATAAATGACTATAAATTAGAGATTTTTCACTGAATGGAAGAAATTAAAAGCCTGGATGACAAGATCTTATAGTAGATGTGAATGGACTTGCATGGCTCCCCCACATTGTTTAATGGAAAATAAAACATAAATTTTTGAATCAAAATAACTATACTGAATGTCTGTATGATCAGAAAAACTCAGATATGATAAAGCAGCARTCAAACCAGCAAAAATACATTCCACATTTTCAATATCATTGTGCAAAGGACAACATAGAACTTCTACATCTTTTTACGTTTAAAAAAAGTGTAGAGACCTGAAAGATGTGATGCTTTCTCTTCATCATGAGACTGSATAATTCTGCTGAGAGATGAAATGTGCAGAAGCACATATTCGCAATATACCTGCCCCATTCCTCTTGGTTGCATTGGACAAGCTCTGGGGCTGTTATCACCCTCAGTTTAGTTGCAGAGTGTATTTTAGGGATACCAAGTTCCTCTTTAGTGAGAACCTTGGTGTGGGTGGGTGTGTTACTGAAATCCTGAGTCTCATCCTGCCCTAAGATGACACGACTGAAGCACACAGCAAGGCTCAGGATCTCCCAGATGTTTTAACAGGTTTCTTCATGCAAATGGTCTGCAAGACAGCTAGAAGTAGTTTGTTATATTTCCAAATACAAGTAACTCATCTCGTCTCTTCTCTCCAGGAGATGATCAGTGATCTGAATAACATTTTGGATCAAAAGCAACAGTTCAAATACTCATTCTCTCAATGCATGGAAATAATCCTGTTTTCTGGTCTGATCATTTCCAGAAGGCTGACAAACATTTGGGTTCTTTGGCTTTATTTTCCTTTCTAATTCTCTCCCATTTGCCTTTAATCACCCATAAAGGCTGACCGTACCTGGTATTCCAGCTAAATAAAACACATGTACAAGTGTGGGCTAGTCCTGGGTKTTTATTTCAGAAGTGAGAAATATAATTACTGCTCTGAGAATGTTCCTAACAGAAATGAGAATCCTCCCCATTCTGTTCCCTCTCAGTGCTGAGCCAGAATACTGAAACTCCATGGRGGGCACAGCCAAACAAGAGAATTTTCCACTTGTACTAGCATAGAAGACAGTAATAGACATTCATTTGTGTTAAGCAAGCAGGAAGTCCAAACACTGCAACTAAGTTTAAATTTAAAAATCAGCCTGAAGGATCCTTTGTCAGCTGCTGCACAGATGCTGGTCTGGAAGGGAAGATTCATCATTATCGATCACTAGGTAATGTCTTCTGTTCTGAGTTTCCCAAGGGATCAATCATATGTTCTAGGCTACATATGTTTTCAAGCACAAGGCAGAATAGAATAAAAAAATGAGTGACAAACCTCTCTCGAGACACAGCAGCTTTAACATGGATGGTAGCCACAGCTTTCGTCACTCTGGAAGGAACAGCTATCCTGTAAAAGGCCAGAAGATGGAGGAGATTACTGCAGACTGTAGTCAGATTGGGAGAAAGGAAAGAGGAGCAGGGAAGCGAGAGAGCTTAGATAAACAGGATTTGAACACTGATCTCGGAAACAAAACACCGAGTTGGGAAACATTCCACCTGAACACAAGGAAGAACTTCTTTATTGTGCAAGTGACCACGCATGGGAACAGATTGCCCAAGAGAGGGTGTGGAGTCTCCCTCACTGGAGATACTCAAGATGTGTCCSTTCTGGACACAGTCCTGTGCCATGTGCTCTGGGATGGCCCTGCTGGACCAGGGAGGTTGGACCAGAGGACCCACTGCGGTCCCCTCCAACCTGACCCATTCTGTGGTTCTGTGATTGCTTAAACGAACTACCATATTTGAAGACTTATGCCTCCTGTAATAATCTTGTGTCTATGCGACACTGTTGTTTTTGCTAGAGGTATACAAAGCTTCTGAATCAAACAGCAGGCAATTTTATGTTAGCTCCAAGGCAGTGATAGGGAAGAGAGGCATCCTCTGAGAAAGTAATGAACGACAGCACAGTTACGTCCCTTCAGACTGGTTAAAAAAATTGAAATAAAATGAATAACAACTTGTTTCCAGATTCGAAATGTTCTTTCCTTCACCACACATCAACTAATGTTCACCTTAACTATAGGGGTCCAAATATTTCCTCTTGTATATTTTTTCTGTACTGTAAACATGACCTCTATGTCGAGGCCAATTTTTTGAGTCCAGAAAAGAATCACACAAAGAAAGACTAAACCTGCGGTGACTGGTAAGCTAGTGTTATGATATCTAGCAGATATTTTCTTCTTCCAGCAGAAAACAATAAGAAAGGGAGAAGGCTGTAGAAACATCAGTGTTAAACCTTTTTCAGTGGCTGGTGTCCTTGCWGGCCCCGGACAACTTAGAAAAGATCATAACTCACATGGGAACAGGTGTGTAATGAAATAGAGTTCCCCAGATCTCCTATCCTATTTCATAATGTTGGCATTTTACCCCACTGTGCCATAGGAAGCCCGACGGACTTTTAGGAACCATCTCTCTTTAAATTCTTCCCTTATACACTACCTTTCTTCTTCAGATGTGAAATTATTGCAGAGGTTACAGTATGGCATTTCTGGTTAYGAAAAGCTAATTGGTTTTTTCAGTCAGGGGCCTGGAAAAACCTCTGTATCCATTGGATTCAGTCTCAAAATAGGTCTGTGTGGGCAACATTTTTGTTAAGGGACATTGGTAGGTGTGCTRGTGTAACTGTGGTAGGCAGGTAAGCCCCACACAACCACTCATTCATCTCACAGTGAGAGAGGGAAATGAATTGGGAGTGTAAACCTGACAAAACTCATGGGTTGAGGTAGACAGTTTAGTAATAAACAGCAACAATAACATCAAAAGAAAACTACAAAGAAAAAGACCCCAACCAACAAATCAAAACAAGAAAAATAAAAACAGGTGATGAAGAAAAAAACCCAAACTCAACAGCTCATCACTAACGAATGCCCAGCCAAACCTGGTACACCAGGACAGTGTAAACGTTGCYTTCAGGTATTTAAAAATGCAATGGAAAATTTTAGAATTTGTACTCTACCACATTACAGCCTGCCTTTGGAAACTGAAACTCTCAGAGAAGCTTCATCTCAACACATTCAAGAAGAAAAAATGAAAGTGCAAATTTTCTTCATCAGTTCAGCTGTTGGCAACGTCTCTTGAGAGCCAGTTGCTCTTAGGGGTTTTTACTTTGTTGAATGTTCAAGTAATGCTGCTGCTAGACCTTTATATCAGATAAAGGAGTGTAGAAATTATGTGTAATTTGGCATTTATATGAGCAAAAAATACTAATCCTGCTGGATCAAAGAGACTTATTCAAACATACACACAAGCTGAGAAATTCTTCAGGCTTCTTGGAATATTTACAGAATAGGGAAGATATTACTTTTCAGAGCAGAGGTCAAGTTTATATTCTGTCTGAACTGAAAAATGGACTTCATAATAGTAAAGTATTCATAAAACCTACTCTAACCAGAAGAAATTATCTGAAAAAAATATGTTATTTAGCTGCAAGCTTGCCATGCTTTTTTCAAGRAGTAAACATAAAAAACCCATCTCTGCCTTTAAAAAATAAAAGGGACCAGGAAATTATTTTGTTCTAAACTTTTTTTTCATAGTCATCAGAGTATCAAAATACCTGTTATCTACTGGGTAAAAATTTGCTAACACATATCATGAAAAATCTGAAAGRGATATAGATACTACATAAATAACTTAGATATTGATCGAGAACTTTACAGTGTTATGAGACATTTCTTATGGAAAAGAAATACCTGTAAACTCTGTTGAATTTATGAGAACATGGGAATGCATGTAAAATTACTTGTAAGAAAAGAGTAAAAACCAGAAGTTTTAGTAGGCTTGCTAATTTTGAAAATTAGAAATGTGGTATGTGTTCCTAACAAATAAGACTGACTCTGAAAATTCAACATCTTAAAAAACTGTGGTGTTCATACTAGGCACTACTTGCAAGACAACCTGCAGACGTAGATACATTTAAGMATCTCATTTCCATGAGAAAGAATCTTACAGTTTTTATTAATATYTGTGTTTCATACAATAGCTATAAAAGATGATAAAAGTAAAATAATAAAATTCACAGCCAGAACAGTCAGCTGACCCTTGTTCCTCAAAACCAACAAAACCCCCAAATAAAAAAAATCCCTATAAAAAAACCATTCAAACTGTATTTCTTACAAGCCAAACACAGAGATTAAAATTAAACTAAAGTTTTACAGRATTTATAGCTACTTATGTCCATTTGGGTGAACTCAGAAGAAAATTGCAGAAGACAAAATTTATATATCAGCGTATTCAGCTGTSTCTACAGTATATCAATTAGAAGGAATCTTTTTCTGAATTATTCTTTGTTTCCGAAAGGACTGGAAATCAAACTGAGACCTTACAGGAGGACGTGGCACAGACCTCTCCGGGGAACAGGACACGAGATGCTTGAGTGAAGACCCTCTCTGCGAGGTTATCCAAATGGGAGCACGGTCAAAGACACAGAACTCCTGGGCATACATAACCTCTTCCCATGCCTGTTACTGCTTTTTCAGCCTACACTGGGACAAGTTATAGTTTGTGAATCTGCTATTTTCTGAGACTTCAATTTCTCCACAGCCAGTGTGCTTCAGAACTCAGTTTCAACTGCAGCCTCACATCACCTCAGCCTCCTTCCCAGCTCTGTTTAGCCCTCTGTGCTGCCTCTTGACATGCTCAATTTCCCGTGGAAYCATCCTGTACAACACTGCAGCATCCCCTCAGCTGCAGTTCAGGTAGACCCAGTCCATCCTGGGTGGCTCCCCCTCAGTTAAGTGGCCTCACACCTCTGTCACTCCGCTCCTCCTGGCTAACACGGGGCTGGTGTAACACAGGCCACAGGGGCACCTGCTCCCCATCATAGGGACTTTGGGATGTCATCTCCTCGGAGGGGTTGGTTGTATCTTGGCCAGGCCCTTGTGAAGGACGTTTGGAGGAACAGGCTTGGGCAAAGTGAGGGTGCCTTCTGTGAGGGAGAGGAGGGGTGCAATGGTTCTGGGTGGGGAGGGTAAATCAGCCCTGAGGTCCCATGAGACATTTGTGMACAGTTTTAAGTGTATGTAGAGAGTTATAATCCTGCAGTACTTAAACTCCCAATTTAAACCATGATGAAACTCTGCTGGATTAATTGTTTTAATGGACACAAACTGCACAATTTTGCTGTGTTTTCTGGCTCACTCATTTGGGGTCAGTATCATTRTCTCTGCATGTCAAAACAGAGGCACATTTTTGACCTTGACAGCAAGTTGTCAGTAATAATTTATCACTCTCACAATTTCACAAATCAATAATCCGTAGCTTCCTCAATTTTGTAGGAAAATTCCTTCCAAAAATTTGTAGGAAATACTTTAATAAAATAGTCTGTTGTGAGTGATAATTTCACTTAGTAAAATTAAATAAATCATTTAACAAAATGAGCACTACTACTGTACTTTAAAAGTCTTAAAGAATCAGTCAAAACTTTGTTCTGTTGCCTATATTGTTTATTCTAGTGATTACTCCTTTAAATTTGGTGGTCAATACATTTCAGGTTTTTTAGACCTGTCCAAAAGGTGCACAAAAGGTATTATGTTTGAATAATATGACAAAGAGAAACTGTTACTTTCAGTAATACTCTAATGTTTTCATATAGGTCTATTGATTGTGAAATCAACCTTTTGATTTACAGAATCTCCTATTGTTTTGAGAGAATATGACTGAAAAAAAGCAAAATTGTTTACCAAGTTTACAGAGTTAATTAAATATTTTGTAAAGATTTTTTTGTTTTTTGTCTGTTTTGAAAGTAAAGTAGTTTTTCCTTTTATATACACTCCTGTTTTTGTCRTAGTTGCRCACAAAAAAAAACCCAAAAAACCAAACCAAAACCAAATAACTCATACTGAAAGTGAAAAGCTAGATCAGGGATCTGATATATTGCTATGGCAACAAATGCTGCCTTGTGCAGTCCATGAAGCACCCATGCATAAGCTTTTAGACTGAAAGTTTTACAACTCTGAGATGATTATTAATGGAATTATAAAATATAATGTGTGGTCAGTCATCTACTTCTGCTGATGCCTGGAGTCCCTCTCCAAGGAAATACATCTGAGATTAAAGTTTTGATGCATGGCATTTCTGGGGTTAAAATGACTCTTCATGGAATTGGGAATTTCCATAAAGGAGAAACAGTATCTTGCAGAGATGTTCAGATGAAAGATCTATTACAAACAAACAAACAAACAATGCTTTATGCTTGGTTAATGCTTCTATGTATCTTTTAATCAACAGCAATGCTCCAAGCAAAAGACTAACGACAGAAATTGGCATTTAGTTTTTTTTTTTCTCTAAACAGAAATATGAGGGCTGTGAAAGGGTCAGAGATACCTATGGTATATTGCTTTACCACAGGAAAGACTGGAACATTGTAGGCTTAGTGTCAACCCTGCAGCTTTTCTTTCACCTTTGAATTGCACATCATTACTTCCTCGATGCAATACCCACTTCTTACCCTGCCAACACCTTTCATTAGTCTCCAACAACCCATTTTCTCACCAGCTTCATATTAGAAGTGTCCACRAGACAGCTTCAGTCATACATAACACACAGAGATCAATAGAAGACAAACACCACAGATCATGAGTATGCTTTGTCTAAATTTCACTCTCTTAATTTTGATCCTGCACTCTGTGAGCACAGAAAGCTTTTTAATTAGAAAAAGGAAGAGATTAAACTGTGGGGACAAGAGAAAGGTAAAAGGAGGGACATGTATTTAGCTTTAGTTCCTTTACCTGCTCATTGGAAAGAACTGAGATGAGCTGGGATTGATGCTCGGGAAAGGAAGTGGGACCTACACTGATGTCCCATTTATGTCTATCACAATTTCCTTCCCACTCTGTTTTGGCACCTGGAATAGCAATATTGTTTAGGTAATGTCTCTGGTCCGAATTGTCTCTCCAGAAAGAACTTTTCCCAGAAGGCAATTTGGCGCAGGAGCTTAAACAATTCGAAATTGTTCACCTGAGAAGACTATATCCTTTTTGTTATATAGACACCTAGAGAGACTAGCTGGGAACTTTGGGAGGCTCTATTAATACTTAAGTTGTGTCATGYCAATCCCCACCACTACTTCCACCCAGATCCAACAGATAGTTGAAATGTCTCAGCTTGCCCAGACTAGCAAACCCAGATATTTTTTCTAATACTCTTTTGGGACYCCAGAAATTATCAGACTTGCCTCAATTTAGGCATCTGAATCCTGACTGAGGTTCTGAGGGAAACAATGATGAAGAAATTACAAAACAAATACAAGCAATATCTCAGAAAATCCTTTACCTTACTGCAGATGCAATATGTACATAACATCATATTTGAGTAGGTCTCTACTCATGAGATTTGCCTCTGTGGTGGATGGGTGGATAGAAAACAGCAGRAGGGATGCTCTCCAAGAATGATGAAGATTTCTGGTCATGTAGGGGAATAGTTACCGTTATGTTATTTGTTTTTTCTTTCTGGATACAAAATTGAAAGGYATCTTGACGACATGGTACCAGAACAGGAAGCAAAAAATTAGGTCAGCAGGTGGGTATGTGGGCTCAGTGACTCAGCTTTTCCTCTGTGCAATGATATGCAATATCTGATCATCAAAAGACTCCTAYATCTGCACCCGTTTATTTGTCAGAAAACAATGTAGAGGGTTAGTTTAGAGTCTTCTCAGTTCAGTGAGTTTAATTTCAGTAAAATATCTGATGAAGTTCCTTTGGGCTATTTAACTATATTTAAGCACTGCAGCTAACACAAAATATTGAATATACAGCAAATGTAGTCTGTCTCTATAGGACAAATGACAGATTTAATACCGCAAAAACAATACATTGTACTATGCCTGTTACACTGTCTAACAGCTGAAACATACTTTACAGGATAAAAGGTTCGCTGATCTCTTGTTGAAATGGTAAATCAGCTTAAGACTGGAAAGAGAAGGAGATTTCTTGTGTATATTAATGATCAGTGGGAACTAGAATGGCAAAATATGCTCTAGCTGCAGAAACTCTCAACCTGGACTTCTTCTGATGACCTTCTCAGAACTATCATAACTTTTATAGGAAACAGAATTTGCTGATAACAAGAAAATCAGATCTAAAAGGTTTAAAACCTTATGTGCTGCTGGTTTTCATTACATGAAAGAATCCCACAAAATTGAAAAAACGAGAAATTCCWTAAAGGTAATTTACTGACTGTAACTGGAGAAGAAACCATTTAAATAAAAATGAAATTTTGTAAACCTTCCTCTATAATTATTCAAAAAAGTCTTTAATTCAAGCAGATTAATGCACTGCACTATAACATGGKATATTATTCAGCATTCCTGAAGACAGGGATGTTAGAAATAAATCTCAGGACTATGCACATGCAGTGTTGTATTTAGTGCAAATGTTGGATGGSTTGGTTGGGCCAAAAATAGCTTGTTCTGCATATTCACCTAGGTGTAAATAGAAAATTACTGTTGTAATTAAAGTTGCAATATATTTTATTACTATAAGAGTTTTCATTGCTGACAATAAAATTTACACATTCTAATGTGTAATTACAGTTCCAAACAGTAATTTACTTCAATGTGATTTTTTTTGCAGCTCAGTAAATCATTCAAATCAATATTTCTCTGAGATGCCTTCATTAGTTTTTAGAACTGTTGCTTCTATATTTCCTGAGCTAGTCATTCATTAAATATTTTGCTGTGAACTGAAGGGAATGGCTTTTGTTTCCTCCTTTTCAACTGAATGTCTTAGTAAAAAACCACACTTCCCTGTGAGTTAGTTTTGGGGCATTTCATCCCAATTATTTTGAAAAGTGGCAGTGAGACAGACTTTGTATGAGGAGTAGAGATTGGTAGGTTTCAAAAAACCCTGACTTGAATCAGGTTATTGTTGCACTAGTAGACTTGCTGAAAATATATTTAAAATGTATCACAGCATAATTCCACAAAAGAAGTTCTTTTCCCRTTTGTGCTATGCACTCTTTCCACAAACCACATTTTCAAAATTCTGGTTTTCCCCATTTCCTGCCTATAAGTATTAAAAATAAGTTGTGTRTCTTACCTGCTAACCTAATGTTGCAGGAAAACAACAACAAATAGCAGGCAAGTCAAAGAGGTGCTTCTGCTTTGCTTTACTTTACTGATTTTGGTGAAGTGTGAATTTCAGAGTCCAGTTAAAGCAGTCTTTAGGAAACTGTTATACTTTATTTGCTTTGCCTCAAACCAAAAAATGTTAAAGCAATCAAAATGTATCAGCAAGCTAAATAGAGGAAAAAGGCTTCATAACGAGTGAACAATGGAATTAATGTGTCCACRGTACTGGGTTCTGGAAGGCTATTTAGAGTCTCTGATTTCCAACAGAGATGCACTCTCACAATGAGGGCTTTTCTGCAGAGTGGCACTAATAGGATCTCCCTCTTCTATCTTGCTRTATGTAATGTCTGATATCCTTTCAACCTTTATTTCTTTCAAATCTGCCTGACATTGCCCTGGGTGTTGAAACAGTATTAGGGAAGAAAGAAGAATATACACATACACGTGTGTGCAGAGTGCAATCCCGTAGCCTCRTTCCCAAGACCTACAGTGGCAAAAGCATTCTTTCATTTTTTTATTTCTTTGTATTTAAGATTCTTCAACAAAACATCTTGACAAACAGCATTAAAGAGAATGCATGGAGGCAGGAAAGTCAAATGTGCATTTCTAGAGGTATATTTTACATCAATTATGCTTTCAAAAATCTGGACCAGTCTTGAGCAATACGTGGCCTTCACCCCACATGTCCTTTCATTTATGGACCACATTCTTCAGTAAAATCTCAGGTAGTTCTGATCTTATCAGCCATTCCCTTTCTCAACCCACTCTACAGATCCATTGTCCAAAGCCAGCCACCAAGGCGGCACATGCAGAAAACCTGAATAATTTTTTACAGGAGTCTGTAGGGAAAGGTGGAAAAGAGAGCTCAGCTTTGGTAGGAGGAGACAGAGGGTGTAAATGCATTTGTTTGAAACTCACTGCTGATAAACCAAAGTGCTTGACAGTCTATCCAGAAGTTTGATCGGGCATCAGTGATCTAGAACATTTCAGTAACCTCTGTACGTACACGCAGGAACACAGAGACRTTCCCATATGCTCTCACACACATACATTTGAAGGACTATGTAATAATTGTTAGAACTTTAGGATTTAGTTTCCTCATTTCCATCTATATTGCTACTGTTGGCATAATTTTTCTCTGCTTTTAATATCCTATGTGGATACACAGACCAGACTGAACTCTGCTTAAATTCTATTGAAGTCAGTGGAGTTGTAGCAGATAGAAATTTGATTTATTGTTTTTAGTAATTCAATCCAACTCCTATGTAAGGAATAATTAATACAGAGTGCAGCTGAAATAATTATACATACATGGCTAAATCCTAAAATATTTTTATGTTTTTCTCTCTTACATATGATGAAATACAGGAAGATAACTAAAATACTAATATATTTCTACTTATTTTTATTCAGCAAACACAGAACATGATGAAAAAGTGCTTTAATAGCACACTAAATGCTTGAAAAGGAGATGCATTGAGCATAAATTACAGTAGCAGTATTTGACCTGATCAGATCAGTGTACATCTAGCTTTTTTTAAAAAAAAAWATTTATCCCGCACCTCCTCCTCTTCCTATTGAAAGTATGAAGGAATTATGCCAGAAAAAAGGTAGCAGTTAATACAAATAAAAGCATCTATAAGCAATGAAAAACTTCACAGTGACCACATAATAGTCTGGAAGTAAATCATGTACAGAGATATATTTAATTTACTAGCTTGTGTAATGACACCAGATAAAAACTGAAAATGAATATATCTGAATCTGGGTTCTGTGACTGATTTGCACAGGAGTTGATTTTATCATCTGCCTGCTATATCTAGTAATACAGCAGAAGTTTATAGTGTCTTAATTGGTTTATGTTATGCGTTCTTAAGTATACACTGTGTAATTTTTCCTTGATATCAAAACCCACGGTTGACTGGAACATAATTTGCACTTCATCTTCCATTTCAGTGACTCTGTTAATTCCGTTTTATCATTCCTATCAATAAATGACTAAATGGCACTAAATGAGCATTCAAAGTAATTTGCCTTGAATTCTTTGCTTTGTGATTTGCATCCTAATTTTGCATTGATTGGCAGCATGGGAGAAACAACTGTTGTTGGAAACTGTTCCCGTAACTTCTGAATTGCCTCACTAAAGAACAGATATGTTAATTAATTTTCTTCTTGTTTCCTCCTCTCTTCTCCTATTTTTAGCCCATTCTTGTTTTACCACTTGGAATTTCTGACTCTTTCAGATTTCCAGGAAAACAGCAGTTTTACAGGATGGGAAGATGGAAAACTCATTAGTGTCATATCAGACAAGAGGCCACCACTGACCAACATCATACAGCTTCCCTTGGCGGTCTGAACCTTTTTTCCCCACATTGTGTTTTTAATCTCTAGTGGAAATTTTATATCAGGAAATCCAGCAAATGAATGCATGAAAATATGTGAGAGTTTCTTATGTGAGGACATCCAGCCCACATCCAGCTCACTGAATGATCAGGCTCCACATATTAAGAGAGAAGAGTGAGATTTAAGGAAAAGTTACTGTATATGTTTGTTGCAGTAATTTAATAACTGGGAATTCATATTTCATGGGATCAGATACTGGAATCAATATGAGGATTCTCTGCTTTCCCTATTACAAAAGAATAATAAAAGAAAGAGAGGAGGGAAAAAAATGATTTGCAGGTAGAATCAATGTGAAGACGTGAAGGAAATTTAAATGTGAAAACCAAGCTAAACACTATGAGATGTACCCATTGCTCGTGCCAAACCTGTTCCATATTTTGAGATTTCCCTAGTTGCTTTGAAGTCAATGTAGATTTTTCCATCTAATGGCAATCAGTGCTTAAAATGAGAGCTGATATCTCTGTTTCGGTGTACCATTAGTACTGTAAAAATGCAGGGAATGCTTTTTAATGTAGAATATAAATAAAAAAAGAAATATYAGAATTATTGTATGCTAAAGGGTGTTCAGTTATAGCTTATGCAGATACAAATATTTGAGATCAGAATACATGGAAAAGAAATCCTTTCAGTGCTTAATTCCACAAGACTTGAAGGCTTGAAAAATGGTGCTTTGGTCTTAAAAATCACAAAAAGGGGTGGTCTCATCTAAGTTTATTAAAATAATTTCAGATAATTTTGAAATTAATAGGTTGACCTGAAAGCTGCAGACACTGGAATAAATGCCTGATATTTTAAGCAGCTCATTAAAATAATTTAGACTTGTGCCTGGCAATACTAATAAGGCAATTGAGATGTGTCAGTGGGGATATTTATTCTAATCTCAACAGATTGGGGCAGAATTCACATGTAGGTCTTCTCACCAATTAGGCCTCTAGTAGGAGAACAAATGAAAGACTATGCTTCTAGCACCTTACAGTCCTGTAATACAATCAAATAGTGTTGAAATGTTATATAACACTCTCATAACAAYGAGCAGAAGTCCCTGAAATTGCTCCAATGCAATAACATGCGGTAAGATGTACAGCTAATGAGAGCTGGATATGGAGAATAATTTAAGATGAAAGTTCTTCCCCTGTAGCCCAGGCATGTCAGATTATTTTTTTGGCTCACAGATTGTGTATTTGGAATATACTGCCTTGATTAATGTTGGTTTTGGAGCTCCTGTGACTATGGAAAACATATGTGGGTGGGTTTCACACTGTACAAGCCAGGTATGGCTTTAACAAATGCATCTGTGCTAACAGATGTTGAAGGGAGATTAAGACAAGCCCAATCTTGAGGGATTTTCATAAACTGAATTTAATGGGAATCGAAAGACCTTAGTATCACTTAGGACTGTAAGAAATCAGTTTTGCACAAAACYGATTGTTAGATTAAATGAATTCTTATACTTTGAATTCAGTGGTGTTCCCCAGCATACTGAAACCCTTCATCAGTTTTGCTCAAGAACAAGCAAGGAAAATACAGCACCTAATTAAAAATTTTACTGTTTGATATAAGTAGAGGAGTTAGGTATAGTCCCCTTTTACTTGAGGATCTGCGAGTCTTCACTGGTGAGCAGATCAAAAAGATACCTCTTAAATGGGAASCTGTAAAGGAGATACATAGTGACTCTTTTGTCTATTTGGTGCTGGAAATGCAAATGAGTGATTTTGCAATGATTAAGAACTAGATATCTGAATATAATAATTAAATAGCTCTTAGAAAATGCTTGGAAATAAAAAAAAATATAAGGTATAAATAGTACTTCTAAAGCTGTTTCAGTGGAACACTGTTTACTGCTTATCATAATTTTTAGTTTGTTACTCTGTACAAATATATGTATACATTAAAATTTATTTATCTATTTTTGTGTGTTGATGGGASACAGTCTAATTTCAATGCTGAACACTAACATTTGTTTTATATTTTGTCTTGTGAGTGTGTGACTTTAAATGCTTCCAGTGTGAGTGAAAAGTTATTAATCCTGCAGTGTAATAAAGGATTAATTAGACCATGTAGTCTGATAATCATCAAGAATAAAAGTTTGACTTAAAAAATTGGATTGCAGAATACAGAAAACTTGTTTCAGACCTGAGCACTCCTAAATCTCCTCTCTTATCACCTTATAAATCACATGCAGTTTTCAATAATTGCTGTGCTCTGTGTTATTTGACCAGAATTTATGTTAAAAACAAAGTAATCTCTTTAATTAAGTACCACGGCTTTAAGTGTTACGAGACAGTGACTTTATCTGTTGCTCCAGTTACTTGATACAGTGGTGAGTGGAAACTGTATTTGCATTTACAGATATAAAATTTGCAAATAAATTACTTGTTAGCATGGTAGATACTATCGTACTAACATTTTCTCTTTCAGGGGTAGAAGGTAAGCTGTGATCCACTCACRAATATCTGTAGGTCCTTCCCTGTTCTCTGCATGACAGAAGTRTTTTTCAGTGCAGAAACAGATCAATATAGAACATGCTACCTAAGGCCCAGCTTCCTTAAAATTTCGCTGAAGGATACAGAGTGACATGATATTAAATACTAAGTGCTTTGATGTAGGAGGGAAAAAAATGAAATTTTATTTTTGAAAAGTAATGACAGTGYCATAGAAACTATACAGAAATTAATTCTAATATGGATTAATAATGGTGTAGCTTGCATCCTTTCCATTTAGGAGCTCAGTGGAGAGCTGCTATCCACCTACATTTAGGGCCTTGACAGTCTTTGTCAAAATGAGAGGAACACAGAAACAGGCAGCATCTTCTGTCCAGTTGCAGAACCCAGGCAGCTGGGACCACTCAGATACAGCCCTACAGGATCTGCAGTCACTCCCAATATAAATTCACTGAACTTCACCTGTGGATGGAACAGAAGATCAAAAGCACAGTACTAATAAATATGTAAGGTGTTATACACTGGCTGAGATTGAAGTTTGCTTTTTACTGTAAGGCTAAGTAGTTCTTCTCAGAGGTTTTTAAAAAACATACCAACATCTGGTGCAAACTGAAAGACACTAACAGTTTGTCACCACAACTACAGATAGTTTACCCATGTCTCTCAAATTCCTTCCTTGGTGGTTCAGTAGTTTACTTGTGGTTATATTATCAAGGTCAGGTTGGATAGGGCTCTGAGCAACCTGCTCGAGTGAAAGGTGTCTCTGTCCAGGGCAGGGGGGTTGGGTGATCTTTGATGTTCCTTCCACCTCAAGCCGTTCTATGATTCTATGAACCTGTGAAGATGAATGCTCCTGAGCTTGCAGTTCTGATTTGCTATGCCTAGACTAGGAAATACACTGGGGACAAAACTCTGACATGGAAGTCACCTTTCATGAAAGAGCACACACCCACAAGCTATTAACTTCCAAAATATGACAGTCATTTCCATTCACTGTATTGGGAATGCTCCCTGACACAATTCCCAAAACACAGGTAAGAGTTTTTGGGAGAGACGAGAGAATGGCAGGGAGCATTTTCTCAAGTTAACAGCAGAGATAATTGAGGTTCCAGTGCCTAGAAACATTTGGGCTTGAGAGGGAAGAGGGGTCCAAGAAAACCACCTGTTATTCAAGGACAGCTTACTACAACGTCAGGGACAGTTCATCCTGACAAGCAGTAAGTTAGGCAAAATTGGATGAACAAGGAGATCCTGGCAAACCTGAAACAACCAAAAAAGGAAGTACACAAAAAGCAGAAGCAGGGATAGATATCCTGGGAAGACCTTAGAGATACTGACTGAGCATGCAAGGATGCAGTCAGGAAGGTCAAACCTACCCAGAATAGAATCTGGAGAGGCATGTCAAGGCATCAGGAATGGCTTCCGCAAGTCCATAAGCAGGAAAAGGAAGACTGAGGAAATGTGTCCCCACTGTTTAACTGGGAAGGGGCCCCAGTGGCACAGGACACACAAAAAAAGTACTGAGTGCCTTCACTTCCATTGCTACTAGTAAGACCAACCTTCAGGAATCCTGGGCCATAGAGACCAGGGTGGAATGTCTGGAGCAAAGAAAAACTAACCTTGGTGGAAGAGGATCAGATCAGATGATACTTAAGCAAACTGGTCATACATAAGTCTATGAGGTCTGGTGGGATGCACCCATGAGTGCTGGGGGAGCTGGCAGATGTCACTGTAAGGCCATTCTTAATTATCTCCAAATGATCCAGTGGCTGGGAGAGAAATCTGAGGACTGAAGGGGAAAAAAAGTCACTTTTGTCTTCAAGAAAGGCTACAGAAAGGACACAGGCTGATCAGCTAATCCTGGAAACGATTTACAGAGAAATGAAGGACAAGAAGGTGATATGGAGTATTCAGCATGGATTCACRAAGGGAAAGTCATGCTTACCGAAGCCAGTCACCCTGTACAGCGAAATGACTGGCTTGGTGGATGAGGAAAGAGCAGTGGATATCACCTGCCTGATATGTCAGAGGGTCATGCTGCCATCCAGAGGGACCTCGGCAGGCTCGAAGAGTCAGCTGACAGGAACCTCCTACAGTTCAACCGAGGGAAGTTCAAAATATGCTGGAGAGGAACAACCCAATGAACCAGTTCGTGCTGGAGACCACCCAGTGACGCTTTGCAGAAAAAGAGCTATGGGGGTCCTGGTGGACACCACGATGAACATGAGTCAGCAATGTATTCTTATAAAAATATGTATATGTATTCTTATATAAAAAATRAAAGCTGTTAACATGTCTTCCTATTTACAAACTCTTACTCCAAAGTATGAAAATATATTTTCCAAAATCCTGAATTTCAMATGGAAATAAAGAGGTTTTGTTTCCTGTTTCAAGACCATATATTTTTCCTTTACTCTATTTCACTTAGTTTCCAAGCTGTTTCTATTTTTGTCTCTTTAGTGTTGTTATAAATGGAGTATTTCAGCTACTTTATATTCTGAATAAAGTATTCATCAGTCTGAATATTAYTAATAGGCACAAAACCATTTAATAAAAATCATTACAGACCTTGATTTTTATGACATTTTCAGTTTTTATGTTTATAAAGAAAAACCATCTACAATACTCCTCATGACTCTCAATGATTTTTCAGTCATAGAACTAAAGCTCCAAGGTCTACCATGATAAATTAGTGAGCTATGGGTCATTAGCAAAATGTGAATTAATGCAAAATGCACAATAGGCTGCACATTTTATCCTTCCTCCAGATGGTTAATTAAATATTTGAAAGCACAATATGACAAAAGTATGACAATATTATTACTTAATAGCACCAACTATGAAAGGGGTTTAATTGTTCTATTTCTCTCTTTCATCATTGATTAAAATAATGTATTTCAATGACATTTGGCATTGGTCAGCATCTCAGTATTTCCTCTTAGTTGAAAATTAGATCATCTTTCCTTAAAAGGAGTGAAAATTATAATTTGCTGAACAAATTGGAATGTCACATTAAAATTACAGCCTTACAATATGTAATTTCTTTAAGGTTGAAATTACACATCCCATACATATGTAACACTTTTAATTCCAAGGTTTGCTGTTCTAAAAATCCACATTACAACTTATTATTAGTAGTATTCTTGTTATTAAAAGTATTTGAATATAAATATATTCAAATATTAAAATCTAGTTATTTGATTAGAGAAAGAACCAGCAGACCCCGGAGGGCTGTTTCTCCAAACACCTCAGACTGAGATGCAGACTTTGTGGCTTCATAGCAAGGCTTTTTACAGGCTCTTTCTGCATATGATAGAACACCTTGTAGACCCATATTTTTTACACTGTAGCATTATCATATAAACGGGATCAATTTTAGGACTGCAGAGTTCCCTCAAATACAAGGAAAAAAATCTCTTGTGAATTGTGGTGAGTGACATGCCATTGATTATGTACATTCATTAAACTGACAGGACCAGGAAGACATGGGGATTGTGCAATCTCTGTGGAGCCTGGATGCAAGTCCAGGAAAAAGAAATAAAGTGATCAAGTTTGGGAAGGGAGATGAAATTTATAAATCAGAGCTTGCTAAAAAATATCAGTAATCTGTGTGTGTTCCATCCTTTAGCAGTATTTCATTTAGGAGCTCAGAAACTGCTTTAGTGGTTAACACCTTGCATGTTTGCACTGCAGAACCATGGCCATGTTCTGAAAACTTGTTATGTGGCTTACCAGCACTATAAATTCAGAAGCCATCTGAAGCTTATAAAGGTTTTTAAAATATTGGTTGAAAAAGCCATCCAGAACCAAATAACTCACTTAAAACTTAATGTTCCTTAGAAAAAGCACGCTTTACTATTGAAATCTTTCGAGTTGTATAATTCAGAAAATCTCCCACAGTGTCTTTCTGACAAATTCATTGTTTAAAGAGAGTATAAAAGTTTATAGAGATAAGAGATACCGGATATTAAAGCTGAAGAAAATAAAGGTTTTGAAAAAGGAAATAAAACCTAAACCCCACCTAAAAGTGGTATAGCTCTATTAATTTGGTATATCTCTACTAATTACAGTCTACATTTCCCTCTATCAATATCCATAAATAAGGGGAAAATAGTGGGAAAATACAGGAGACTGGAACCTCTAAAACATTAAGCGCAGAAACAAGAACAAAAGATTTAACTCGTGAAGAAATGTTCACAGCCTTACTGAGACACTACTGATCTYAAGTTACAGAAGTGAGCATAAGATAATAGACCTTTAGAAGCTGTTTTTAAAATGCACATATTCTTTAACTCTTAATGAAGATCTGACAGTAACTGAGCTCTATTTGTACACAACCAACATAGCCTGTTTAGGACAGGACAAACCTTTCCTTCTCTGTAAAACTTTTTTTCTCTCTAGTTTTTCTCAGAGAGCAAGAGCGTTGTTCAAAGCTCATACACACTCTTCACAGGTGCAGCTGAGATAGGAGATCCTGGGACTGGTTGGTACTTCTAAAACTTAGGACACTAAATTGCATTGGAAAAATTTTATTCACCCTCCTGTCTCCTCAGGCCCATCCCATCATGGGAAAAAACCTCCCTGCCTTGCCAGTGGGTCTGGAACCACTTGCAGAATACAGTAAAAGCTCTACCAGTGATTTCCTTACAAACAGCCTGTCCACTTGTGACACTTGAGCAGCACTGCGGATTTATGATAAAATTGCAAGTACAAAAGTGCAGATGTCAAGGTGTGCAGAGCAGGATCTGTTCCTAGAGTGGGGGCAATGCCCACGATCTACCTGTGTTCAGCTCTGGAATAGCACTGGCACTCTGCATCTCTATTCTGAAGTGTGCACAGTTGCTGGAAGCAGCTGCAGTCTCAGAAGAAAAAATAATACCGAGGTTGGTAACTTAGTAATTTGAAAGGATGTTTTGACTCYACTAAATCTTATTCTATTCTTTATTTCTCTTGTGGGATAAGTGACCCACTTATATTCACTGCAGCTGAATTCATATAATAAAATCTATTAAAAAATGCTATCTTAATTTCCTTTTCTAGTTTAGACTTTTTTAACAGAATTAAATGTCAAATGCTGCAGTTCATAATAATCTACTGAATGGGGTTCAGATTTACAGCTGAATCTTAGGTATTCATAGAATTCCTGCCTTTAGTAGTTGGAATTTAACTCATATAAATGTATACAAACATATATGTACACATACATACACACCCACATTTTATCTTTGCAATCCCATCTCAGCAATATAGCAGATTTTTTAGAATTTAACTATTCCACAGGCCAACAGAGTGACTGTGACATCTATGGAGATCACCCAGTCCAAACCTTGCTCAGAGCAGAAGCAGCTAGACCAGGTTACTCAGAGCTGTGACCTCTCAAATATTAATACGTGCAGAAATGGAGATTCCAAGCGTTCTCCATTTTTTTTTGTTTCAAATACTTTTGAGATTGAGAAATGATTTCTGAAAATGGCTTGACAAGTCTGAGATCAAGTTTACCTGCTTAGTCAGCTGGGAAAAGAGAACTGAAAGCAAGAGTTAACTGAAATTTAGAGTACTGTAAAGACTCAATAGTCTCTTCAGTTAAGATAACATGATAATGACTTGTTGGCATTAAAATTTAATTTGTGCTGATCTAACTTGAATAATTAATGATATTCTCATATTAAAATGCAGAAGGTGTATATTTCCTATTTTCTATCCTGAATATATTAGGAGCTTAGCTGTCAAATGACTTGACAGAGAGCCAAAAATTTGCAGATATTACTACCTGAGATCACATTTGAAAGGGGAAAAATGGTGTTATTACAGCAAAGCTCCAAATAATTATAGCGTATGAAACAAAAGGTCAAGCCAAGGTGTTCCCTCACTGAAGAAACTCTTGGTACTACAAGAAAGAAAATCACTTTTGGTGAACCCTTTGGACTACTGATTGTAAAATCTAAAGCTCATTAGAGACCAATTGGCCCATTTCAAGAGAAAATATGTAGTGAGGTACATTTAGATATTTCTTTAAAAATACTTTCTTCTCTCGTTTGTCCTTTTGCGCTTCCTCAGAACAGATTAAGTACTTGCAGAAGCTGAAGAGAGGGAAATAACTAATGGTGGTCATCTGAAAAGTGATCAGTTCCCTAGGAGAATCAAAGTCTCCATGGAATTATTACTTTCTGGGACAATTGGAGTTAAAATGGACTACACAAAACCCAAAATCTTTGTTTTGATCAGAGGAAAGAAACTGCTTCCTACATCCTAAAGACATGTCTAAATGACTGTGGTATGTCTTTTATATACCCTAAGCCTGTGGCCAAAATCAGAATTTTGGCAAGAACACTCTGTGTCCCAGGAAAACCAAGAGTGAATCACTCCAGTTACTAAATCTGAGTGACAGTCAGTTCTATAGCAAAGAGTTTTCATAGTCATAAAAAATTTTCCTTATAATTTGAAGCATTTCTGACTGTTATTATTTCTACGTGATATTTTTGATACACTAACGCTTCTTTATATGAACAAGAAGAAATATATGAAGAAATCATGGTTGATAGCACAATTATTGCATTTCAGTTACACATTAGAAAATACAAAAATATACCTTTTGTTTTCTAGTCCATACTGGAAAACAGAATAGAAAAGTAACATGCCAGAAGACASTGGTGGTGCTGAAGACAGAAGAAATTTTAATAACATTTCAAAAAGCATGTACTTTCACGTAGAATCTTTAAGGTTGGAAAAGACCWCCAAGTTAATCAGGTCCAACCTTTGACCAAACACCACCATGTCAACTAAACCATGGCACTAAGTGYCACATCCCATTGTTTCTTGAACACCTCCAGGGATGGTGACTCCACCACATCCCTGGGCAGCCTGTTCCAATGCTTAACCATCCCTTCAGTTAACAAATTCTCCCTGATGTCCAACCTGAACCTCCCCTGGCAAAACTTGAGGCCATTTCCTCTTATCCTGTCACTGGTTACCTGGGAGAAGAGATTGACCCCCACCTGGCCACAACCTCCTTTCAGGCAGTTGTAGAGAGTGATAAGGTCTCCTCTCAGCCTCCTTTTTTCCAGGCTAAACATGCCCAGCTCTCTCAGCTGCTCCTCGTACGACACTCTCCAGACCGTTCACCAGCTCCATTGCCCTTCTCTGGACATGCTCCAGCCCCTCAACGTCTTTCTTGTAATGAGGGGCCCAAAACTGGGCACAGGATTTGTGGTGTGACCTCACCAGAGCTGAGTACAGAACACATACAGATTCACACATCCATATACATCCATACACAAACAAAGAAAATGGAGATCAGTAATCTATTCTTCTTTTCTTTTTGGAAAATAATTTTTCAAAGCTTMAGAGAAAATTCCTCGCAGTAGTTTGTTGTGAATACAAGAGTATATGCAAATTACTACAGAAAGCAATCTTAAAAAACAGATTTCTCCAGGCAAAGATATCACATCTACCATAGAATATGACAGCTGGACAGCTGAAATAATAGAGACATTCATATGAAACTACACAGAAAAAAAACCTGAAGAAAACCCCAAAACAAAAGATGAAACAAGTAGTAATCAAAATATGTATTATATTGGTACTGTTTAAATATTTTGCTTCAAGTGGCCAAACCTACATAACCCAGCTTTTAAATAGGAGGTASCTAGGCTGCTTTGCAGAGTTGGATTTTACAGGTCAGATAATCMGACATTTTCAATTATTCAGAACTTTGATAAACATCTTTTAAGAAGCAAGGTGTGAAATCAGAGGCTTTGGACAGATAAGCTAGCATTATCAGAAAGGTTTGTGGATAATTAACCTGTGCAATTCAAGACATTGAGAATATTACTGTAATCTAAGACGACAGTTTATTGTTTTCTCAACAAATGATTATAAACCTATTTTTGTTCACCCAGTTACACATTTGTGCCTAAACTGACTTAGTTTGTTTAGGTTAATTGTAATATTTGTTGCTAAGCAGGACAAAAGAACTGTTTGAAAGTTCAAAAAGCCTTCAAAACTACAAAAAACCAGCCCAGTTRTAAACTCAGAAGCATCAGTAATTTTGAAAGACCATATCACTGACCTGTGTTCAAAATCTAACGTGCTAGATCTACCTGGGCTCTTTMTAATGAAGATTATTAAATGAAGATTATTAAATTTTGCCTAAATGCAACTTCTGCCTTTTTTTTTCTGAATAGTTATTTTTCTTACTCTTGTTATCTCGTATCTGCTTATAGAGACTTGTTTAAAGACGACACCAAGACTTACTCAGTTAAGAAAGAGCAATGGGGGATTTCTACATGCTTCTTTTGAAGGAGTGTTTTACCAAAAAAGAGGCTGTGATGCACTAAAAAATGCATCTATATCTGATTGTTGACAACAGAAGCCCCCATAAACTGTTTTTTAAATTATAATTAGTAAAGAGTAATGCAAAGTTTTCTTTAACCTGAATTAGTTTGTAGCTGTGTAGCCTAACAGTAAGAGAAAGTGTCATATCGTTCCGGSAGTGCAGCCAATTAATCTGTAAAATTTCATTTATATCTGCACAAGCCAATCAATCTCCTTMGTGTTAGGGGATTTTAAAAAGAATTCTCAGAAAAGTGCTATGAGGTTTATATACAGTTCTGGGTATATTTCCACCTTTTCCTRTTGTCCTTCATATGGAAACCTAAGAGCAGGCATATACCTATTTCTTTATTATAATTATACCAAAAAAATGAAAAAGTTTTTCTAAGAAGGACCTGTGGATAATTTACTGCATTTGCTATGTTTCAATGACATCTGTCATTTAACACTTTAACTAAAATTACTGCTACTCATCTATAAGCAGAGAATGAGAAGCTAGGCACATAATCTCCACTCTTCATTTCAGTTAATATTGTCAATAAATTTTCATAATTCATTTGATATTATTAAATTTCAAATTTCAAAGAAAATTCTAGTATTATTYTATGTTTTTCCATCAGAGAAAACCTCCCCTGAACCAGCTGTTGAGCAGAGATTATCTTTGCTTGAAATGAATTTTGATACATTTTCTRTTAAATAAGAAGCCTTATGAAGTTCAACTTCCTTTGAACTTCATAATGACAAAGATCCAATCTAATGAACACATATTTACTTATGGGCAAAAATTTCTAAAATAAACCTGCAATCAACATACAGAAATTGCAACAACATCTTTTTTACCATATTATGAAAAAAACAACCAAAAAATCTGATTACTACTCCATGTTGCTAATAGATGTTCTAACTTGGGCACGATTATTACTGAATTAGACTCTAATAGAGTTTCTTGAGGAATATTCATTGTTTATATATCAGGCTATAAATGATACTTCTCTGTGGGCACACCACCTCTTAAAAAGGCTAGAGAAGAGGTGAAATGCAGCCAGCATGAAAAAAAAATGAGTAAAGAACTTAAAAGCAAGAAGAAATTCTCTAGAAAAAATAAATCTCTGTCTGAATGTAGGCAAGAGAGATAATCATAAATTCGTGAATAAGGACAGCCTAAAAGAGGGTTTGAGAATTAAATAGTAAAATGAGTAAAAACTCATAATAAATCTGCTTTCAAACACACCTAGTGTAGAAAAGCTGCCAAGGAATCTTTTATCAGTTCATAAAAGCAATGTTAATCAATTCTTTTCATCACTGCTCACTTCAGAGGCTACCCATACCAGCAGAAGATCTGTCTGAAACTGAAACATCTGTGGAAGATGTTAAACAAAGCTGACACTAAAAAATTGCTTAGGCCAAAGGTCATTAATCCAAGAGGTCTGAAGGACCTGAGAGATGGATAGCTGAAGCAATAAAGGTGTACACAACCTCTCTTTTAACCTGCCTTAATACTTGTGACTGAATGCTGGAAACATGATTCACATGTTTAAAGAATGGTTTATAGATTCCTCCTCCTGCAGCCCTCTAATCCTGTTGTTCTGAGTGGAAATTAGTAGAAACTCTGAGGAAAGGAAAGAATTAGCAGATACTGGCTTAAAAATAATCAGTATGAAAGGTTCAAAATGACTTTTACAAATGTAAGTCCTGTTTTATGAGACCAGTGATATTTATAGTTCTCAAGCAGTTGAATGGGGGTGATTCGCTTTCTGTGAATTCCTGGAAGGCTTTTGACATTGCAACACCAAAGGCTTTTAAGGAAATGAAACAATCATGGCTAAGATAGTAAAAGATGAGTTTTCACAATATTGGGTAAACCAGAACTCTACAGACATCTTTGTTGGGACTTATGCTGTATTCATGAGCTACCTTGGAAAAGAATATATGAAAGGGCAAAAGCATTTTTCTGATGACTTTAATCTCTTTTTTTGAGGACAAGAACAATTCTAGAGAGCTGGAGGAGGATCTTACAATACTCTCTGACTAATTAAAATGTCAGAAGGAACTCAGCATTGAGCAATGCATTTGGAGGTGATCAGGTGAAAAACAAAACTCATTCTACAGATAAATAATGTGCTCGGGGAATACCTTTGAGCTGGTATTATCACTCAGCCATGACTTCTTGGGTTTTATGTCGGATGATTCCTATGAAATGCTTTCTTTTACTTACTGCTGCTCAGAATTAGGTTGATATGTCATGACACTGAAAGGCAGAGAATACAAAAATAAATGGAGAATCTTATTATCATCTGAGTGTTTGAGACAGACAACTGTGTTCTTCAAGTCCTTATGTCATGACACCACACAATGCCATGATTAATTTGCATTTGCACTGTGAAGTGGTGTTCTGGTACATTCATCTGAAGAAAGGTAGGTTTGATCTCAATAAGCTTCAAAGAGAAAGTTGATCAAATACGTGGAAGAGCCTATGCATGGGCAATAAGCAGTTGAATTAGGAAGTCAGCATGGAAAAGACATACTTTAAATAGGGTCTAGAAAATAATGAGTAGCATGGAGAATTTTTGAACAGATTATTGTTCACTTTCTCTTCCAGCACAAGAATTAATAATGAGCCAGAAGATGCCACTTGGAGCCAGTTTTAAAGGCAAAGGATCTGATTTTGCTGATAAAAGAACTGCAACACTTCTCTCAGAGTGTCACAGCTGCTAAATTTAGGGCTTGAAGGAAAACTGGGTAAATGCTTTGAAATTATTTAGTGATGATTACCCAATGTACAAACTTGCACTCAGAATATTACTATAGTAAAAGGCAATATGCCATGTATGTGAAGCCAAGAACTTACTGACAGCCTAAATAAAACTTAACAATATCACCAAAAATGCAACAAAAAGTTAGTTGTTCAGTTAAAATAATTCTGATACTCATACGGCAAATTAATACAGAATAGCTGCATTACTAATAATACCCCTTAAACTGTTACACAAGAAGACTTACTAATGTTTACATCGCCTTTTTCATTTTGGTCATTCTTCCAGAATCCCTGTGGATCTTCAGGCTGACAGCAACAGTTTTCCTGAGGCATAGTAGCAGAGAGAAGGGTACCAGTGACATTCCCAGTTCTTTGGTGCAATGCGCAGTGTGCTGGTGGCAAGAGTAATTTTCTCCTCACTCTTAGACCTGTTTTTGTGTTTAGCACAGTCTGCTTCCATTTCACTGGTTCCCAGGTAAAGTCTGAAAGCTGTGCAGTAGCATTTTACGATCATTATGAACAGAAAGTGCTCTTGTTTGTTATGCAATGATAAGCCAAAATTTTCAGACCTCATATAGATGTGGTGTGTGTAGAGATTAAGGTAACACAATGTGGAAAAAAATTAAAATTAGCTCACGTGTAGGCAACCTCAGACCACTGCAGAGACCCTGCATTATCAGGTCAATACAAGGCTTATGGCCTTCTTCTRGTAATACAGAAGGTCATATTTACGGGGTTGCAGGAGAAAACATATCCATACCTGTTCTTGGAATTAAAATAGCCAAAAAATAGAAAGATACAGACAAAATGTGTACACTTGTGGGTTTTTTCTTATGAATTCTGTTAGAAACCAAATCCTGGGCTTGATGGTGCTTTGATCTGACACAGCATGATTATTATTATTATCTCTAAATACATTAATATATTGCTTCTTAACTGCAGCAAACCCACACAATTTTTCTGTGACATAACCAAGAAGGTAAAATTGAGGGCTTCACTTCTAGCTGCAAACGTGCAATATTTGCATTTGGGTTTTCTCTCATAATTTTTCCATGCTGCACTTTATTCTTAGGTTGAAAGCTATCAAGGGTCTCCTCTAAGGAATGACTGGACAGAGTTCAGAGCGTGCTTCTGGAGGAGTTAGGATTTCCCCCCAAGTTAATTTTTGTAATTACCTTAAAGAGTCTTACCTGATTTCCTGCCATGCCAATGAGCCTTCCGTCTTGGGAGAAACGTTTTAGGTTTGCTTTTCTCATCTGCTCACAGAACATGGCAAATATAGAAAAAAGACTAATGATCCCGAGTGTCTTTCTGTATTGTCAGGTCCTTCCATACTGTCAGGATCTTAGAAAGAGGGAAACGCTGACAATCATTATATTTGTCAATTTTCATCATACCCTTCTGAAGGGTAACATCAACTGCTTTGTCATCTTACTGCTAAACTTGTCAGACCTTTGTTACTGATTGAAGAGCAGCATCCAGCAGAGGAGAACAGGGAACACCTGTAGGAGTTATGTTAATCTCAGTCAGCAGTGGGGGGATTCTTCACACTTCATAGCAATCTGTGGCAGTGTAAACTGGAGTTCCTAGGAATAAACTTTTAATTTGGAAGTCAGATGTAATACAGTGTGTTTTCAAGAAACCACAGAGAAGAATTTAAACTCTGTAGGAAAATATAAAACAAACAAACAACCTCCCCCAAACAAACAAACACAAACCACAAAAACAATCACCCCCCAAAAGCCCAAACAAACGAACAAAAAAATCCCCAACCCAATGCTCCCTCCTCTCCCCCCACCTCACGTCTCCATGCCAAGTTTAATTTTCTTCTGTAATGGAAAAAATACCAACACAATCAACCTACCAACCAACCTAAAACACAACCAGAAATAATTTAGAAAACTAATATGTACTAAAGTGTACTTTCTAGTAAGAACAGAAACACATGGATTATTGCAGTAATTGCTGTGTTGTCTAAGCTATTCAACCCACTAGTAGGTACAGTGAGAAAAACCCCAAACTTCCTTAACCAGCCTTTCAGCCAGAAGGAGTTCTGGCAGTTTCCTATCACTGTCAAAACCATAAATAAAAATTTGTACTGTAGACATTTGGAGTTATCTATTCAGGTTCTTCTTGAGTAAAAGTACATTTCATGATGAATATTTAGAGGGTAGTTTGAAAAACTAACCTGACATTGTTTGCTAACTTCTTGAAGAAAGTAGCATTTCTGCTTTTAAATAAGACTCTGCCCTCCGAAAACACCCCAGTATCATAAAAAATTGGTTTCATTATGTGAAAAATTTATGTCACACATTCCAAAATGCTATTAAAAATATTCTTTTAAAAAGACAGTATTGAAAGCAGTGGTATCTTTGTAAACAGGACAAAAACCACAGGCAAAATTGTAGAATGATGGGAAAAAAGACACCTGTTCAGTCACCTTATTCTTCCCTTGCTAGTGAAAGACTGTTCCCTAGGGTGCACACCTAGTGCTTATTAGCCTTTTTCACAGCATCAAGCAGTGAAGCTCCATTCTATTCCTGTGGGAGATTATTCAGTGATTTCAGAGATCTCACTGTCAGGAAGATTATCAGTATGCTATTTAACCTCAATTTTCTTTATCCTAATTTAGTGTCATTACTCTCAGTTACCCCATCATAACATGTTTTGAGATGTAATATGAGCAAATAGATACTTAACAACAAGATAAACATCCCATCAGCTTTGCATAGGCAGGATTATTTTTAGATTATCTTTAAATGTGGAGGGTCTTGTCTGATGTTTCAGCTGAGGCAATAAAAATAGGTACAAGAAAAAAAATGTTAAAGTCAAACTATGCACTTTAGTGGATAGCTACCATATAACAATTACTGCAGGACGTCCAGTTTTGTACCTCTTCCTTTTATGCAATTGGTTTTTCCTGGGTGACAATGTTTATAATAATTTTGCTAACGTAGACTTTTTGCTAAAAAATAAACTCTGTGGTGCAATAATAGATGTACAAAAAAGAACTAGCCTCAGGATGAACAAAAGCATGATCAGAAAAAAATGTCAGAATACTCTCTTAGCAAAGAGAACAGCAGATTCTTGTTTTCTTTATTGGTGTTTTGTTCTAGACTCTTGAGTTCAAAATGCTCAAAAGCCAAATTTGATGGTTGTCATAGCTTATGGGTTTTTTTCGAACAACAACAAAAAAATTAAATCCACAGTATTGTAGTATTACAAGAAGGACTCAGCTAATGCTGTTGATAAGTTTCCCTACTAGAAGAGCTCATACCTGTGTAGTTTGGAGAGATACTGATTAATTGACAAAGCTCGGTGACGTATGCCACAAAGTGAGGGATATGAACTGAACTTGCTCTAGATGTCATCATTATGAATCCTAAGTAAGCACTGGTCAGCTTTTTAATGACCTAAAAATGAGGGTAAAGTTCAAGAGTTTTCCAGGCAAACTCACACAGCACAAGTTATGGCACTTCTCTCCACCCCCAACCTCCCCCCAAAAGATTAATTGGAGTATATTTGTTTCACTGCCAATTACATCTGTGAAAAGTTTTAAGTTAGGGCTTTACACATTGTTTTACAAATCTGATGTTGAGCTACCTTTTTATCTTTCCTTTCCTAAGGCGTTCTTCATCCATGTGAAACACAAATCTAGTAAGATTTTAGTGAGAACTAAAAATTAAGTTAAGAAAAGATAATTTTAGCCAAGTAGTAGATAGACTCAGGTGGAGTTGATGAAGTAGTTAATAATTAGCTGAGAGAGAAACTAGAAGAAGGCCTCTGACTGATTGTRTGTCACTAGAAGTTTGTTCAGCTGCATCCACATGAGAAATAGAGAAACTGAATTAGAGAGATCAGAAGGAAAAAGACATGTATTAATTATTCTATTTGAAGAATCTGCTCATGAGTAACGGGGAGGRTAGAACATGGTGATCTCAGGGTCAAATCAATTGTAAAAGTGCAAAGGCAGAAAGGTCAGTGACGAAGACTGTGGTCTGACTTCATCAATAGCCCATTCCTCAAATTCAAAATAGACCCCAGACTCATTTAAGGAGTGGAATACGCATGCTTAATGATATTAAACTCATTATCATAGGAAGCGGGAGATGGGAGGTGTTTATGTTATGATTATGTATTTGTATTTTGAATATTCAAGACTATTGTAGATAAATAGATTGTGTATTGTTTTAGAAATCGGCACTGCGTCTGAGTACGTAGTTGCCCCAGCGCTGTCATTAAACATAAAATTTCCTAACTTTAATAAGTTTGGAGAGTCTTTGTCCGTGGGGTTTGGAACATCTTTAATATTTCTGTATCACATGCCCAAGGCACAAGTTCATGCATCTGAATGGCTGTGCTAAACACATGTGCTCATGTTCTAGTTTCTCAAATCCCAGTTTGGTCAGTTTTTCTAGCCATATCCCAGACATCAGAATCTATATAAGAAAGACAGAAGGAAAGAAGCAATAGCTATTCCTGCCTTACAAGACTGGGCTTCTCCCCTGTCACAAGAATCCCTGGATTATCAGGTATACGAGATCAATGGCAGCCACAAAACAGAGTAAATCCAAGCAGGCAGTTTAAGGCAGCAATTCAGTACCAAGTCTTAACAGATTTCCCTATATATATATATATATAATTTTCATTTAGTGTTTATTCTGTTAACATAAAACCATTCTTTGAATAAATGTTTAAATTCCATACTGCAGGATTAAAAGCTCTGCATTTTTGTGTCACTCTGATTTTATTGCTTAGTTTATAGCTTTTTAAAAAAAAAAAGTATATACAGAGACGTGCAATCTTCTTGCACTTGGAAAACTCCACAGTTACTGAAGGCACTTCATTTCAATTCCTTTGAAGAAATCATCCTTGGCGAGGAAGCAAATGGAAGTTTTCAGTCCAGAAGGAAAACTATCAGTAAAGTATCACTGTCAGAAAACTGTGTGTGATTATAAAATATATTTCACAAAGCTAATGATAGCATTTCCTTCTAAGTGACAGCTGTAATAATGATTTGCTGCAAGATAATATCACAACTTTCAATAACCTTTCCATTCTCAGCATTTGGACACTGGCAGGAAAGATAGTGTAATTAAGGGGAAGAGAAAGAGAAGGTGCCATCCATTTATAACTTCACCTTTTACAATCCAATTTATCCAACAGATTTTAAAACCAATAGATGAAAAATCTTTTACAATTCACAAAGTGAACAGATGGTGCAGCAGCATTGAAAATGACAGTGTATACACACCAGATGAACTGGTGTTCTGCTCTAGTTAAGAAGCTGTCAACATTTGTATTACAAACCTCGGATTTCAAGGGTTTGTGAGTTGTCTCTTTCAGACAACATCTGGAAAGATTGCCTTACAAGCTGCATGCCTAGGTACCACATAAAAAAACGCAAACAGTGTGTTTATTACTTTCATATCCTTTACACTCATCTGTTAATATGGTAAACCCTACCTGTGAACTAAATTGCTGAGGGAGCACCTTTATTGACCAGAGGGACTTGAATGGGCTGGTGGGTGYGTGAGCAGCTGTGCTGGCTGGGCACAGGAGAGTGAGGCTACCCCTCATCTCGTCCTTTGCACAGGAGGCTTTCAGTGTGACTGCTGAGACCTGCCTGAGCACTCAGACACTCCATGCCTGGGATGTTACTGTCTTGTGAGGCATTTCCAGGCCCTCTGTGAAGCTATTCTAGGGAACAAAAGTGACCAAGGTACCAAACACAAAAGATGAACCATTTGATGTAGCACTATGTCGAGAGTAGCATAATATTTGTGTTAAATACCATATTTGGGCTTACAAAGGTTGCAAGCTGTGCTGAAACAACTAATCTTTTACACTGAGAGTCTCCAACAGTGGTTTGCATAGGTACAGGGGTAGCTATGCATTGCATGAAAATCCTGCTTATAAAAGGTATCAGCTTTGGCCACAGAGAATAAACAGAAGATTGTAACATTTTGCCTTGAGAAAACGTAATGGCAGCTCAGGAAGGATTTCAAGATTTGGCTCACCAACGCAAAAAATTTAAATTATATACTACTAAGCACTAAACTGCTTACAGGATTAGTATCAACATATTGTGCAAGCTAGCTGTAAGTTTGAATCTGTACTATGATATCTGACTGGCAATAATCTTGGATTGAACATAAAACCAAACTTTGGTCTTACTTGACACATGGGTCTACAGTGTTTAGTTTTGAAGTAAAAGTGAGAAATCAGTAAATATTGTAATAATAGATTTATGGAAGCTACTATTCTATGAAGGGGTGTTTTGGACTGTGAACGAACACGTAGAAAAAGCAAAGAGTTAAATATATGTACCAGAAGTAATAACGTGATTTTCAACTTGGATAACTATGACCTCATTCTTTCAGGAGGAAACATCAGGAAATGAACAAACTAACCAACCAGTCAAATTGGAAATTACGTTTTTAGTGCCGTTTAGAGAAAAAGAAATTCAGTGCAATCAATTTGAGTTGCACCCACTGAGACATCCATATGTCAAAGAGGCCCTTTCAATGGAATTACGAGTCATTCCCCTAAAGTCCTAAATTAGGATTTTCACAGGTGTTGGTATCCAAATGCTCCTAGAATTCCATGATTATTACATGCCCCAKGCACTTTTGAAATTCCTCTCTTGGATGGAATATATGTTACATAAAGTCTTCAGCTTCAGGAAACTGTCAAGAAAAACTTGAGGCATTTAAGAAAAACAAAATATARATAAAAGGCTAGAGAGAAGGAGTGAGAGATTAATGTAAAAAATAATAAATATTAATAGCTTCAATAAATAGTGAGAGAGTAAGTAGTGAGGGAATATATTTGCTGGTATATCCAATTATATTCCACCGATATGGCTGACATCCAAGTGAGAATAGGACAAATAACTAAAAATTTCTGATTTTTATGACGTGGCTGTAAGCAAATAACTAGATTTTGAAAGAGAAAAGTTAAGAATAACAACTTTAAATATGGAAAAGTGATGATAAATATCTAGGGAGGAGGGAATGCAATCACCAGGGTTTTAAATGAAGGTCTCCTCCTTTTTTGGAAGCACCTCAGCTTCTGTTCTTCCCACAACTGGATGGGAGGCRAAAACTGAAAGTTATGTCTTGCAATGGATGTAGCAGCAGTGACCTTGTTTTCATTTCCGTTTGATTTTCTGAAACAGCAACACTTGCTGTTACCTGTCTCAGAGAGTTGCATGTACCTGTTTCCCTGTTCCCAGCAAGATCCTGTTTCCTAAGGCCAGCTCTCACTAAAGTGGGTCAGATATGACATTCTTAGCACACGATTTGATCTGTTGTATYGCACTGGTGCTGTACTCGCTGTGCCCAGGCCATGCACCTCCCCTGGCTCTGACCCACGGCCTCGAGCACACCTGGGGCCATGTGTCTGCTAGCTGTGTCCTTTGGTCCATGAACTGGACTCCAGGATGTACTGACTCCCATTTCCTGTTGGCTACTTAAATAGTATCTTGAACTCGTATTTTGAAATTAATGCAAATTGGTTTCTCAGAGAAAGCTAATTAAAATACATAGTGTTGACTTTTCCACAGTTTTGAAGGAACCTGAGTTTCAAATATCTCAGTAAAATGTTGAGATAAACCCCATGTTTCCCTTTCTCTAGAGATTGTAGGGGGTAAATTACATGGTTTCCATGTATCAGGAAATACCTTTTGAAATATTTTTTGGAACTTGAAATCTTAATAATTGACATATTTTCCTGGAATCACAAGGTAAAGATGACTATTTTCTAAAGCAAAATATTACAAAAAATATGGCTTATTTCCTCCAAGCAGAAAATAAGTTCTACAGTAGAGATTGAGCCTTCCATGTAATAAGATTTTCAGGAAAATCAAAACTGGAAATCTGTGATTGATTTACTGTCTGTGACGTAGTCCGGGAATGTTCTCAAAAGCCGGGAAAATGTTCTCAAAATACCCGGGAAAAACTGGAATATGGTGACCTTTGTTGATAAAATATAGAACACATGAAATACTGTTTGTTTTCTAGAGATTTTTTAAAATTATGTCCTTCTTCAAACATTTACTCCCACAGACACAATCCAGAAAATGAACTACTTTCTCTGTCCTTAAAAAGTGAAACAAAACATGCACGACAGATGGACTGGAAATTTCAGGTCCTGTACATTTAGCAGTGTCTAAGAGCAAAAGAGATCTTATTTCAAGAGATTGCAAGATAATCTGAGGCGTTAATGTTTGCAAACATGACCTGAACTGTAGACCGAAATTCTCTGGGCCACCATCCTCCCAAATTGTCTGACCTATTTGTATATCCACAGAACAGATCATTGTTTACTGCCATTTCCTCCACTAATAGTGTGTGTCAGGTTCAGCTGTTAATATATCTCCTTCCAGGCGTCTGAAAGCGTGGGCATACCTAAATGAGACCAATAAATGCATGTCTGCACTGCATCAAACAGTGCCATCAGGCTTTTCTAGGACTTCACTGATTCCTGTGCAAAATAAGAAAAATATCAACAAATATTTCCTGAGTTGAAGACCAGTGCTTGACAAACATTACTAATAACTTAATTTCAGCCTAATATTTTTTCTTCCATTACTCTTGAGTGTTGACCTTTTATCAGGCCCTTTTCTGTGTCATAATTCTTTAGTGATTCTCATCTTTTCCATCTTAATTAACAAGTTTCCTGTGAGATTTTACAAAATTCTACTGTTGTTCAGAAAATGAGATTCACTACACTAAAAAAAAAACCCAAACCAACCCAAACCACTAGTTATCCAAATAAAGACATTAAATCTAGGTGGATAACATCTCTTTCTATTTCATTTTATTTCTTTCATTTCCTCACTCCATTAGCACTGRCTGGCATGGAAAATGCTTCTGGACATCACATGCCTTGTGGTTGCACAGATGCTCAGCTCTTCATTCAGGTCAGGGTTGCATTTACCCATGCACAGAACTGTATATTACAGATGTCAGAATAATGAGCCTGAAAGAACCAAGATCACTTCATCGTCTTTTTAAAGTATAAATGTTCCTGAGACTGCAATTTCATGCACCAATTGTTTCAGATTTCTGAAATGAAGATTACCTGGTCCCTTCCCTCACTCAAGAGCACTATAGTCTTTGAGTTTCCTGCTACCTCTTTTGTGATAATTTCTCTTTCCATACTATTATTCTTTCCTTCTAATCCTAGATTTAACAATAATTTTTCTTTCCTGTGATTTTCTTCAATAACAATAAAGATGCTATTGAATCTGAGGCACATTCTCATTTTTTAGTAATCTTTTAGCTCTACTTTAAGCCTTATGCTGTTGAGAGCATACTTTTACAGTTTTCTTAACTTTTTGGCTAGTGACATCTTTGATAATTTTTGTTTTACTGTCCTTCCTGTTTTTTTAGTTATTTTACACATAGTTGCCATAGTTGCCGTAGTTGTACACACACAGTTGCACAGTCCACATATTCTTTCTCACCAGTCTCTGCACTGTTTAAACATTGCTTTTTAAACACTAAGTACATAAACTTAACTTTTTGTTATGTAATTCAATGAACTCCTACCAATATGGACTAACTCACTTGTTCCTCAATGTGAAATCCAGGAAATATTCCTATTTCTTTCACTTGCCTGGCCATCACTCTCTTCTGCTCTCCAAGTCCCTGAAGCAGTTTTCCACAGTTGCGGCACCATGTCCGTACTTCATTCCCCAGCTGCAGCAGGTGGAGGGTTTTCACTGTGTTTAAACATGTAGCTATATTGTCTGCTAAATGAGTATTCCCACCAGCTTACTTTCCAAACTCCTGGTGTTCATCCTTTTATTCATGGTTTCTTCCACCGTCAAGTTTTAAGTCACCCAATTGCCCTCTTTGAAATCTATAGAGTAAATTTATTTTCTACTAATATTCTTGTTAAATTTTTTAGTTTTAATGCTAAAATCTTCATATTTTGGTTCATTTATAGATGTCTTTTGGACTGTAGAGCCACATGAGAACCCCTTACCCATATCTAGGCTGTATACACCCACTGGTTACCGACAGGGTGTTTTTACGTCTAACCTAAGAAAGTATGCCTTTTGCAAAATGTGACAAGACTCTGGGGATTGGCTGTGAYGAAAAATGAATAATACAGCTATCCCAGGCATTATCTGAAAGCTCCATTGAAATATATATATGCAGCTAAATCTCACCATAATTATCTTTTACCTGTCTGTCCCCAGCACTGACTCAGGAATCCAATGGCCATTGTGTGTTCTGAGTTTTTCCATATGCCTCAGAAAGAAAGAACAAACTTTCCTTCAYATAAAAAAGATAAATCTGTTCTTAGGATTGCACAGAAGAGGGGAATGCAGGATATCTCCCTCCCACTACCCCTTGTCCTGATTTCTAATCACCTGTTTCATGAAGCAGACATGAGCCTCATCTCACAACAGAGAGAATGGTGTTTGCTATTTTGTGAACCATTTTGCCACTCAGCTGCCCGCAGATTGTTCCTGTAAGTGTATGTTTCTTCAAACAAATGAGGTGTTTTACAGGAACACCGTGCTGCACCATCAGTTTTGTAGCTGCAGACATTCAAATGAAACTGTCAAAGAACTCAATTCTGCTCCTCCTAGAATGAACATCTTCTTCTCTTTAGTCACTGTTATTTTGAGAACTGGAGGGCATGCGAAGATGAAAGAAAATCCCGGTGCTGCCAGGGTACCTAGCCATCTAAGTCAACCAACTGCAGATCTTAACAATGGAGAATGGAAAAAATTACTTACTGCTACTCAGACACGTTGCATAAGCTTGTTGAATGTTTACATCATCATCTACACTGCATATTCATACATACATTCATACATACATATTCATACATACACCTGAAGAGGTGACAAGGTAGGTAGACACCAAAGGTGGCTCATGAGAAAGGCAACCRATGCCTTTTCATGTCTCTTTGTATAAGCCAATTGAACATGGAAATAGGATCATTTTAGTACGTGGATGTCTTTAATTGATATAGTTATTAATGAAGATACTACATAGCTTACAATGCAGGATCTATTGTGCATATATTTATCTTCTGGTTTCAATCGTAAATCAAGAAGAGCAGTAATATCTATTTCATGCATTAATTATTATATTTTCATGCCTTTTTTTAAAATGCTTGCTATAAACATGTTTTGAACTGTAGAAGGATAAACAAAATGTGTAAGATTATACTAGCAACACCAAGCATTGATCAAGTTAAACTTCTATGCACATTTTAAAAGTCATCATTCACACATGACAATATTTTTTAAGCACCCTGTATTACTCAAATGAAGAAAATCTTGAAGTTATTGAATAATTCAGGATAGAAGAGCCCTCAGAAGGACATCTATAAAGCAAGATATGCTTACTTTTAGTTTCAAAGTTTAGGCATAGATATTTGAGAACAAAATCTTATTTACAAACCCTGTTAGAATAGCGAAACACTATTGTTCCTGGTTCATTCTCAATTCGCTCTATTCATAATATTATTTTATCTCAACTCCCAATTTTTCCTAAAGTTATAATGGAACATCCATCATCAGATTTTCTTACAGAATATAAACTCTCAATCTTCTCCCCTAGATAAAATTATTGCATCCAATATATGCATAGTAATACATAGAGTAATACAGGAGCACTATTGTGTGTTGTGGAAAACAAAGGAGAGCTTGTGCTTCTGTTTAAAATGACAGAGCAAGTCCCATTCTACTTCTCAGCTTGGTTTGTTTCTTAAGAATGATTGATATTTTCTAATTGCTTGGAAATGGTCTCCTCCTCTCTGTCTGTGGGTGGTCTCTGTGAAGCAAACAGAAGGATCACCCTGCAGCTCTTCTTTGCGAATGCATCTCTACCTATAAGCATGGCTTCTTGACATAATGCCCCTGCAACTCTAAACCTCCACATTTCAGTCAAATCAAGCTGACAATCAGTTTCTGGACTGAAAGGAGTGGTCATGTGTCCACTCATGGACAATACGAACACACATGTTCTGATAATCCCAACTATTTAACTTTGGCTGTCAGATTGGAGTGCACRTATATAAAGTCAAATCGAAGCTACACCCTGAGGCTTTGCTCTTTCCCAGCAAAACACCTGAGGAAAGCAACTTGAAAGCTGGGTCAGAATGGAAGATCAACCCCGTACTACATAGTGCTATCTCTGTTACGCTAAGAACACTGTTATCTGACCTGACACTCAAGATAAAGAGCTTTGCTGATAATGTAAGATGCATTTCTTATGATTAATACAATAACTCTGCTGGAATCCAATTTCACCTCTCCTCAGTGTGTATGGGAATACCCAGTCTAAGCTAAATCTGCACCATATTCTGCATCATTCTCCATGGTGTTATGCAGAATAGCTAAAGATATTCTGCTGCTAATGAAGAGAGGTACTTAGAGGAGGATTCATGGTTATAGCCTGCAGGCAAGAAAACAACATTAAGAATAAAGAGTGTCATTTAAACGCTAAGGGTTATTTAAGACTGCTGAAGTAAAAAGGCTTTAAAGGGCTGAGTTAACAGCTTTGGCTATAAAGATGTATCTTAGAGATATTTTTCTTAAAGTGATTGCATGCTTATTTCTGTCATCTTTCCCAGACCGTTTCTGTTTACTTCGTAAGACTCTATAAATGATTCTTAAAATTCAGGAAGCTGAGGATAACCACTATGCTGCGGGAAGGAGGGGAAATGAGAGCCATTCTCTGTGGAGGATCTCCACTCTGCTTCTCTTGTTATCTGGCGTATGTGGGTGCTGATGGCCTGGTTACATTAATGTTCCATTATTTTCTCACATGCACAAACTTCTTATTGTGATTGCTGCTGCTACTAATGCCTCACAGCCTGTGTCTTTTCTGCTTCCTCATGGCAGAAACAGTCTCCAGGTTTCCTCATCGTCAGGAGGAACATTTTAGAAATTATGTCAAAGAAAAGGACAATTTGAAGCCCCCTGATCTACTGAAGCAGGAGGGTGCTGAGGGTGTCAGTGTGGGTAGACAAGTATGAAGCCAGGAGAGGCAGAGATGAAAGAAGTGGCACAAAACAGAATTGCCACATGTGCCAGGCAGTGTGGGCTGTGACCTCCAGCAGCAGAAGTGGGGACAAACCAGCAGCAGCAGAGCCTAAAGAGGGAGAGAGGGAAACTGGGGGAGCCAGGGCTGGGCAAGCACTGTGGAGCAGAGAAACATAAGGTACTGCTGTGTAGACAGCCTTGGTCAGGAGACAGTTTAGAACCTCCCTCAGAGGCTGAGCTGCTGTCTTGTGTCATGCCCTGAAGGAAAATACAGTAATTTTGTGAGACAAAACAGTGGAAGTGGTTGGCAAGCTGAAATGTAGCATGCCTGTGACAGGAAAGGGTAAAGAAAACAAGAGGTTCCAGAGCACTGCCAGAGGGAGAGCAGGAGGGACGGAGCCTGCTGGCACCTGGACTTCCAAAAAGTCATGCACTAATTTTTAAGCAGGCGGAAACAGAAGGGAGTAATACCTGAGAGTAATCAGGCATTGCACTGAGCTGTTGTAAAACAATGACTGGAAAGCAAGCATTTTGGCAGTGTTGATTGTGAAATTTCTCCTTGCAAACTGCTAAAGCCTAAAGCATTGGTTGTTGTATCTAAAATCCTGTCTCCCTCTCAGTGTGTTTTTCCTTCAACCGGAAGTGCAGCAGATTTTACACACAGACCGAAGGCACTTCCAGAAATATGTTTACTACCTGGAAAGATAAAAATGTAATTATTATAAATCCTGACCTGGAGATAGTGCCAKAAGTTTGAGGAAAGGTGACTTTGTTATCCCTTTTTTCTATGGAAAGGATCAGAGGATTTGCTTAATAAAAAATGCAATCTGTCTCTTAAGGATATGCATATCTACCTATGTAAATAAGTAGAATTCCTTGGGTAAAACCAAGTACATTATCAGTGCACAGGACTACAGTGCACAGTAGTATGTATTGCAATTTGCTTACCACAGCCACTTTTCATAAAAATAGATTCATTTAAACGTTTGTACCACAATGCCCCCTCAGCTGTTAGCTAATGCATGTTGATCAACTAGCTATAAACTAAAACAGAGGGTCATGACAAGCAATAACTCCTGTATATATTTTATYAGTCTTTCTAATGGATTATTCCAATAAATATTACAAATTGGCTGAARCTGTGTCTCTGTGAAGTAGGAATGTATCCTTGTCTCTGCTTTCTCCATCCTAAGCAAATATCAATTTTCAGGTGCAGAATTGAGAGATAAAGAGCTCAAATAACTTCTCATGCCATTCCCTTAAGGTGAAAGAAGCACAGTGTTGTTTCAGCTACAAGTGTCCAAAACCCAATCCCAACCATTTGCAGAAAGTTTCTGAAAAACAGTCAGTGCCAGCGATCCAGGCTGATGTATTCCTATAAGTAAACAACTGCCAGGACATACATAAGGTTTGCTGTATTTCTGCAATATCTTGCTTTACAACAGAAAATGGGCAGTGCATTTGAGCTAACTCTGGAGAAATATTTTGTAAATCACTTTATCAATAATTTTTCCTACATCTATATTATGGATCAGTAAGAGCTGAGTTCCTAAACTGAATATTGACTGGGTAGTACTCTGTGGTTTCTCTTTTGTGGCTATATTTGTCTCAACTGTCTTGGTTTATATCTGTCTTATTTTCTTTCAGCACCTCTTAAACCAAAGTAATCTTMGTTGAACTCTGAGTCTGATCTTACACGCATGCTATGTGGTATAGAAGGGCTAAACTACACACAAACAGATGTTACAAGGCTGGGAATTTGCTATGGCAAGACTCAYTGGGATGGAATAATTGCATTCTGGCAGCAGGAGCTCTCCAGCAAAGCTGTGCCATAGAATTTCCAGTGGATTACAGTGATTACCAATGACAAAACACCTTCCTGTGGGTTTGTGGAATTTTTCCAGAGAGACTAAATCACTTGAGTTCAGTTTTAGGGCAGCAATATAGAAAAAACATAATAATGCTTTAGTACTGGGTTTAAACAGGTAAAAAAAAKATGAGTTTTATCTTCGAGCAGCCGAAGCCTTGGTAACACAGATGTTCAGATCTATGCTTTATTTTATATTTCATACATAGGTTTTGCTTTGATTCAGGCTAGTAGCTCAAACTTTTATTACTCTTGGAATGGAGAAATAAAAAAAGAGAGAAATCTGAAAGGAAAATAGCAGGCATATTTGGTGAATTGCATGCACCATGGGGAGCTGAGATGCCCTATACTTTACAAAGCAATTTCGTAATTCCTTTACACATTCCCTGTAAATAATGCCTTTTAGTTGTTAAATTTTCAAAGGTAAACAAAATACATATTCTGAATCTTGCTTGAACCTCCTCTTCAATGTATATGTACATRTTACACACATGTAACAATTGATCTGAAAAAAGTCTAAATGATCTGGTAATAYCTAATTTATTAGATATAGTCTGGCCAATCACAGTTCTGTCAATTCTCTGTATTTGTTTTGTGGTCATCCTTATTTGCCCTTGTGTGTTTGACATTGAAATAACAAACCACCAAAGGTCTTACACAACTTTTGTGCCTTCCAAATTTCAGAAGCAGCATATCTCTTTATGTTGCTCTTACTGGTCAAGTTTTTCTTGACAAGGTGAGAAAAAAATAAACCCAAAACAAACTTAGAAAAAACTAATGACATTAATATTTTTTGAGTTTGATAGTAATTTGGGCRTGTTATAAAGACATCATTGTTAAAATTAATTTAATAAATTAAGTATCCATCACTATTTTATTAYACAGGCAAATTTGAGATAATAGAATTGCAGAAGTGACACTGATACAGAAAAGATACATTTGYTGATGATATCAGTATCATAGGTCGTCTGCATCACAAAATGTATTGTCTTCCAAAAATTATGATTGAGTTAGGCAATTGTTGGGCATTTGTAACTGTAATTATTTTTAATAGAGGCTGGACTGTATGCTCAGAATGCACCTCATTTTACATATTTGTCTAAAATTGCTTTCCCTATTCTGAAAAAATTTTTAAGTTATAGATACCCCTTGGATATTTTTTTTCTCCTTATACCATTTCCTTTTGTTGTCTTTCCTTCCCAAGAWGGATTTTTACTTTGTATTTTAATCATGAAGGCTTAATGAATGTAGCATAATAAAAAATAGACTTGTTTGCTGAGAATCTATAGACATCCTATCCCATGGCAACAATCAATAAAATAATGCAGTGTTGGTTCACCATTTGAGTATATTGAAGCCACACAAAATAATTAATTTCCTCTAGTGTATTAGAGGAAAATAATTACAAGATCCGGCACTGAATTACTGCTACAGGCTTAATCATCTCACAGCCACCATAAGGTAATCCTGTCTCAATTATAGATCCAGCTGGAAATGGATTTAAAGCTAGATAGCTCTTCAGTTCTTTCTTGGCCAAGTGTAGGAATAAAAATGTCTTGACAGCATAATTAATAGAAGCACTACTGACATTAAGATGCAGACTATGTAACGCTCCATGTGCCAGGTGCGATCCTGTGCCTTTTTGACAATGCTCAAGTTTTGAAGCAGCTATGAAATGCTTTTATGTCRTTCTCAGTAAGACTTAGAATTAAATTTCATATTTAAAACAGGAGTAGTTTAGTGGCTTAAGGTTAATCTAGTTAAAATGCAATGTTATACTGGGGATTCCACAGAGATTTTTAAAAATCAAAGCATTCTGCAAACTTGAAGCATTTKAAATTCTTAGTATTGGTATTTTCCAAGACAGATTTTGTGAAATATACAATCTTCCTGAATTATGTTTTCAGTAAATTCTCTATTTCTACATTTGAACACTGTCTATAGGAAGATCACAGGATGTCTTGCAGCTTATTTTGCTAATGAAAGAAAGGCATTTCATCTACCCATAATACTTCTTGTGRAGTACACAAAAGTGTAATAGCAAGTTTCCAATAAGTTAATTATTGTACTTTTCTTCAGTCTCACTTAAAAAAAGAAACTATTTCACCTTGGTAATTCAATCAAACTTCTGCTTCTCAAAGCCAACCTATGTCTTCCGTTATGTCTCATGCCTTTACAGTAGCTGCACAAGATTTATTTTATAACCTTTCAAATTTCATTTCTAGTCTCTGAGACATTGTAGCACACCCTTGGTCATGGTGCCTTTCTTTTATKGTCGTTTGCCTTGCTGCCCTTCTGAGTCTTAAGACCTGATATCTCTTCTTTGTCTTCAGTTCTCTTTCACATTTTTTAAATACCTTGAGAAGCCAGCTTAACTAAACTATCCAATTGTTTTAATATTTTTGTTTGTCAACACTCAGACATCAAAGTAATTTCAAAGTCACGAAGCTTGACTATTCAGTTCCACAACCACATCTCTGCTACATTTTCTCTGAGGCAYCTCTGTCATTCTCTGGGCAGGCGGTGTGGAACTCATCTTTTGAGCAATAATGGAATGCTCTCATCCACTTTTTAATCTTTGAGTTGTATGCCTGAATTTCAGTTACKTATGAAATTCTATCAACATCTGTTCTTTGTTCAGAATTGCACACAATGAAAAACTTARGTACCTTACAAACAATTGGTTTATCTGTGCAGAATGTTTGTTGTGTTGGGCAAATCTCATTCTTACTAATAGCATGGGCTACATGAAGGYATCTCTGTGCTGTTAAGGATGGATACACTTTGGAGGCTTAGCTTAAGGTGGTTTCACAGCCTGAGCATCAAACCTGCTCTATGTGTCCAAGCTTGGCTGTATTGTGAGTGCCTGACTTTTAGGAAATAGCTCCACAGGTTTCAAATTGGATCTTCAGACYACAAACATGGTACAACACTGACTACTTTGAGTGACTGATTTCTTATCTGAGGTGACTGCAACACAGTGAGAATGTACATGAGTTTTTTTCAGGGAGCCAGCCCACCTCGGGCTATCCATCCATTACAGCAGCAGGAAGCGCAGTTTGGCATCATCATGTTGTTAGGATTGGTTCCAAATCCTTGACCGCTGAAARGCTGACAAAAGACTAACAACCTGCATTGGAAAAGAGTGAGCMATGTGTTAAATAAGCCTGTTTTGACAAAATTTACTAACTAAAAAGAGCTCTTGGATGTGCAAAGCAGTCATTTCTCAGGGGTGATGCCTGGAGTTGTTAAGATTACCTGGGGCTTGCATTAGGATGGATAATCTTTTTGAACTAATTTTCCTYCTATTCCCACTCCTATTGGTCAATGGCAGAGTTTTCTTCTTCTTCGCTCAGTCTTGATTTTTTCTAATTTACTTCTCTTACCCCAGCTTCATTGCAAACAATGTTGATCTTTACTGTAGAGTGGGAATTGACAATTTCTTGGTAGTTTTACCCTTTTCCTTCTTAGCCTGGTCTTCTTTTCCAAAGAAGGGACTCTGTGCAGGAGGTTTCTTTTGTTTTAAGAAGACTYGAAATCATGCCTTTTAACCAATTTTGAACTTTTTCCAGCCAGTTCAAAAACTAATCCTTTTTCATAAAAGTCTTTTCACCTTTTCAATAAATCATGATTTACTTTTTCTTTAGGAGATTGCTGTGAAAATGCTGGCAAAATTAAATTGACTGAACTGAGAACCTTATAACACCAAGCATGATGCAACCCTAAAGGGTGGCAGGGTGATCAGCCACACTTAGAGCTGCAGGATAAGCAGCATATTGATTGGGAGGTGCTGAATGCTGCAGAGCTGCCAGCCAGCTGCCTCACATACAGGCAACAGCCTAACTATAGGATCAGAAAGCCCAAATCAGGGTCACCACGCTGTATAAGACAGCCTTAGCTGACTGGCTGCTGGTGAGCAGAATAAAGTCTGAGAAAGYTTGGAGGCTAACCACAGCTACCTTCCATCCCAGTTCAGTAAGTGACATGTCACACAGCATGAACAGCAGTTCTGCTTATACATCTGGGCAACCAGGGGGAACAGGGGATTGATTTTGTGCTTAAGGAAATCAGTTTATTGCTTGTTGTGTTAAGAATAATTTCTCCCTTGGTGTATACAGAAATATAATAGAAATAATAATGAAAGAGTATAAATTAAGCACAAAAGATGATGGTTTCATGTATAAAATTTTTCCATTTAAGGAGCTTTTAAAATGCWTGTGTACATACTAATCTGGGTCTACTTGCAACTATTATAAACTTTCAGAATTGCTTAGATGTAGAAGCCGTTAATCTCAATACAGCTTACTAAGACATTTCTTCTTCATTTGTGCAATTGAATTTAGAAAAATTAACCGGTGTAATAGAAATTTTTACTGTGACCAGATGAAAAASTATGCTAAAAAATGGTGGGGAAGAAAACATTGAAAATGATTGGTTTTCTGTTTGTGTCTTTGTTTACTAAATAATTGGAGAAATGTTTTCAATCAAGAGAAAGAAATTCCTCGAGCTTTACTTACCTACCAAAGAATTAAGGATTTGAACTCCTCCYCGAACTTCCAAGCTTTACTCTTACTCAAAGTGACAGTTGGATTTTGGTTTTAGCACAGCTTATCCATCCTATAATGATGGAAGATTTTTTTTTTTTCTGCTGTGTTCTGTTCCTGCTTACTGAGTTTCTTCTTCCTCTCCGTTGACTTTCTTTTCTACAACTGTGCTTCTCTGGTATTAGGGTCATTCACACGGCCCCTAGACGAGCACAGCCTGTGCAGGTGAGAGAGATGTCAGCAGTAGAAAGGATTACTGTTAATGGCAGGGCTGTGCCTGTGTGTGTGTCTCTAAGTATGGGCAGGCTTCAGGCTACAGCTAAAAGAAGAACCAGAGACTTTGAAGYGTTCATGTGTCTGCAGAGAATTTGGCCCAGTCCATGTGACACTTTAGGCAGACAATCTAAAACGCTTCTTTTATATTGATAACTGAAATCYGGCATCTGAAAGTCAAGTATACTTCTCCTTTTAATCTTCACACACTAGAAACATTTGTCTCTGTAAATCCTGGAATGATTAATTTTCAAATTAAGTTGTCAAGGACTGGGTTCGTTTTCCTCTTGGTTGGAATTTAATTTCATTCTTTACCCATAGCACAAAGAAATAGCTTTTGTAGAGCGTTTAAATAATTCCTTTCCCTTATCATTTTCCATAACATCATTTCCACAGTATCAGAATATTTATTAGTTTTAAGTAAGAGTTATAATCTTTTTTTTTTGACATAAGAGCTGCACCTTATAGTGTGTATTCTCCTCTGTTTTAAYAAATATGTACAGAAATACCTATCTAAAAAAAAGCTAAGTTAAATAACTGAAAAGGCCTTGTTTTCTGGGCTAATTCTAGACCTCATCTTATAATGGACCTTAAGAAATCATGTTCTGTATCTTGCAGGAGAGCTTTAATCTCAYTGTAGGGAGTTTCACTTGCTTACAGGTTTATCCTTCAGGTCATGGTTTTCAACCTAGACCTTTTGGAAAGTTTTCATATATTGCCAAAYAACCCAAAGACAAGAACCTTGGACCAAAATCTCTCTAAATTTTATAGTCAGAARGAGATACAAAAAAGCATTTTTGGAAAATTTTGTAGGGCACTGATCAGATTAGCTCTGTAACTCATTGAAATTGTTGTGAAATAAATGTTGAATCAACTCTGGCAYTGCTGAGAAAATTCTGCTATGAACCTCTGCTTGCTATTCAATGACTAAATAAATTTGAAAACCTGGCCTTTAGGTCTGGAGATCAAAAATATCTGGGCAAGAATAGCAYAAAGAATGCAGACCTGGCATCCTTGTTGCTGAAAAAAGAGTGATAAGATGGACTTCATGAGGTAAATCATCTACGTCCACATTACTACTCTAGCTACCAGTGCTTTCAATATGGATGAAGCATCTTTTGTGTTTTGACTAACAATGATAGAAAAGCTAAGGTAAAACGGTATTATGCTACTCCCTTCCAGACATGTTTGCCTTACTCTTAATAATGACTTTCTCAGCTTTGAAGCGTTTTTTTAAGAACTTGGAAGTACAACATTTACCTAAAATTTTATGCAGTCATCTAAAAGCCCAGTATTTTATCTGAGAAATCACTGAGGGAATGTAAGAAAAATGGTGAAGTTATGATACTTCTTTTGAGAAATTTAATAGTTCAGAGACATGAAAGGAAGAAGAAGATGGTGGAAAAGTCTATTGACATAATAACAGACCAAGTACTATGCCATTTTTTGACAGATTGTCTAGGTTTTGGTATGTCCTTCTTTTCCTTACTCAACAACACTTCTAGTTTTGTGGGGAGGTTTTTAACTAGAAACAGAGGAATGGGAATCAGAAAGTACAGATCTTCAAGGTGTAATASTACAACTGCACTCATTGGCTACTCATAGGTGAATGTTTTCTCAGCGTTTTAAGATACTTCCTACTCCTCTTAACAAACTCAATACCTCCAATAGCATGAGGCCCTATTAACTAAGRCAAAACAGAAAAAATAGTCTTTTATTACAAGTAGCATTGAATTTACATAGAATATTTCAAAAAATCTTTGTCAGTAAGTTACTGGCAATAATAAGAGTTCATCATACCTGTGCTATCAAACAAGTCAAATATTGCCCTCAGGCCACACAGCCAAATGTTTTTAGCAATGTATCTTTACTGCATTTAGCCACAATATCTGTCTTTGTTAGAAAAGCTCATTTACATAAGCAAGTGTCAGTGCACTGATCAAGACTGTATAGGAAACTGTCTGGCAGGGTATGAGAAAACGGAGATCTCTACCCCAGAATATCTAATGTTGCCTCTTTATGCTGTGTCCATAGGCACGGGGGCTGCCAAGCTGTGAATCTGGAGTAACACGATTAAATCAGTGGAATTACTCYGGATTTTCTCCAACTCAAGGGCATGCAGCTTTTGGCAGTGGGTACTCAGCAGCTCATAGAAACCTGACCCTCACTTTATGTATTGGCACAGATCTCTYAGCTCATTTCTGACAGTTTTATTAAGTAAAATCTACTTAAATAAACTGGTGCATGATTTAACTTTGGTGTCTTCAGGAAACTCCATTGTTGGAGTTACTGTTTTGAAGGCCCACAAAAATTTGAAACCTTATACATGACAATATAAATATCTATAAACTGTATGTCTCCCTATATACAAACATCTACTTAATTAAGGCTTCAGAATACTCAAATGTAGAGACGTGAGCAATGTTTTAAATTGAGATAACATCTTCTAAAACAAAGAATCGATGAAGAGGAGAATTCAGTGCTTGATATTAATCCAGGTGCATGTCAGGAATGCACACCATGTCTACAAGACTAAAAATCTCTTTTTTTTTTTTTCAAAAATGCTGATATGTTTTTCCACCTGCCTAGTCCTGCACATTGTCTGAGCACTTTCCAACTGTGCTTCAAATTATTAGCTGGAAACAGATTTCAACAGTATAACATGTTACACATGCACTAGTCAGTAGAGAGATGACAATGATTTGCTTAATGACAACAATTTGTCTGAAAATTTGCTCTCAGTTGTTTCTTCTGCCTCGTTCCTCTTAATCTTTTTAAAAGTATCTTAGGAGGGCCTTATTTTCTAACCAGTGGCAAGACATTTCTTCTAAAATTTCTTAGGATCTATGGGTGTACATAAACTGGAAATAAGGACTTGGAGCTGACTAGTGTTCTTCTTTTGAGCCCTGAAACAGGTAAAACTTAAGTGTATATCTGCATTTCCTCTAGATTCAGTCCTCAGAAAACAGTGAAAGACACTGAAAATCAAATCTGCTCATTGATCAGTGCAAAAGAGGAGACCACACATCCTTGCATGTGCATGGTTAGGGGATTACCTCAAACAGCTAGCACTTGATGGATAGTTGCTGCAATGCTATCCTTACCTCTGTCTTGGGAAACCTGCAGGCTCTCTCCTTAGAATGAAACTAATTCAACAAGTCCCTGTCGCTTGAACAACTTGTCCCTCTCCAGCTAGGATAGCCAAGACCTGCAGGTAAGGGGATGCACGTAATTCTGTGCTGGCTGAGGTTAGGTGGTGAAGGCTGCAAAGGAATTAGACAGACAAGGTGAAGCAAGGAGGTTGACTGAGCAGCAGCTTGGACCCTTATTCTTCAGATATTCACCAGGAGTCAATGCATTCAACCTTAAATGGACAGCAAGGGCTGCAGAAGCCAAACTTGGTGGAAAAATTAGCAGAAAGGACGTCTGCTATAAAAGACACTGATCAAATCGAGCTCAAAAGTCAGACTGAACCTTGTTTACCTCATCAGTCTAAGCACTTTATAATACCAGATATTAGTGTGTGTGTCTGAGCAAGCCAGGCTAAGCTGTATAGATTAAGTGCTATGAGACATTTCTCTTCACATGTGCATGAAAGTCTCGTTCCCCTCAATAATGAAGTAAAAAATAACCAAAAGTAGAAATGAGTAAGAATCAATGAGGTGTGTTAATGAATGGGTTTTATTTKTTTGAAACCTCTCTGGGAAGCCAGTTTATAAGAGGGAGGGGGAGTGCCTTTGATTTTCTTTCATTGCTTTATTATGTCCTTTTTGGCTGAAGGAAATTCAAGTTTGCTAATACATTCAGAAGAAGAACAACTTTTTAGTAGAGAACTATATATTGGCAATATACTGCATACTAGTAGAAAATTGTCGAGAATTATCAGCAATAGGTCAGCACTGATTTATCATGTTTTATTTAAGAAAGATCAGAAAAGGTCAGATATAAGCCTTTCCTTCTTGGATTAGTCTCAAATATCTAGCCAAATAAGTAGTGGTGTATCTGGAAATTAGTTGGCTTTAAGGTGTTTATAAGTGGAAAACACCTTTCACTCACTACTTAGCTAAAATTTGGCCTTTGAAATCAACTGTAAAAATCACATCAGCTTCAAAGGTAGTGGAACATCAGCCTTACCAATAGTTTCAGTAGAGGATCAGTTCTGAAGAATAAAAAGTCTTTGATGTTTCTTCATGGCAAAAGTTTTTGTTGGAACTCTAAACCTTTGGAAAATGGTAGAAACTCCTTTATGTGGAAATGGTCTTGTAACACTTTTGTAGATGTTTCTTGATGAATATTTGCACCAAGGACTAGATTAGTGCATTAAAAATGGTGTACGAGGCCTGACTCAAGAAATTGTTATCTCTAGGGCCATTACTTTTTTTTGATAGCATTTATTAGATGCTTATTATTTATGATATCTCTGGCAGTATTGCTCTATTTATGTCTTTTCACAAGCCCATTACTTTACACCTTAGGAGCTGCACCATGATTTATATTACCTGGATATGGCATTCTACTTGATTGCCTTTGATTTTACCTTTTAATGACTGGTTCTACACTCTTGTAAACATTTTAGCTATGGAATCACAGAATATTCTGAGTAGGAAGTGACCTGGAAGGATCATCAAGTCCAAGTCCTGACCCTGCACAGGACAACCCCCAGAACCACACCATGTGGTTTCCACAGTGCTAGTGATGCTAATAACCATTGTGCTCTGCCTAAAGTGGTGAGTGTTCTGCAGTAGAGGCAGTCCAGAACCTTTAATGGTCTCCCTCAGTTGAGAGAGTCTCTCATTGATTGATATTGTTCCAGTTTATACACTGGAGTAATATGTGTTCCTCTCCACTTAAAATTTACCTTGTCAGAGCTTGAGTCATTTTGATTCCGTATCATTCTTACTCTTTGGTTTAGTTAATCTATATTATGAAATTTTTTGAGACATTTGTCGATGTTCAGTACCCTTTTGTTAGAAAGAAGTTCCACATTGCCTGTGAGAATCTGCTGTTATCTGTTACTTTAGTTTAACTGGGGGGCTTTTTTGATAAACTTTTGCAAAGGATGCTCTCAGATATGAGATTTTTTTGGTTTTCTGCAAGGTAACCCTTCTTTCTTACACCTGACAACTTGCTGATACATGAATGTGAAAGAGAAGTCTTTCATTACTTCTTTCTCACCTATCTTGGAAAAAAAAATACCCTAATGCAGTCAGTTTCTATGATATTCCCAATGCTCTAATCACATGCCAGTCTTACATCTGTGTTAAATATTTCACAAGACTTCTTCTAGTTATGTGTGTGGATTGTGCAGACTCAGTGCTTTCAACTTCAGAAATGTTTCACTGTAAAAAAAGAGAAAAAAATGATAAAATAAAAGAAAAAAACCCCAGCTATAACATTTCAAGCTCAGAGCTGTTTATAGCTCTTCCTTTTTGACTTGCCTTTCTGCCTTAACTCTCTTCATCTGGCCTTGAGGAACCTAAACAACCAACATATTAATAAATAGCCTCTGAATTCTTAAGTAAAAAACCATCAAGTCCAGTTTATCTATCCCAAACAAAATCTACGGAGTTTGAACACGAAAATATTAAGGTCTTAGAGATGCATAACTGATGTTCCTGAGTTCACTCATGTCACATTAATTGATTTGTCCTGCTCTGTCATGATTTCCTTTTGGAAACCATCAGGTTTCTCTATATGGCATTCCTTCAGTTTTGCCATCAAGAAAGTAAAAATTTTTGCATTCAGCTTTGACACATTTTTCATCATTATCAGAGGGTGTTTTTCAATGCCATTTCACCAGCATTTATTCTTTCTCTGGTGTTAATCTGTCTGTCTATTTTTCAGTTTCTCTGCTACTAGTCTCTATTCCTCTCCCTGCAATCCTACAGACTCTGTGTGTGTGAAAATCTGGAACAAGTCAAGTAAACAAAACTTGATTAATTAAGTGCAATTGTTAACTAACAGCAGCTGGGGAAAAAAAAGGAAATAACTGGATCTGTGGAAGATACATCTTCCTGTCTGAATCAGAGGAGACTGTTCAGTGCAGAGACCACCTCTTGCTTATTTTTCAACAACTGAAAAAAGTAATCTATATTCCAAATCTCAGCACTGACTGCTGTTTACAATTTGTTTTTAATAGAAGCAATAATTGAACACCACTTCTTATAAATGAAATCGTAATTACATTCTCATTATTACACTGGCATCATTTTCTTGGATAACAAGTTTCCTGAAGGTGTAATTTTAACTTCTAATTTTAATTTTAATAAAATACTTAATGCATTGAGACCAGCTGTTGTTTTGAAGGAAAAAAATAACAAGGAACATGGAGAATTCATATATTTTGGTTCTTTTTTGGAAATGCTAATTGGAAATGTAAGACTGCATAGAAATATGTTAGTGTAAGGTACCTAAAAAACAGTCTTCACACCTAGCATGTGTTTATAGTGCCTGTCAGGAGAATGTGTGTCAAGTTTCATGCTGACTCTGGAGTTTCCAGTAACTGGGACTTTTGCAGATATTAATTTATGGGAAAGACCTGCTTTTTACAAATGCTCTAAGGCTCTGTCAGGTAACTGGGGTCAAAGGAGTGTCCAGTGAGGTGGTGTCCAATGAGGTTAACTGGCTGGATAGATAAGGGGAGAGCAGACGAATGCTGTCTACCTGGACCTTAGCAAGGCTTCTGATGCTGTCTCCTGTGATATCCTCATAGGAAGGCTCAGGAAGTGCAGACTAGATGAGTGGACAGTGAGGTGGATTCAGAATGGCTGAATGGCAGATCCCAGAGGATCATAATCAATGCCACAGGGTCTAGTTGAAGGCCTGTCAATGGCATCCCCCAAGGTTCAATGCTAGGCCCAGTATTGTTTAATTATTTATCAGTGACTTGGAGGAAGGGGCAGGTGCCTCCTCAGGGAGTTCACTGACAACACAAAGCTGGGAGAAGCGGCCAATACCCCCGAGAGCTGTGCAGCCCTTCAGAGGGACCTCGACAGGCTGGAGAGACAGGCAGAGAGGAACTGCCTGGAATTCAGCAAAGGCAAACGCAGGGTCCTGCACCTGGGGAAGGACAACCCCAGGCACCAGCACAGGCTGGGGTCCAACCTGCTGGAAAGCAGCTCTGAGGAGAAGGACCTGGGGGTCCTGGTGGACAACAAGCCATGCATGAGCCAGCAGTGCCCTGGGGGCCAAGAAGGGCAATGGGATCCTGGGGTGCATTAGGGAGAGCATTGCCAGCAGGTCGAGGGAGGTGATCCTATCCCTCTACTCAGGGAGTAGAGCCTATTCAGTCTCAAGAAGGCACAACTGAGAGGGAGCTTCATCAATGCCTATGAGTATCTGAAGAGAGGATGTCCAGAGGGTGGATCCAGGCTCTTCTCAGTGGTGCTGAGCAATAGGACAAGAGGAAGAAACTCATGCACGGGAAATTCCACCTGAACATGAGGAAGAACTTCTTTCCTCTGCCGTGACTAAGCACTGGAACAGGTTATCCACACAGGCTGCAGAATCTCCCTCACTGCAATATTCAAGAACAGTGTGGACACAATCCTGTGCCATATGCTGTAGGATAAACCTACTTGAGCAGGGAGGTTGGGCCAGATGACATTACCGGCAGTCCCTTCCAACTTTAAGCATTCTGTGATTCTGTGAATGTGTGAACATAAAGTGCGCTTCTGAGGCCAGATTTTGGTCTTGATGATGACATACTTAACTTTGACATAGGTTTGATAAAATCGGCCTTATTACACCCCACTTTAAAGCATAGCTTTGATAAGCACAGTCCATATAGGAAGACCATCACTCGTCAGCATTCCCTTTGAACTCTCTGATAAAAGTTTAAGCACTGGAAATTGTCTGTGTCTGCAGGAAAGCAGGAGATCCTTATATGCATCAGAAATACATCAACTCACATGTCTCACTTCCCAAGAAACAAAGCACCTCAAACCCCACATAATGCTAACCAATTGTCACGATCCGCTCGCACGAGCGGGGGTCGTGATGGTTCTATCACTGATCTCAGAGTGCAAAAGACACAAACGGGGATTTCAATTTGAATCAACAATGCACCTTTATTGCGTGCCAACAACACGATTATGCGATAGAGGGGAGAGAGAAAGAGAGAGGAATAAAGTAGTGTGGGGAGAG
>JACAXG010000053.1:164857-177576 GCA_018881555.1 Amblyornis subalaris
AGGGGAATAGCTACCAACAGATGATACGAAGTCCTCGTGGTCCAGCCAATAGACTCGTCGTCGTCCGTGGGGAGCGCTCAACTGGATTAACTTAGAGTGTCTCTTTATAGTCTTTTCGTGAGCGGGGGGGACAATTGGCCAGAAGGTGAGGAATTTTGCCACTATTGTTTGAGGCCTGTGGTTTTTGGGGTACAGAAGCAGGTGTTCTGGACCAATTATTTCTTCTCGGTCCGGTGCAAGCACGGCGCCATCACGRTCTGTCCTCCTTGCTCCAGTGCAAGCACGGTACCACCACAACCTGTACCAATTTTCTCAGGAATGCATTGTGCATTGTATTTCTCCATGGGTGCACCTACAGGCAATACTTGGCAAACATCTCACCTCGGCCAGGCCAGGACTCCTGAGCAAAAGTCCTCTTTTGCTCCTGGGGTGTTTTAGGGTTTCCAGTCTCTGTCCTTGTCGATGATCGTGAGGCAGATGAGAGATTCTCGAACCGTCTCTTACACCAATATAGTAATTTCTAGTGCCACCAAGGAAGGATTTTATTGTCATGGAGAAACCTAATGCAGAGATAGACTGGGAAGCTTTCAGATCTCAAGCACCCACATATGGAGCTATACAATACACAGGACAGCATCCAGGATCCACAGCCCTGTTCACAGTCTGTCAGTACGTGACTCCATAGTAGCAAACATCTCAAAAGGCTGTCAGTGTGTGACACATCAGAATGAGGTCTCTGGCTCTCACTGGAAGCATTTTTCTGGCTTCTGTAACTTGGCTCCTCTCAGCCAGTTTTCTCTCATAAAAAAGATCCTCTTTTCTCTGTTCCCCAGCCATGTTCAGGCTAGCACTTGTTATTTTTTCTGGTTTGTCCTGGTACTGTCCCTGAGAGACTATTTGTTTTTTCAAGTGGAGATGAAGGAATCTTTCTTTCATTTCCAAATCCTATGATCTTTGCTACAACTCCAGGAAAGCTGCACTTGACAAATTCACAGGCTTCTGAGGGGGAAAAGAAAGAATTCAACCTAAGTGCAGAAATACAGAGGCACGAAATATATTTTACACTCTAAAAGATGCAATAAAGTGGGTAATTAAAAGAAATTTCTTTAGCTTCTTTAATGCAAGACCATAAATAGTATTTTAATATATTTTTTTTACTTAAATATTCCCCAAATGTTCTTTTATATGGTAATAACCTCCAAATGTATCATTTTTATAATACTCTTTTTCAAATCGTACAGAGAAAAAAAATCCTTCCCACTACACTGGGGGAAAAAAAGAGAAGTACAAGAAAACAACTAGAATGTGTACAGGTCTATGTATGTGAATTTTTCAACATTTTCCCAGTCTCTCATATCAAACTTATTTCATTTTGAAAACACCAGCAGAAATAGATTATATGAAGGTTTTCCATGACAAGACAGATTGTTTGCTGAAAGGTTGATTGCCCAAAGAAGAAGGAAGATGCTTCTTCTTTCTCAGTGTGGACTTGGAAAATTCGCTGGCCGAGATTTGAATCATGACAAAATCAAACAAAAAGGGAGCTCAAGTCTCCAGAAAATTTTTAGTTACAGATATGTTCTTTCCTGAGACTTCATTTCTGAAASCCTATAAGATTTATGTCTGTAATAGATCCAACCTGAATTTGCTAAGTTTCAACTCATTTTTTTCAGATGGAAAGGTAGCCTTTCCTTCAAACTCTGAATTAGCTTCCACTTTATTTCATAAGAGTGTAAGAAATCAAATAAGGGAAAGAAAGGAAGAGTGGAGGCAAACACTCAGACAGAAGTATTTCATAAAATACTGATTTTATCCTCTAAGAAAGCAAATCCTAAGGTCTTGAGTTGTACTTTTAGGTGTGGAACATGAAACTATGAAATAACTAAGGGATTTTTTCTGTGTGTTTTTGTTTGTATCAAGTTACTTTATGCTTCAAGAAATAAGAACCTTATGTTGAATTTTACTAGAATGCCATTAGGTTTATGACCTGCAGACATTTGCCCATCTGTTGGGTAGATTAGCTTTCAGTGAATGAAACAATAGCAATGGAGGCATAAATTAGTGTATTTTAATTAACCTACTTTTTGTAGCCTGAAATTATCTTGCTCTTGTAGCACTTGTGTAAGTTTATATTACACATGCTAGTGAAAAAACTAAACTTTTCTAAACTAAAAGTCACTTGAGGAAGCAGATTCTAAATTTTTAAAAATTATTATTATTTTACCAGCCGAAGAGTAAATAGGTGCCACAGAATGTGAATTTCAATACAAGTTTAACTACAAAGTGTTGGACATACAGGAAGTAACTGAAGTAAAGAGGATCATGATCCACAGTGGAAGGAACTTAATTTACTGTCTTTGCCTTAAAGTAGATGAYGTTGAGCAGTCATAGATTAAGAGCTAAAGACTGATGCCTAAATCATGGGGASTATACTCTACTTGTATGAATATGAGTCCCTACAGAAGTTGAGTTGGAGCTATCTGAATTTCCTTATCTTCCTCAGAGTTGCAAAATTCGGTCTCTGAGGTGAGTGCAATTTTCCATTATGTTGGCAGATACTTTCAATTCTTAATGCTTTTAAGATGATAACCTGAATGTGAATTACACTGAAATCATGAGCAATCTGTCTATTCCTTTATCCAGTGTGAACTCTGGCATATCCAAGGTGATATGAAATTCTTCTTTTACCATTTCTGTGAAGTTTTCTCATTTTCCTGTTTCATAATAGAGGTCATTCTTTATTCCAGATTGATCCCAGAATGGCTCTTCAGCAATTCACACAAAAGTTGGGGTAGTTAATTTCAAATAACCAGATGTTACACTTACGACCCAAATAAAAAAAAAAAATATGCCCCCCCAACAAAAAACATGTAATTAAGCCAAAATAATTTTATAGAATAGTGACCTTCACCCATTGGCTTGTGTCTTGAATTTCAAGCATGCCTCGTGCATATGGATTCTAACCCAGGAGTTAAGGTCTATGATGGCACAAAAGAGGTGAAGATCCTAGGCAGGCTCCACTGAAATTGGCATCTTCCTTGGGCTTGTGCCTCTTTTCTGGTTGAAATGGTTTAAAATTGACATAGGAGGATTCAGCTTTTTTTCAGATGGAGACACAGTGCAGATGATTCTGCATGAATTATCTTCAAACATTGAATTTTCATGCACTGAAGTAAATAAAAATATTGGACTGGAGATCAAAATACCGGCACTTAAAAAACATTGAAAAGGTCAGAGAGAATTCATTACATGGTTTTCTTAGAGCACTGACCACGCACCATACAACCAGGCTGTGAGGCTGCCATATACATTCTTTGACCTTCTCTGGTTGATTTCTGTGTTAGTCTATTATTTGTCAATGTGCAAGAAGTTGGGATTCACATTTTTAACTTTATTTTTAAACCCAAATATTTTGATAATGGCTGATTCAAAAGATCACATTTGGAAGAATATAGAAAATCTTATTTTAAAAGAAAAATTCTTGCAGACCTAAGTTTCGCTGTAACAAATTACAATTTATTAAGGTTTAACCTCAGTAGGAAGCTCAGTCCCATACAGCCACTTGCTCACTCATCCTGGTGGTATGGGGGACAGAATTGGAAGGGCAAAAGTGAGAAATCCCAGGGGTTGAGATGAAGATAGTTTAATAGGTAAAGTGAAAGCTGTCCATGCAAGCAAAGGAAAATCAGGAATTCATTCTCTTCTTCCCATGGGCAGGCAAATGCTCAGCCATTCCCAGGAAAGCAGGACTCCATCATGCGTAACAGTAACTTGGGAAGACAAATGTCATCACTCCAAATGTGTGTCCCTTCTGCTTCCCCAGCTCTGTATGCTGATCGTGATGCCGTACAGTCTGGGATATCCCTTTGGTCAGTTGGGGTCAGGTGTCCCAGCTGTGGCCCTTCCCAGCTTCTCGTGCACCCCCAGCCTCCTCACTGGCTGGGAAGGTAGGAAACAGAAAAGGAATCGATTCTGTGTAAGCACTGCTCAGCAACAGCTAAAATCCCCCTCTATAATCAACACTGTTTTCATCACAGGTCCAAAACATACCAACATACAAGTTGCTCTGAAGAAAATTAATTCTATCACAGTCAAAACCAATATAATAAGTATTTAAAAACTACAGTATTTTTGTATATGTATGTGTCAATAATTGCAGATAATTAATTATAATTTTGAGTGGAAAATATGCAGGGTAAATAATTTCTATAAGCAACAGTGATCTCAACTAAGCAATTTTTCAGAAAATGTAATAGTTTTTCTCTGGTGCTTGAACAAATATTCTATGTCTTCTCCGCTGACAATGTACTATACAAATAAAAAAGGTAAACCTGGAAGTATTACTGTGCATTGTCAAAATCATTATCAATTTGGTACAGATGTGACTGTTTTTCAACTCATCCTCCAATTCTTATTCAAAGCTCACTTTTTCGAACATTGCTTACTTTCAAATACTGTGAAGTGCCATTCAGTAGTTGCACCATTGTTATTTAGGTCAGAGAAAAACAGAGAAATTGTTCTGCTGCAGAACTGGTGAGGAATTAGAACCAGACTCATTGCCTTCAAAAACTAAGAGGAAACGTTACAGTGCCTTTCACTGGACCATTGATAATACACAATTAGAGCTGAAATAAATTCCTTAGAAACTGACAAAATGATCAGTCATTTGGAATGACCTTTATTTGCTTTTGTTGACAGTGTTTGGGACATCACTCAGGACTTAGAAAACATTTTTCACTTTGTCTGTTCAAAGATATTTGTTAATGCTCCAATTTTACTTTTATAATGCAACTTTCTATCCTTGCCCCACCCCAAAATGTGTCCTTTTCTCCTCTCCTCTTTATTTTAGCCTGATAGCTAGTGGCTTGTGCAATTAGGATTAATGATCAAATTAAAAGGTATCCCAGTGGGTGACTTAAGTTAAATATTCATACTACACCAGTAATGTCTTGTTATATCTAATAGATCTGGAAAGTTCAATTAAAGCTTTACTTGAAGAAGGCTACTGAAGTTTTCCCCAGATTCTTTATAAGACTGACTTAAATCAGAGAAATTCTACTTTAAGTGAACTCTTTTTCTCACATAATTCCCACATGCCCTGAAACTTAGTTGGTGTTTGGGCATTATTCTTAAATTAATATTCCACTAACCTTAGTTAAAACTCTAATATTACCAAATATGGGAACAGAAGGATTTTTAAAATATTGATGGAAAGCCGCTTGTTTGTTACTCAGGAACCCTTCAAAGATGGGGAATATTATGTCAATACTTACAGATTTCTTTTAGTTTGAATGGCAGTCAATGCCGTGAGATCTGAACTAAGCCCTTAGGACAACTTCTGGTATTACCACATAGCAGGATGCTTGCAGAAAGCTAAAGAAATCTAGCAAGTATCATGTGTTCAATGAGTCTGGCAAACCTAAATCATTTTTTTGGTCCCCCAAGAGTAAATTGATGGGCAGAATTAAATTCATTAGATTAGTTCATTTTTACAAATATGCATGGGTACAATACTCAGTTCTGTTAAAGGATTGTATATGAAAGTAAATTTTAAAAGTTTCTGGTTTTAAAAGTTGCGGGAAATGTGAGGGATTCCATACATGTCCCTTAGACGTAGAGGTAGGATTGATTATTTCTTAGATATGGTTTTGTTCTAAGGATCAAGATTTATTAAAAAAGGACTTTGTGATTTACCCTCTTTAAGACTACCTCAGCCATAGATACTTTCCTAAACATCAACTGCATATTATGAGTAAGATGAGAGATGCCCATGATTTTATGCACTCATGCTAACCYGAATGGCTTGTATGTCTAGTAATGGTGATTTTTTTAATATCATAGATGAAGGAGAGGGACAGAACTTAGTAAATAATTGAATTTGTTCCAAAAAAAAATCGGTGGCACAAAGTAAGGAATATACATGAAAGGCAGCGAAGAGAATGGATTTGCCAGAGCTAAGGAGTGTAGGAGATGAAAGTAGAGATGTGGCTTTGAAGGAAAGCTTTGAAAGAAAGATGCTGCATGGATGTGGGATATTTGAGGAGATACACTGAGACAGGAGCCACAGAGAGCTGAGTTTTGAGTGCAGTAATATTGTGTTATAGAAAATTGGAAATTAAGTTGAGTATTAGCAGTGAGAATGACAACAGAGAACACAACTGGAGATGTAGACAGTGGAGAAGCTTCAAGGTTTGGATACGAGGGTTCTGCAAGTGAAAACAGTGGGGATTTCATCAATAAAAACACTGATGTCATCAAACAAGTAATAAGGAAATGTGATTATTCATATTGGGTCATATTCTCTGTAAATTAAATGGCCTTCACCAAACAGAGTTTACCTACCAGCTGCACTACTAAGTGATCTTGAGGAACAATGATATCATAAAAATATAGGCATCTTAGGTGCAACAGGATCTGTATAAGATGGGGAGACAAACTTTCAGGGTATGGCAGAGGAGGTCACCTAAGAGACTGAGGGAGGTAATTAGCATGGGGGTTATTGTCTGAGAGAAAGTCAAATGAAAAGCTTCAGAATGTAGCCTGAGAAATGTCACTGTTTTTTATTAGTTCTGCCTTTCTTAAAGTTTTATAAAAGACATTTATTGCACCAAGGAATTGCTACTGTGCTAGTGGACTACATATACAGGAGCAGTAAGTGTGGTGCTTAGAACAAATGAAATTGCCTCTTGAGAAAAYTGTGTGACAGTCTGGATTTTTAATGTTGTTTTAAAATATTGATTAAATCTATTTGCATCTTCCATCGAAGCAGAAAGAAGTTGAATCCTAATCTCATTTTTCCAATGCTCTATGATTTTGGAAAAATAATTGATTTTGTCTGAAGTCTACTTTGAAGAATCAACATGCATTTTGAGAAACCTCATATCTAGGCACATGGGGCTGCGTTTTTGTTTTGTTTTGTTTCATTTTACAAAGTGTTTTTGTTTGTGGTAGATATGTTCAATTATTCTTTTAAACCACTACACTTCAGGAATGTATCTAGTGTCAAGTCCATAGTTCCTATCCTCCTCTGCATTTTATAAATAGGAAATCACTAATTATGATTTCTTGTGAAAAGAAGGTATTGATCTCTTAAAAGTGGCTAGAGAGTAAAGATATTAAAAGAAAGGTTGGTGTTTGGTACATTTTGACCTTCTTGGGGTGTCCTGTGCAGTGTCTGGAGTTGGACTTGATGATCCTGATGGGATCCCTTCCAACTTAGCATATTCTATGATTCTATGATTCTATGATACTGGATGGATTTGCAAACTGGGCTGTTCGTTTCTTTGTTTGTTTAAATAGAGGATATATTTCTGGCTATTTTTGTGTGGCCACTCCTTTAAAATCAAGATGCAGCTCCACCTGATAGTTCTTAAAATTTCTGTGAGAAGAGCAGCCCTTTACCAAGGATGCTGTGGGGGCAAATGGATTAACAGTGCTTCTCTTCAAGGCACCCCATATCTGTCTCTGTCCTGAGAATTAGAATCATTGTGGCCAAGAGATCTTAGTGGTCAGTGGTGTAAGTGGAAGTCGCTGAGGTCAAATACATGTCTGAGTTCAGAGAAGAAAACAATCAGACATAATATCTATGAGCAGGGAGCACTTATGAAAAGCAAAAGATCAAACAAAAGAGCAAAAATTTCAACCACAGAAGTACATGTGATCAGTTGGAAAACAAAGGGAAGCTACTGAACATATTTGAAAAGGACGTATGTTAAAAACCATAAATTGATCTAAACAGGATATTGGAATTTTGCTTGGAGAGAAAAGAAAATTGCTTTTTCTTAAACTGTAAGATCGCACTAAGGTATGTGATATGCTAATTTGATATATTAGGATGTGTTGAGAGAATACGGAAGATACCTTTAATTTTTGAGATTTCTGAGGCTGAGATTTTTTTACTCTAAGAATTTTGGTTTGATATTTGAAAGTGAATCTCTTTCTTTCTAATAGAAAGAAGAAAAAGGACTAAACGTATTACAGGTTATATATAAATGGATAAATAAATAGCCTGAATTATAAGGGACCTACCTGAGGAACGATTCTTTATAGCTATGCTCCCTATCATGCCTTTTAAGATCTCTATTCACCATGTTTTGCCAAGGTGAACACAGGTGGATGCAATGACATAAATAAGAATACCAAGGTAATAACAGATTGACAAGTTTTGCTTTTCAGTTTTTTTGTTTTTTAGGCACTAGAAAATATCTTAATAGCTTAAATATTGTTGGCTGAATTCAAGTCTTACAGAAGCAGAAAATGTTAATTGGGCATTATACAGCCTCGTTATAAACTGATGGACAACAAAATGTATTCCTTTGGTTTAACAACCATATTATATTAAATCCTAGATGCATGTTTTGGGATAAATGGCAATGCAAGCCTTAAAGGCAGAATGGAAAATTCATTAGATTTTTTTTTTTTGCTGTTTTTTCTTTATAAGCATTTGAGAAGGCACCAAGTGTCATTATGTTAAGGATGCTTTGGAAACAATTTCAAAGCCATAACCAGATTTGAATGTGAAATAACATATAGTTCATATAAAGAAAACCTCCTTTGTGAAACACTAAGTACCTCCTCTTTAATAATACTATGTGTAACTTCTCCCTCTGCTATCCTCAGGTCTGTCCTTGGCAAAATGTGGTCCACCTGCAGAGGGCACATGCAGAAATTAACGCAGGAAGTATTCATCTTAAAATACACCAAAACCCATGAGGGTAAATCCAATGCTTCTTTAAACACAAGCATTACCAATATATAGTTTATGAGACAGTGGCTGGAAGGGTCTGTGTTGGAGATTACGTAATCTGCTCCTTGGTTTAAAATTTTACCACGGTCTTCAGCTGGATTTTTTGAGTGGAATGGGAGAAGCAATAAATGGGTGAAATTATAATAGTATAGTATTTAGCAAATCCCACAGGATACAGAAAGAAGAATCTTTCAGGAACAGACAAAGTTACACTAGCACTTCTTCTTTTGAAACATATATAGATGATCTTGATCACATAGTATTACAGACCATTCCTTTTCCACCAAAATTCAGACATCTAATTACTCCCTACAAYGACAGGATACTCTGCAGATGAATAAAGGACCAGCAAGTCTCTTTGAACTGTGAGGGAAAAAAAGAAACTTTTCTTTGAAAATACCGGTAAGTACTGCTGTGCTAACAACACAATCACCAATCACTTCTACTCAACATATGTAACCATAGAGCTTTTATTTGAAATTTAATACTCAAATGGATGGGTTTATTACAAACTGGAGAAAGGGACACTGATCCTGGGAGTACACTTACTTGTTCAGAAATACATTCTTTCAAAAGTGCCATAAGTTTACCAATAGATAGATAAAATAAGAACAGAACAAAAGCAGACTAGAGCCTCAGTTTATAGAAATAATTTTACGTGAATTCCTCAGTCGAAATGCTGCTGTCTTCCTGTAGGTTTGTATCCTTGTCTGTAGTGGAAAGCTTCTGCCACCAAAGATGAGGAAATCAATRTGGACTCAACTCTGACTTATGATTAGTTAACTCTTAAGCCTCTTGAGAATCTCTGCAGCCTATGCTATCTTTTTAACTGTAAAGACATGACATTCATAATAAAAAAAATGTCAGTACTCAAGAATCAAAAATGTTCTTTCTATTCTTTCTTCATTTATGGTATTATGGTATTACTTTGGCAACCTATTGATAAGCATTGATTTCCTCTAAAAATCATGGAATGGATTCTAGCAGCTCTGAAAATCTGTACTTAGACAGAAACCTTATTAAAACTACATATGCTATAGGGTATCCATAAACTCCATTTTCAAGGTAGTCCTTACGACATATTCTARCAGATATTGTGCTGTTCTCCATATTGTTTGGATAATGAAGTGACGTGTGAAGAGACAGTAAAAAGCAGTTAATTATAGCCTAGTTCTAAATTTCACTTACTAAAAAAATTACTCCCTGCAGGCTGACTGTAAACATTCAGTCAAGTATTTTTTCCCCCTCTGCTACATTCAGAGGAGTGCAAACTGTACAATTAAAATCCCCAGCATGGAGTGATAGTTTAGCTCAGATGAAATCTGAACAGAAARTGYATTTGATTACATTTCTCTAGTGCTGTTGAAAAGAGTTCAGAAAAAACCAGAAAGTTTATTTTATTTAAGCAAGTGTCAATCAAAGTTCGTATAAATTTGAGTCAACACAAGTGCCAATATATTCAAATAGGATGGGGAATTATTACTCTTAAAAAAAATGATGTGATATTTATCCAACCACATATTTAACAGGAATTGCTCAACAAGTGTTTTTAAAATGTCTTCTGAATTTGGGAGTACTACTGTCAATTTTGTCCTTAAAGATATTCACTCTTTTAAACAAACTGAGCCACAAAATTTTTGCCAAGAGCCACAGCACTCATTTTTTCCCACATTTATGTACTTCTGAATTCCCCCAGAAGGCAGCATTCACTGTTCAAAGTGCTGGAGTCATCTCCTAACACAATGAGAGCTGAGTCCCTAAAATAATGATGGAAGCACCACGGTTTACGAAACCGGCAGTTCAACTACCTTAGTAAGGCTGACACTGTTATGTTACAGACAAAGCAATTTCCTCATAGTTATTCATAATTTTGTACATGTAGATAGCTGGTAGAAAAGGAAAAGCAAATTATTTCACCATAAAAGAACTTGAAAGCAATGTGAAAACGATATTTGGTTCTTTGTGAAAAAGCACAGTATGTTAACTCAGATCTGTTTAGGGATTGCTACCATGAAACTYTGAGCATTATGACCTGGGTGTCTAGTAGTGTGATTCTGAATGTGAGTTTGCATCATACCTCCTGTGGACGGAGGAAAAAATGTGAAATCCATGCCAAATCTGTATTAGTGTTTTTGTTTTCTTTGCCAAGCTGAAATAATTAAGATAGAGAATATTTTGCACCTCATTAATTCCTAATCATTCCCTAGAGTTGCTGTTTTGCTTTGGGTTTGGATTTTTTTTAATTATTATTTTATTGAGTTTTCATTTCATTATCCTAGATGTCATATTTTGAMGGACTACATCAAAGTTAATGACTAATCTAAATCAAATTGATTTTCTCTCATTGCATTGTTCAAAATACTGACATAAATAGCAGAAATTGCTTTTAAATATTTTCAGCCATGAAATGGTAGCATGCATCCTGCCCACTGTGTACGTGCCTGTGATTGTCCATCAACAGAACAGTGAATCAGTGCCTTCTTCCACCCCTCCCTCCCACCCAAACAACTCTACTAGTCTGAACTGGTTTAATAAATTATTTATGAAAATGTTATACTGATGCTTGTTGGAACAGCTTTCATATTTAAAGCTTGTCTCTGAAATCCACCTTGAAGATTCTTATACCTACCTGTGTGCAGAGTCACAGTAGTTCCTTTTCTAAAGTATCAAAAGTAATTTTTCATACACAGGAGACAGTGTCTTTCAACATATTTTTTAGCAATTATTTTATTTACAGTTTATTGTCCTTATTCCATTCCGAATCTATAATGCGAATGCTTAATGGCACAGAACACAAAATATTTTCAAAATCCAACTTGTTTGAAATTGTTTTAAAACAGAGGACATTTTTCTCTTGGGTTTTCCCAGTCTCAGAAGGTCAGAGATGATTACTATAAATTTTCCATGTAGAAAGGACAAGGCAAAAAACAACCCATGCCCAAAATTCCTAACCTGCATGAACTATTTATTTGTAGAAGTGTACGTATGTTGGAAAGATGAGCCTTAACAACTCATTGCCAATTGACTGCTATTTTTGGCAGATGCTCACTTAAACCCATTTCAGAGTTTTCCTTAATTTGCCCAGGTTATTTGTATGAAATCATCACATCATTGCATTCCCTCATAGGTCTTGGAGCCAGCTCAAGTATGTGATAGGTTATGTGTAACAGCCTGAGCAGGCTCACATACCAAGAGCAAAGCAACCAATACAATATGATCATCACTTCATAAAGAAATCATACCATATAAAATTATTACTATGAGATTAACAAAAAGTTGAGGAGAACAAATCTGAATAAATTAATAAGAAGGCAGGTATTTTGCTCTCTTATGGTTATCCTTGTTCTTTGTAAAATATTTAGRAAAAAAGTTAAAAAGTCAGATAAATGTATATGTTGTCTATATAACCCTAAGTTTAGGTTGGAATTGTACAAGACTCACTTTGCCTACCACGGTCACTCTCAGCTGAGGTGAGTGAGGATTGTGACATTCAAACTGTACCTTTGCTCATGTGAAACTTCCCAGCCGTAGTACACGGTGTGTGACCACAGGTCTAATTCACAAAACATTGCCCTGTTTCCTGGATGTAACATGTCTGAGGCATCTAGATATAAAAAACCCCTTAATTCTCCTTTGAAAAGTTCCAGGCATAGAATGAAAACCTTGAAATATCTCATATCTTCCATGTCTGGTAGGATGTGTGTGGCAAATAACATTGAGACAATGATAAAGTTGAAGAATGGTACCATTTTATAATAATATCAAGTATATTTATTAAGGAAAATGTAATTGTGAATTGCAAATCTCCCCCTCTGTTATGTCATCTAAATGGTCATTGTCTAAACCATTCTGTATGCCCCCTTGCAGACACATGGGGTGGGAAAGGAAGGGAAGGGAAGGGAAGGGAAGGGAAGGGAAGGGAAGGGAAGGGAAGGGAAGGGAAGGGAAGGGAAGGGAAGGGAAGGGAAGGGAA
>JACAXG010000053.1:177601-274996 GCA_018881555.1 Amblyornis subalaris
GGGAAGGGAAGGGAAGGGAAGGGAAGGGAAGGGAAGGGAAGGGAAGGGAAGGGAAGGGAAGGGAAGGGAAGGGAAGGGAAGGGAAGGGAAGGATGCAAGTATGAAAAGATAAGTTTTCTCAGTTGTTATAAAAGACAGTAACACTTCTGGGTTCACTGTCATCCTTGGGGACTCATAGACTATCTAGTAGGTGTGAATCTCTGCCTGTTTTCTGAAGGCAGAATTCAACCTGGGGACAAGAGAAAGTATATTCTGAACTGCTTGTTCCATTGTGTATTTTACCTGTCATTCCAATGGCAAATACCACCAGATTCCACAATTCAGCAGTTTTTCCAACTGATTCAAACAGCCCACTAGTAGATTTTCTTCCCAGCTGATATCTGATAAAACCCAGCTATAATTTTCATCAAGAGAATTAATTGGTGGTGTATATTTTGATAAATTAAGTTGAAGCAGTAAAATGAATAAGAACTTGGCTGTGAAATGGATAATCTTTACCCCAATTACATTTCCACAAAGAGACCTTTTTGTTTTTTTTAACAGCATAGCTAGATAAATTTTGTGGGAGTGAGAGAATCAAAGAAACAGAGCGATGTAATGAAAGAGGAGCTGGTAGGGTGAGGAAAAGTTTGTGCATCAGAGGCCAGGCTAAGAAATCAAGTGGTACTTTCTTCTGGAGACGGGAGAAGTACATCAGCTATGCACTTTCATAAAGCAGATGAGACTGGCATTTGAGCCAAAGCATTCCTCCTCAAAGCAGTTACCTTAGATCTGGGATCCAACTAGAGCACTAYTGGCTCACAGAACAAAAACCAAAAAACAAACTACCAAGGACTGCTGGCACAGGTACAGCAGGAAACATCAAATCTCTACCCAYCTACACGAAAAGAAAACTTAAAGCACATATTGCTACCACAGAKATATAATTTTAAGTCACAAAAAACCACTGGGGAGGGAATCACATTTCTTAGCACTAAAAATTCCTGTATACTTCAAGTACTATTAAACAAGGCTTCCTTGTGCCATTTAATACATGCTTCCTTAAACAAATAGTACAGATATCTTCTCAGGTGAAAAAACTTTATTTTTGCACTGCAGGATCAGATTTTTTGCTATGGTTTAATTAAAAAGCAGTGGCTTGTAATGTCATAATGTCAGTTACAAAACTGTAATGCAGCTATGATCTGCAATCTTCAGAGTCCTTTGTGTGAAGATGAGTAGGAAATGGTTACCAAGGATAATTAATGAGTCTGTGAGACTTCAACTTTATTTCCTTTTGCCTTTTCTTGGTTTTTAGAGTTGCCAGTACTTTTGTTAAGGAAGTATATTTTAAAAGATGTAAATTAATTTTACCTAAACAAGAAAAAATCAAATTATTTCTCAATTTTTTTCCCTCGACAGGCTATTCAGATCTTAGTCACCCAATYTGGCAATGCCCAGAATGATGTAGTTATGTAACACCACTAGGCAGTGTATTTCAGCTTAGTTTGCAAATACGCACATTGGTAGTCAGTGTTTAAGAAGTGTGTAGCATTCTGCATTCATGCACTTCTCATTTTGTAGTCACCCACCTTTTTATTGCCTTGTTCAATACAGTAGAGTCTACTGTTTGTTTTAGGTGCACTTCCAAATGTGTGAGGTTTGCATTTCAGCTTGAATTATGTAGTTGCAGTTCCAGTTTATTTTCCTTGATTCTGTAAAGGAATTTTCCTTCCTTTCTGCTCTGGARCCGCCAAAGAAATACTCATAGCTTTTTGTTTTGTTTTGTTTTGTTTTTCAGAATGAATCTACAGAGTGCTTAGTCAATTGAATAATATTATTCATTAAGTACAATTTGGAATGTTTTAGAGAAAAGTTATGAAAAATTAAAGATTAAGAAAACAAGTTTATGTTTTTTCCAATAGAAATGGTACTTTTCTATGGTTTAAAAAAGATGGATTTTGAAGTGGACTTGTTAGCACATCCATATCTGCGTATTCATGCATATGTATGTGTATATTTGTGTGTGTGACTCCTGTCAAACAAGGTCAATTGATTAAACACACAAATTAATGGCAGTGGATGTTAATACATCACTGTAATTCATGTTGTAGAAGGCAGCAGATGAAACTTGATTCTGTTCCCTTATATATTGTTAATCGCTCCATCAAAATGGAGTCAACAGTCTCCTCCTCCTATTTCCAAAAAAAGAATCCAGAACCCTACCTAGCAACAGAGCCCTACCTAGCAAAGTGCAGACTACCATGCAAGGTACTCACCAGTTTCAGATAAGCAAGCCTAGGGATGAGAATCATAAAGTTCCCAAACAGAATCGAGATCACAGAGCTGTGCAAGAAATAGACTATTATATTGAAGTATTTTGAAAACTGGAGTGTGCAGGTGATGAATGTCCCTCAGGTACAGGCTAATAGYGATTAACTTATGATGGCAAGTTGTCTTCTGAGAAAAGATGTATTATGCCTTATAAAGCYCTGGAACTTGATCTGTTCAAATATGCCTGCATCAATCTCTATTTTTAAGTTAAACAAAGCCTATATGTTCCAGTTTTCTGATTGTTAATGCTTAAAAATGCAAATACTTATAGCCTCTAACATATTTAACAAAATAATTGGAAATTGCCATGCATTTCTTTCAATCCTCCTGTTTTATGGATGGAAGTATCTCCTCAGCTTCTCTGTACCACTTCAGAATATCATCATATTAGATAGGTTAGGCTCAGTCTTCATCAGGACTGTGTTATATGAGAGACAGGTTTAAGACAGGGAATATTTATTTAATAGTGTGGAGGAGTGGAAGGACTTGTCCTATATCACTRATAAATCTGCATGTTCATTGGCAGATAGTTGATAGTTCTACAGAAACTGGTTCCTTGGAGAAATGTCCTGCTGTGATAAACACAGACACACAGAGGTCACAGCTCGCAGGACAGGACAGAAGAGCAATCTTGTTCTCCTGATAAAAAGCAGTGGCAAATGAGCAAATGGAAGTGCTGAACCAGCACGACTTGTCTGCCTGCCAGGAGCAGATATTTTGGTGCATTGCCAGGTGGACAAATGCTGAATTACTCCTGGCCTGGGAAGGTGCAGGGAAGTAATCCAAGCATAGGTTAGCAGAGCTGGCATGACTCAGAAATAAGAGAGGAGAAGCCTGACTCGTATCCAGGTGAAGCAATAGCAGGGCTGATCAAGGTGGTGAAGAAACGCAGTTTGTAAGTCCATACATGGAACTTTTCCTTTAGAACCAGTGCTGAAGCCACATCACAGTGTGAGCTCTAGGGAAGAAATAATGACAAAGGCTGGTTTTGAGAGATGCTGGAAGGATCATTATTGTTTATGGTCGTGTAGTTAGTCCCCATATACATCCTTACAGTGARGGGGTTTAAAACCTCTAATTCCTTCCAGCAGAGATATTAGAGTGTATTAAATTTAACCCTGCCTCCCCACACAACCTTTCTGCTGTTTTACAACTGCCTTTTGCTTGGCAACACTGAACAGCTGTTGCAGGCTGTGTAGATGCTGCTGGGCTCCTGCACACATGGCAAACAATGCACTTCTTGTGTGAACTCTTGCCAGCCCACATATGTGTTGTGAGCCTCAGCTACAGAACTACCTTAAAAGCAGTCCAGAAATCCCCAGATGGAAGTAATTCTGGAGTAATGAAATTATGATTTCCAAGATGCAAAGTGTTGTGAATAAGAGTTGTTTAGTTATGACAAGAGGAAACAGCCTCAAGTTGCACCAAGGGAGCTTTAAATTGGATATTGGAGAAAAAATTCTTCACCAAAAGGGTTATCAGGCACTGGAAAGGGCTCCCCAGGGAGTGGTAGAGTCACCATCATTGGAGGTATTTGAAATATGTCTAGATGTGGCATTTAGGGACGTGGTATAGTGGTGGACTTGGCAGTGCTRGGTTAACAGTTGGACTTGATGAYCTTAGAGGTCTTTTCCAACCTACAAATTCTCTGAATCTGTGATTTTGATCATAAAATATCATCTTAAAGCTTTCCAGTTATTTTACTTACTGAAGTTYGCAAAACCCACATTTTTTTTCTGTTTGGAAATTATCTGTTTCCTGAGGTGACCACAGAATTTAGACTGGAAAAGTACATACACATTGACATGCTGTAGTCACACAATAACATGCAAGAAGTAACACCTGTAGGTGTTCCTCCATTTTACTGAGTGCAAACATTCATAGTCTGGGAGACCCGATTTCAATTTGTTCCTGCCCACGGCAGGATGGGTTGGGACTAAATGATCTTTAAGGACTACTCAAAACCTTTAGCATTCCATGATTCTGTGAATTCCCTTTCCCTACTTGATGGATTTTCAGTCTGTATTTGAAGTTTCTGGATAGGGTTCAAACCACTGTGATTGCAGTAGTCCACGTAGGCTTCTTTTAGTCTCAATGTTATTTTCTCTTCTGAATGAATATTCACTAGCAGAGGGACTGAAACTCTGTCATCTCCTGAGCTGGCAACTTACAGTTAGTACAGAGTAGCATTTTTATGTTTTGGACATTTGGGTTTTTTTTAGTGTGAGGGGTGAAAAGCAGTGAATATTAATTTAGCAGTTATTAATTTGAAATTACGTCCTTTTGTATATTCTCCATGAGCTATTCTGCTTTCTATAAAATTATTTAAKTGTTGATTGTGGGTTTCTGGGAAATGTGGCACCTGAATATAACATCTGTTCTGGAATAYATTTAGTTTTTTGTAGGAGTGGAAAAGCATCAAGAGAATACACTGAATTAGCTTATCATGTAGTGATTATAGCTTGGTGATTCCCTAGAAATCAAGAGATGGTGGGTTCAAACTAACTGAGGGAGAGTAAAAATTTGAATGGTGCCCCTCCCATCATGATAGAATGCCCAACCTCTCTGTTACACAACCATAAGCAGTACTGCTTGCAGTAGTTTCATGAAATCAGCCCTTCATTTTCTTTGCTTTTCACGTCTTCTTAGAAACACAATATTTTTTGGCTCAGAGAAAAGAAATTTCATCTATGTTCTGTCTGGGGAAGAAAAGAGCCCAAACATTGCAGTTTTATTCAATCCATTTTTTCCGAGTGGGGTTCATCAGTCAATGAAGTGAGCGGAGGAGGAGAGAGGCAGGGGRCATCATTGATCTGTGTGTCCCAATCTAATTCTCCTAAAAGGGATGTTTTCCCTTTACGGGCCAAGAAAATAAAATATGTATTTATTTATTCAGAACAGGAACAAGGATGAAAATCAGCACACAAAATTGCTGTTTGGATAAAGACAGCTCTGTTTTCTTCCCCACAAGTAGGACTGCCTAAATCCTTTYACATAGTATACCTGAAATCCTTACAGTGCCTTGCAGTGCTCTGTCACTAACTTGTAAATACACAGGAAAGAAGAAAAGCAGCAGTAACAGACTAAGGCAGTAGTAATGAACTGTGGAGTCAAACTGCTSATAACAACAGGAGTTTAATATTAGCCATTAACCTCTACAACATCCCTGCATTCAACTTGGAACCAGCTCTTGGAAAATATTACCTTCTCTATTGATATTCAACCAAGACAAATATTCACTTCTGAAGTACTTTCAATTACAAAATCTAYTGTTGGTTACTACTGTTGAGAACAAAAGAACTGAAGTAATTGTGAATCTTAAAATATAGGCATACTCAAAATTTTGCAAGCAATTTTTTTGTGAAAGAGCTCTTCACTTCTGTGCAGATATATGAATTCTCCTGCAGAGACTGCAGGTCATCTTCAATAGTATAGGATTTCTGAACTGCAGGAGGCAGGCAAGTGTATGGCTGGATGAAACTTCAAGCAAATTCTTGGAGTTAACTGAGCAATTTAAACTGGTTATGTGCAAGTACAAATACACTACAGGAAAAACACGTTTCTGGGCGTGGTAGGGGAAAGAAAGTGAGGGAGACTAAACATTTCCTCCAGTATCATGTTTTAAGCAGCTCTTTTCTTTGAAAAGACTGCTGCTAGCTCATATGATGGCTTGAGTTTTCATGATCAGAGGTAGCCAAGTTTGTCAGGAGGAGGTGATGTATTTTATTGAATAGAGCTCACTTTCTTCCAGCTTTATCAGACAAGGTCTGGGAACACAGTCTGAAGTACATGCCAGTGTACAAGAATAACAAAAATAGTATTGCTTCCTGCCAAACACTACCTGCATTTATTTTTAGATTGTTGTGGATACAAATAATGTTATCTCTATGAAAATACCAAAGGTGGGGTATTTTTTCAGTTTTGGAACTTCTCACAGGTCTAATTCATTGCTCTGAACACATTTAACTCTTTGAACAATTATTGTGCTTACTGCTCAGTAAACCCTGATTCCCTAATCTCAATTTGTCTGAAAGATCTGGAAATTATACACAGAATCATCTGTTAAAATATATGCAATATTCAAACTTCCTTTAAGTTCCTTTTGTTCCTAAATTTTGCGTTCAGTATGTAGAACCAGAGTAATCTGTGGTTCTTTCATTCTGTGAATATTTGAAAGCCTTTCTCCAGTACTAATGGTCTTTGAGAGGGTTTCACATTATCTTATAACTTTGCTGTCTTAAAACACTCCAGTATTTTAATCATGAAATGCAAGTAAAACAACAACAAAACCCCACAAAACCAGTCCCCTGGAAATGCTGCTGTGATTTTGCAATGCAATTAATTTCTAATTAATTGGCAATTTAAGTATTACTCCCAGACTGTCATCTTATGAAGGTCTTTTCAAAATGGATCACAATATGGAAGGAAAACTAATGATGGCCTTTCAGCATGACTAAGCTTGTCAATGTGCTAATTCTTCTTCCCCAGTTAATTTCTCTCCTTCAGGGGGAAGGTGAAGAAAACTGTTTGAAATGATGAAAARGAGGGATATGTCTTCAGGAGGGTTTTTTGAAACCAGAGAGAAACTGAAATTAAAAAAAATTAAATAGCCAACCCCCAAGCCCCCAAGAAAACAAGTAGCTATGTGCTTAACAACATGCCTATATTTATCCATCTGGTCGATTTAATTAAATTGTGTACTTTARGTTTAGATATAAAATAGAAAATCTTAAATTTCACACGCAAAACCCCAAGCCAAACAACTCCTGTAAGAGTTTTAGCACCAAAGGAAAAAAAATATGCCTTTCAAATTCTGAAACATGAGACTTCCTCGCCATGTCAAGTGGTAGTTCTTCATCACTGTCTTCTCTCAACATCAGCTTTTTTCTACTTTTCTCTCCCATCAAGAGAAAAAAGTCTTATTTCAAAGGTTAGTTCTTAGCATTTTGTAGACTCCGTCTTCTAAATCACACTAATTTGTCTCTATCATTTTTTTGGCTAGTTCGAGTTCCTTCCTAAGCTAAGTTTTTCCTACCTAAWGGATTTTGTTGTTAACCATAAGCAGTCTACCCCAAACATCTGTTTTAATCTCCCATCTTGCATATTTATAAACAGGTTATTTTATAACTGATTCTAATTAAAATAATGCTATGAATTTAGGCTGTTCTAAAAAAAATGAAAACAAGATTTAAACCAATAAAAGTGTTGGGAATCTTTTTACATGGCTTCACCTTCTTCATCCTCAAAAATTCTCAATTTTTCTAGTTTTTCCCACAGAAGGAATAGGGCACTAAACCYAAAATCAAAAAGTAGCATACTGGGACTTTCACAATCACAGGAGWAAAAGAGTTGAAGCTTTTAAAAGAAGTCCAATATTTAAAATATTGAGATAAACTAAAAAGAGTTTGCACTATTATAAAYGTGATGTATACCACATTTTCTGTACAATTTTTCTGTCAGGGGTAATGCTTGATGCCAATTACTCAGTTTCTTTAAAAGTAGTAARAAAGGAGTATCATTCTCCTGGGCAAAAACTAAACCAACACAAGACACTATTAAAGATAATGGAAATCTGTTCATTGGCATGTTTAAGGTACATTTAAAGCACAATAGCAAATATAAAAAAACACTTCAACTTCTACATGACAAATTTATGCACTCTTGCTAAAATAGTATGTATATTTTTACATTTCCAGGGAAGGCTACCACCAAGCTAATGATAAAGTCATAACACTTTCAACTTTGATATCTTGATCAAGGTCCTGTTTCTTTTGAAGAATTAAAATGTTACCTGTTACTTCTTGGGATTCAAAAGGTGACTAAACTCCTAAAAACAACTCCATGAGTTGRGACAAAATTCTGGGGGAAACCCATAATAGCACACTTGGATAATAAGACCAAAAGCCAAGGAAATGTATGACRAGGTTCCTTTCACATGCCCATCTCCCCCAGAAAAATGGAAAGGATATAAATTATCAATTTCCTATACATACTTCAGAAAATAAGGCAAATGTAACAGGCAGATGTTTTAGCAATGCATGYGCTTTTTGCTACTTCTTTCACCCAATCCTGTCTCTTCCATTCCAGGATATTTGTTTCATTAGCTATCCTTTCCAAAAGCTAACAACAATAAAAATGTCTTGTGTCAGAAGCCAAGAAACTGCTCGGAATGTATAAGTAGATTTTTTTTTTTTTAATACAAGCCACAACCGTATTCTAATTATTTGGCATTCTAATTTGATTAAAAGATTTTAACATGCAAACTTTTCAAGACTCACGCTGAAGATCATTGGCATGAGCAGACCAGTGCCATTGGGGTGATGAACCATGTAGGAATTTGAAAAGAGAGGTCACTACAATGAATATAATGTATCATGGCTTTTTAAAACTCAAATCAATACTGTTAAAAAGAGACACCTTTCTCTCTCTAAGACTACTTCTTTTTTCTTTTCTTTTTGAACATTTATTTTGTCTTTGTTTTCATCCTCCTTTTAATGGAGATTCTTCTTGTACCTCTTCATCTTTGCCTCTTCACTTTGCTTTTATTTTCTCTTTCCTTTTATCAGAATTTTCCTTGTTGATCTCTCTTTATACTTCTACTTAGTAAAGTACAATGACTGTAAACTTTTTCCTGTAAGTCTCTACTACCTTTCAGCAGATGGCACTGTTATTTAGTCTAACTAGCAGGGCAAGACAATTAACTTAAACCCTGCTCATAAACAATAAAATATGGACTCCTTTTTTACTGCATTTAYGCCTTATAAACAAAACCATTGTCAAAATTACTGAAAAAATACTATAACATTATTTTAAACGTGTGATAAAAATATGCTACTAGATGCCAGGCCTCCTTTAAAGGGACTCGGAACCATTAAAAAAACCTGCTTCTTTTCTTAGGAAACAGGTTTGGGGGTGAATTTATAGCATGTACATAGCCTCATTGCCCCRCAACTCTGATTTGTTTCCTATGGTTACCTTTGTGTGTCTGCTAAGGACTGCCACAGGCAGGAGCACGGATCCCCTGCCTGTGTGTGGTACAGGCCCAGCCTGGCATGGAGCCCGCCGGGCCCTGCGCCGCAGCTTCCCACAGATGCCCAGGGAGCACGGTGAACGAGCAAGGGCTCTGCCAATGCTGTCAGAAAAACATGCAACTTCTGTCAGCTCCAATTACAAGGAGAAGATGAATCATGTCTCTTAACTCTGTCCCTGGTGGCACTCYGGCTGCTGGAAGGCAGCTGTAAGCAGGAGTTTCTCCAGGCTGCTGCCAGCCCCACTCTTTTCCCAGCAGCTCCATTTTGAGTTTTCCTGAGGTGGAAAACCATATCCTATCAGTTTGCTCAGACTGATCCATGAACTCCTACTTGCAGATTGTTCCCATGATATTTCTCTTACAGTTAGCATTGGCTGTTTTACCTCTAATACATCCTATGGCCTTTCAGCTTCAGCTGCCTTTCATCTTCTTGCCAGACGAGACCCCGAATGGCAGAGTTGCCAAAATGTGTCCAGCTTTCAATTACCCCCTGTTGTGCATCCACCATTTGGGGAAGAACAGGCAAAGTAGACTGGGATGGAGAACTGGAGACTCCTTGTGATCAGTGATATTGGGCTGAAGGGGCCCATCTCGAGTGTAGGCACAGAAATAAGAGACAGCCTACAGGACATTGTCATGGGCAAAGCTCTCATAACTTTTCTGGGAAATTAGTGAGACTCCGTGCTTCTTTGGGGAACAACAGGATGAACCGGAGGTCTGTGTGAAGTTACAGGGCTGCTGCCTCCCTCAGATCAGATGGGTGAGGTGGGACAGCTCACACAGCTGCAGCACTGTGACGGGTGGATAGACACTCTAGGAAGCATGGCTGGGAAGGTAGGAAGGGTGAGTTGCCTTTTATGTGAGCAACAGAAATGCATAAAGCTCTCCTTAGGCATGGACAATGAACCAGTCATGAGCTGGGCAAAGRGTAGGCTGACCAATGTTAGTGATTTTTTGGTGAGTGTCTGCTACACACCACCTGATCAGGGTGTGATAGTAGATGAAGCCTTCTTCAGGCAGCTGGGAGAATCCTTACTTTTGCCAGTTCTGGTCCTCACAGGAACTTAAAAACACCCTAATATCTGCTGGAGAGGCAACACAGGAGGTTTGGGGAGTGTAGCAACAACTTCCTAATACAGATAAGCAAGGACCCAACAAGGCGAGGGCGCTTTGGTAGGTCTGATTCATACAAGAACTGAATGGGGATGTGAGAGTCTGCAGCAGCCTTGACGGCAGTGAACATGAGATGGTGAAGTTCGGGATCCCCAGAGRGGAAAACAAGGCTTAAAGCATGATCACACCCCTGGTCTTCACAAGAGCAGAGTTTAGCCATTTCAGAGGCTTGCTTTAAAGAATTCAATGAAATCTGGGAAGGAAAAAAAAAAAAAAAAAAAAGAGGACTCCAGGAAAGCTGGTTGACTTTCAGGAGTCAGCTACAATGGTTCATCCCAACACACAGGAAACCAAGAAAACTGAGCAGGATGCCTTCATGGATGAACCAGGATCTCCTGACTAGACTCAAATGTAAAAAGGACACATATCACAGATGTAGGCAGCATTGGTCAACCCAGGAAGAATGCAGAGATACTGTCCAAGTATGCAGGGATAGCATTATGAAAGCCAAAGCCCACTTGGAGTTGAACCTGACAAGAGATGTAAAAGAATAAAGATTTCTACAGGCAAAGGGCCAGCARAGGTAAGAGCCTTTGCTGCCTTTTCCTTTCGCTCTCACCAGTCTCAACCCTCCTAAACATTATTTTTGCCTTCAATGGCAGAATCCTCTTCTAATTTCCTTTGCTCCAGCCATCACCCTCCAAGTTTCACAGTTCCTTAAATATCATATATTTTCCTATTTGCCATTTTAGTTGTATTTTTTCTGCGATTCTCATCTCTGCTTCTCATTCTTTTCACAGTTCTGTCTTTTTCTTTTTCCCTTCATTATCAAGCCACTTTCTAGAGGAAGTTATAGCCCACCACCTCCCAGACATATCCACAATTAAGGCCAATTAAGTTGTAAGGTTTTGTACTGTATTTGTCTATGATTCATAGACTGAGAATGGAGGTACAGAAGCAAAGCCTTTTTAGATGCTTTACTCTCATTCCTGAAAGACTTCCTGCTGCTATTCCCATGCCCTCCATCACTCTTACATAGCTTGTCTCTGTATTTCATGCTTCCTGGTGCATGTCGATGTCCCATCCTGTCAGTGTATTTCCATTGTCCATTTGCCATTCACTGAACAGTACCCAAAGCCTTTCATCCTTCATTCATGTTTGTTTAAGTTTCCCTGAAAAACTCTTTAATTTCTTCACATTTTTGTCTGCTGGCTTAATAATTAGAAAATCCTAACCACTTCTTTAACTTCAGTTCTGACTTTCCTACTCATGTGTTCATCTTAGTTACGATCCTGCAAATCTTTTTAGAACAAGTAGCTCATCACAGGTTCCTTTCATCAAGCCTTAATCCTGACTCCAAATGTTATGTTGCAATTGCTTTCCAGTCTTTATAAAGGAGAAGGTTACTGCTGGAAAGCTTCCAAGTGCATCAAAGTGGGGAAAGGGTGTTAAACAGTAATGAATCCGGGAGCAGATGGTGTGGCTCTGTGATTGCTATGAAAAACATTTAGATTTCAATAAACATACAAATACTAGGAGAGAAGAAATTATTTCAATTCTGCTAATATTTTTATTTAAACATAGTTTTCCTGATAACATGATAATACGAAAATCATATTTTCACAAGACTGTCATTTAATGCCATTACCAAAAAGAGTATCATTGTGTTATATCAGATGAAGTTGTTTTTCAAATCACATCATTGTGTGCTTATTAGAATAATTTTATGGCATATAAACATCATTTACATACGAATCGTAGTAGTATCCTATTATCTCTATCGCTCAAACAACTCTTCTCATAAGAATTTTAGGATTCTGGATTAAAATGAACAAAAATAATTTGGACACTGAGAGATGAATGAGTTTAATACAAATTTAATATAACCTAACTTGCTGGTTGCAGAAAACCCCTTTACCTGTTGGACTGTAGATGAACAGSCATTGCCCTCTTATTGGGCCTGCCAGGTAGAAGACACAGAAAACGTAGATGGAAAATGTGATTGCTGTTTTCTGAAAAAGYCAGAATATAACATACCAACAGCCCCATTCATTATTAACTATTATTGTCCTTTTCTGACAAGAAATGTGTAAGATTTTAAAATATTTAGCATTTCAAAAATGAACATCAGMAATAAAGTGGAGAAATGTGATGTGTTCTTTGCTTAAATAAATCATCTAGAATTGAATAAGGATGTTAGTTGTAAAGCTTTTGAGCAAGCAAATTAATTTATACTCTATGAATTTGCCATTCTTACATTGTCTTGTTTTTTCTGTAAAAATACTGTCTTACAGCCAAAATATTTGCTGTCTGAAAACAAAACAGATTTTAGCATAAAACCCCCAAAAGCTCAATATTTTTGAAATATTTTGCCATAAATTTCAAAAGGGCACATTGAAAATATTTTGTCTGCTCCTTTGGAAAAATAATTGTTACCCATCCTGTGTCCCTTCCACCATTCAAAGCTGACCTAAATTGTCTAATTACAAGTAAGAGTTTCAATGTGTAGCGTCCTCCTTTGATTTGGAAACATTCCAAGCATCCTGTTCTGCTCAGACCAGAACAAAATCTGCCCGAAGAGGAAGAGTCATATACAAAGGAGAACTATTTACATACTGAAAATGTACAAAACATAACAGAAACAGATGCACTTTTCTAGTATTTTGTAACAAACTGATTTATGGGATAGAAAACTATTTAAACTACTTAAGTACTTCATGAATATTGATATGTCATGAATATCACACATCTCCATCATAGATTTTAGTTGGTTTAAGTTCTGTAATGTTGTTGGAGCTCTTACTTTTATCCATGTTCTTATCCTCTGACTTAGTCTTGAGAAGTTCTTATCCTTTGACTCACTCATGAGAAGAAAAATACTCTCTACTTTAGTGGAACAGCAAAATTTAGTAGAAGTAAAATTCCTTAAAATTTTGGAAGCCCTCTGAACTGAGTCTTTTTTTAATACCCTGAAAATTCTTTTATGTATTTCTTCCCTCTACCTTTTCCTTGCAATAATATTGCTGAAACTTTGTTACAGTTTTGACAYGACGCTATTTTAACAATTTTTGGTGAGTTTAAAGAACAATTTTTAAAAAGATCAATTTTATGACATTTTTTGTGACTTTGTTACCCATCCTTGATTGCTATTATTTTGGAAGCAAGTAGAGCTCTTTAAATTAGATATTTTTTTTTAATATTACAGATTATATTATGTAGCTTCTTCCTTCTCATTTTTGATGGAGCAAAAGATCCCTACCTACTGTAGAACATCTGACATGAAATGAATTGCTACATAATGGTAAACTAGCTACCTAAGCAAGTCGTGCCTGTTGTGCTTTCAAAAGTATCACTCTTTACGGATCTAGAATAAATATTTTCTAAATTTTTTTTTCATTTATCTAGGAGGAAAAAATGGATTGAGGGCGGGGGTCTAGGTTAAATAAAATACTTGGTTTTGCATACATCTGGAAAAAGAATGAATGTGTTTGAAAATACCAAAACTATTTTTCCTTATCAGATTATATTTACCTGTTAGAGTTTCTTTTGAGAAAATGTATGGCTAGGTTAGAGAATACCATATTTCAGAAGCACTGAAGATTATCAGCATTTTTATTTTCACTCTARAAACTAATTACAATACGAAAGTTAATGTTTAATTAGATGCAACTCATTTACTGATGATATAAAATTGCTTCCCAGCTATAATAATGTAGTTAGATAAGGTRTATTTTAATTAGTTCAGATATCTTAAATTGGAAGTAAGGGAAGACATCGATTTGGACAAATGCACAGTAAAGTGCATCTCAAGTGGGAGGACAGCAATTTATTCACACTACCGAACATAAAAGTAAAGGCTTTTTCAGGACTATTAATAACTGACTGAAGAACCTGGTTCTAAAAATTCTGAAGGGAGCATATGGTAAGGAATCCATTACAGTAATTATAGTGGCATCAATTAAATCATTACTGCATCGAATAATAGCTATACAGAGTATTTTGAACCAGAGCAAAGTATATGCTTATATCTGTATCAACTGTATTTTATAATGCRCTTTGTCAATGGCAGTGTGGGAATTTCAAAGCTTGCTTCCACTTTCTTTTTTGGTTTAACTTTCTGAAAGGAGACTTTGCAATTTCAGRTCAAGAAGTAAAATGCCAGAGGAGATTTATGGCAGGTTGACCTGAGTCTTCAGTGAGATTTGGAAGATTTTACAGGTATTTTATTATTAGATACATTTGCAAAGGCAGTAGGATTCTTTGTGATGCTGATGAGTTGCTTCAGTGTGACTGGACTAGTAAACCTATAACATGTTCATGCAATCCACAGGGAAGGAGTACAAGAGCTTTTATGAAGCCAATGCAAAAGTGCTTGTGACCAAACACAGTCAAGGACTGTGCATGTTCAGGAGAAATTGGGAATAGAAATTCCTGGATAATGCACATCAATAAATTTAGCTCTATAATTCAAATGGGCAATGAACAGTTTACTGAGATACATTCTCTGTGGTTAAGTCTGGCAGTCATGCTGGACAGCACATTTTTAATCTGCTCCATGACCTTTCCYGGTACTGTGGTCAGGCTGACAGGCCTCTAGTTCCYCAGATCTTCCTTCCAACCCTTTTTGTAGCTGGGTGTTACATTTGCTAATTTCCAGTCAACTGGGACTTCCTCAGTTAGCCAGAACTGCTGGTAAAGACACAATTGAAAGTAGCTTGGCAAGCTCTTTTGCCAGCCCATAGATTTATGGCATAATTGGCATAGTAGATGACGAACAATTCCTCCTGGATTTTGGGGACTTCACTCAGCTCCTCATCACTAACTTCCATCTCTGAGAGATGGGTATACTGAGTATAATTGGTTTTGTTGTTAAAGACTGAGACAAAGAAGGTATAAAATACTTCAGGCTTTTCAACATCTCCTGACATTATGCTTACTCTGTACAGCTTTCACTCACCATGGGAAAGTGTACGTACTCCTTTCTGGCAAAGGGAAGGAACTGTGTGCTGTCCTGGAAAAGTTATGGGGCTAAGTACCAATCTAAAGCTCAAAATTTCCTCCCTTCTTTTGTAAATAACTGTAGTGCAACTGATGTAGAGGAGGAAAGAGCAGACCTTCACCAGCAATAAAGAAAAGACTTCTCTAAAACAGAGTTTCAGGAAAGTCAGGACATAACAATTAAGAAAATTTCATCTTCTGTCCTTTCAAATAACAAATGAAATTCCACCAAAATTAAGTTTAGGGCAAATGATAGAGACCATTCTTTGTGTTCATGTCTTTTCCTTTGCCATAAAAATGGACGGGCTGTCTTCGTTTATGTCTCAGTTTAAAGTTGAGTCTTTTGCACTGAAACATTTTGATTTGTCAAAGCAAGCATTCATCTGGTCTAGCTGACAATCATCTGTTCCTGAGTAATCATGGAACTTCACAGGAGACGAGGACTGTTTGCCTCATCCCTGTTTGGCATCTGCTGTGAAAGRCAGTTCTGCAGTGATGCCCAGCTGGAAATCCAGGGCTCACTGATGGAGAACATGCTAATCACATCCTGTGCAATGATGAGTAGGATTATCCTTACAACTGGAAGGAGAAACAGCCTAAATAACTGACTAAACCACTACATTGTGGTGGCAAACAGCACACAAAAACTTTACCGGCCACTAAAATGTCACAGGAGTAGATCTATTCTAACAACATGACATTGATTTTTACTAAAGTGTGGGGGACAAGCATTTTTATTCTCTGTAGTTATATGTGTAGTTTTATGCTGTCTCATGCGAGTCTCTGTCTTTCCAGCTAGCCCTCCTCCTCCTCCTGCACACATCAGTCAGGCACAATTACACAAACCAAACTGATAGTTCATGTCAAAGAGCAAACCCAGCCATAAATCTTCACAGTTCCCTCTGACAACACAAGACATCAAAATACAACTCTTCACTGTTAACAATTTCTAAAATCAACAGTCTTGGTTGTTTCACAGGAAAAATATTTAAGCCTTTCAAAAAGTAACTTGTCTTCAATCTAGAGACTATATAATTTTTCAAACATGATACTTTTTCCATGTATAAGCACACACATTTGTGTGGACATACATACATACATACATATATATATATATATATATATATATATGCAAGAAATGCTCTCTTTCCAGAAATGCTTTGGTCTCCAAGTCAATTTGAAAGACATAGCAAAGCGAAGACATGGGATCGAAGGAGAGAAATTGAGATTTTCTCAATCTAAGGATTGACAAATGCAGAATGATGAATAAATTAATTTTATATTATTCCTAAAATCTGAAAATGAATGCATTAACAAATTAAACTGCAACAGAGAGATATAATTTGCTGTCTCAGTTCACAGTCAGACTAATGAAAGAATCATGCGAAGAGTGATAGGACTAAATGGTTTCAAATTACTTCATTTATGTTAGTGGCAGAAGCAAAAGTTTGCATCTARCAGTTTTAATAGCTGTGGTTAGGGGTTACGACTACAGAAATAAAAAAGGTTCTCACCAAAATAGAGATATGTATTTATGGTGGCAAAGAAACTAAAGGGATTTGTTACTTGAATCTTGAAAGGGATTTGAAACTCCCATTAGGAGGGCTGATTTTGTGGTTTCTGGGTTTTTGTTTTTAATTTATTTTTAATGGACAGAGAAAGGACTGGACTTTCATTTCTCATTGCAGAACCTCTCTCTCTGGCCTCAAAGGTTGCAATCTTGCTTTCAAAGTATTCAAAATTCTCTTGCAGTTATCATCTTTCCAACTCTGTAACTYGTCTGGCCTTCTCCTCACTCCATTTTCTATAACATCAAACACCAGCTGGTTACTTTCACTCAAGCCTCTTCCAGCCTGTCCTTCCTTTGATTATATCTCATTATAAACAGATAAACTCACATGACTCACTGTAGTTTGAACATAGTGTTCTTGGGTAATTTTTCTTATTTTTCAACTTTCCTTGTCTTTTTTCTCCTGACATTTTATTTCTGTAAGAATCCATCCAGTTATTCCATTCTTCTTTTTCAAGTCCATGAGACCCTACCTGTAAGTTATGTTTTGCTAAAAAGCTTAGGCTCTCTTTTCTTCATAAACATAGGATTAGCAACCTGATCTATTGAATGGTGTCCCTGCCCTGCAGGGGTGTTGGAACTAATGATCTTTAAGGTCCCTTTCAACCCTATATATTCTATGATTCTATGACTTTTTTAGCAAAATTATATTGGATTTTGGCTCTTTACTGGTGCTATTGTCAACTACAATCTGTGCTTTGCTGTATTGTATCTGACAAAAAATATCTTCATCTACATTTTCTCATTCAACATCAGTGGGTCATCTTCCCTTGGCTGCTTTAAGGTACCAATCTACATCATCTGTGGTTTGGGAGAACTCACATTGTAAGACTTTTCCCATTTCAGTTTATGTATCTGGGTTTCCTATTAAATCGAGGAGAAATTTCTTCTGATTCCACAAAAAAAGCACTGAGCACTTTTGAAAGTCCCCTTATCCTTTCTTTTTCAGTTAAGAACATGCAGCTAGTATTTCTAAAGGACTGTAAATGGAGTTCATATTCCGGTTTCTCAAATTTTTTTCTTCTATTGGTGTATTTATTATAAAGAAACCATAAACTTCACTGTCCCATGTAATGCACATGACATTTTAACCTTTTTTCCTTAATTAAAAAAAAAAAAAGATAATTTAAAAAAAGCAACTCATTCAGTTGTTTGTGTTTACATAGGGCACTGCTAGTGCAAAAGGTTTTCTCAGGTGCTTTTGTAACAGTCAGAAATGATTTCATGATAAAGCTCTGATTTACAAAAGAAGGGCTAAAAGTTCTTGCAGGAAGACAGAACTCAGTATCAGATGCCATCTTGGGCCACTTCTGTTTTGGTCTGAACATTCATAAACTACCAATGAACCTCGGATGTGAAGCTACTCTTTAACAGTCCAAACCAATTAATTAAACAAAGAGAGTCACTACAACTGGAAAACGATCAACTGTTTATTCTGCTTTCCATGCTAATTAATTTCAATATAGTAGAACCATATGAAGTGGTTTCTTCACAGGAAGTACGTGCACCATCTTTCTACTACCAGCTTAATTCCTTTCAAAAACGTACTTTGCTGCTAAGACTCCACACATAACTATTCATTTGCCCAAGAGAGAAGGACTTTTTGGTGTTACAACTTCAATTAAATGTAGCTATGAGGTAAGCCTAAAGCCTTAATGCTTACCAAGCATACATATATACCTTTCTGCATATAGACCTTCAAAACATCATTCACACAGTTCAAACTAACAGGGAAGTTGTTCAGTTCAAAGTCCAAATCACCTGGTTGAAGAGAAAAATCTTCACTTGGTGCATGATAAGCGCTGTCAGTCATTCTGCAAGAATGCAAACCTGCTGTCATTTTTACTTTCTCCTTCTGTTTTTCATCTCTGACAGAATGAGAAGAAAAATATGCTGATTGCGAGGAACAAAAGCAAAGTTTTGTAGCATTATTCAGTTTACAGAAGACCAGTTCTATTGACTTTAGCTCACTTCTCTAGTTGTCTTTCTTCTCATAGGCTTTTCCTGAGGGAAAACACATGMACTTTTGAAAGAAGTTTGGTACAGCTGGTAGCTATGTCAAGAAGAGTTCAGGCTTCAGAAAAAGCCAGCTTGTTGGCCGCMAAATCTAATTATTATTGCTTTATTGGATATGCATATGTCTGGAACAATGAATACATGCATTTTTATTAACACGTTTAAAACTTTGAAACAACAACTAAATTATTGTTATATATTTCAACTTCAACTTTTTGTTTGGTAATGACTCCTTTGTATTAATGGTTATAATGCATTATATCTTGGAAAAAAATCATAAATATTCACTGCTGCTTGCTTTACAATACTAATAGAAAATACTTAACATAGACATATAAACAGCCCAGTGTATGTAACAGCACTTACATCAAAACCTGCTGATTCTCCTGAACCTTACTTTKCAAAAAGTAGTAGAGGGGCTTTTTCAAAAAACAAAAGTACATCAAAAGGCCAACCAAAACTTTTTAAAACTTTTGAGTGTTTCGTTATACTTTTAAAGTATATTTTTTTTTCCTGATAGCACTGAAAATTGAATTTCTGAAAACTATATATTCTTAATATACACACTATTATAATATACTTCTTAGAAAGAGGTTGTTCAAATTAAAAAGAACATTATTATATTATCAATTGACTACTGGAGTCTTTCTCATGAGAATTCTAACTTTAGATTTTGTATCAATTTTTGAGGTCACAAAAGATGCCAAACTGTTTTTCAGGCTTTGGGTTGGTTTTTTTGTTTGTTTGGCTGTTTGGTTTTATGTTGGTTTTTTTGGTGTTAATTTGCTTGGTTTGGGTTTTTTTGTTGTTTTTGTTTGTTTGTTTTGGTTTTTTTTTTGGGGGGGGGGAATTGCTGTTGTTTTGGGGTGTTTTTTTTACATATTGACCATTCCTTTGAACTTAACCCACAAGTAGGTGTTCATTATGATACTCTGTCTTAAGAGTTTCTTTAATTTTTTTGTATCTACAAGAATCTCACTGAAATAGCAAAATCCCAAACGGAATATGTATATGTATACATGAATTGTGTATATGTGCATACATGTGTGTATATGTCTATGTGAATTGTTCACAGGACCTTGATGAAAAGTGGATTGAAAATGATTCTAGCTTTATCAAACATAAGAACTCTTATGTAAAGCTCATGCATTGTTATGCTGCTGGATCAGCATGTCTGACTGGCACACATTCCGCTTGAAGTTATTCTCCATCAGTAATGTTGTAGATTTGTGCCCTGAGACTGTGCAAAGCATTTGTTTGGATGAGGTGGTGACCTTAGAGAGCACAGGGCATGTTCTCTGTGGGACTGTATTCCTGCAGAGGTAAAAAAGAATTTGCAAGGTTTTCCATTTGATTTCTTATTTTGTATAGATATAACTATGCTGGATTTAGAGCAGCAAGAAACTCATGGGTTTGGGAACAAAAATACAAGTACAGATTTAATCTACAAACAGGTCAAAGATTTGAGTCCACACATATGATTTATTTTGGCCATAATCACTGTCCTTTCCAGCAGGCCTGTAATATCCTCTGTCTAGAATGGAAACTCTACGACATATCATTCTACTCCAGTGCTTTTACCATTTCTAATACTGGTTCAGGAACAGGCTTAAAATTCGTGGGTGAGATCTCCTGAGGACTTCTAATGATCACTATCCATAGCTTTTTCTGTGATAGTTGGGATGTTTTCCACTTTATAAACTGTACTTTCTGCTTTGTTTCTGTGGTGCTGCAAGGCCATATAGGGGCAAAGGATGGCTGAACTATTTTGTTGGAACTTGGAAAACCCCAACAGCCCAGCCCAGAAAGTAGAATTCTTTGTAAGTTTAAACATACATCTCTGTTTCACTGCCTTCCAGCTACCAGAGGAGTATAAACATCCTTAACTTTACTGAGCATCTTTTTTTTCAGGGAAGAAAACCAGAAATACAACAAAAGAGTTAGGTGAGGTGAAATTAAAGTAATTTTTCTATGACAAAGCTCTTAATTTGCAGAAATCAAATTAAAATAAAGATCACAATGAATTCTTAGTTATACTGTGCAATGTGAGCTTCCTCCTTTTAAAAATCAAATAATAATTTTCATGTAGGAACAATCTGGATTGCTTTGTATTACAGCTATGAAGAAAGTTAATTTAAAAATATTTCAGACCAACACACTTACAAAAGAAAAAAAATAGTCATAGCCCTGGAAACTCAACCAAGGACACTCCTAGTAGCTCTGGGAGAAGCTCAAACACACCTTTCTCAAAGAGTTTGGCCTCCTCTTATTATTTCTAAACTTGGAGGGCCTCCAATACTTTGGGGAAAATGGAGAAATGGCAGAAATAGAAAAAAAATTCTTGACTAAATTTTACAAATCCCCTTACACAGCTCTTAAGTTCTCAGGTGTTATGAAATTAGGAGCTGAGTACTGCTTTGAAAATACTGAAAAGCTGTGATTCTTCATCTCTATGCATGTACCTTTTCAGGCCTCCCAAATTTAAGATGACACTGTATCACTATCATTGAACACCCCAGGAAACACACAGAGAACAAGAACCTGCACATCTTGCCAAAGAGATAAATTATAGCATAAAACATATTTGGCTTTTATAACATATGCTTACATTCGTGCCTGGGGAAGGGAAAGACTAAGTTCCACTTCCTAACAATAGCAATACCAAACAAAACCACTTGTCTTGTCCATGCTTATATTCACCCTACACCAGTATCTGTTTCCTATCCCACAGGCTGTTTCCAGGCAACCCTTGCATGCTTAACTCTTCCACATTATTCATACACTGCAAAGTTTGCAGTGCATTAACCTGCAATCTTCCATCTTTCTGTAAGACCTGCCTCACTTACAGTCCTTGCATGCTGGCAACAACCTTGTGTTCTTTTTCTAGCATACATGTGTCAAAAAGTAATCCTTTTAGGACTTTAGCTAGGTTGTCTAGCTCACACTTCTTTTAATTAGTTTTTCACTTGCTATATACAAGCACACTTTCTTGCCATCTAGCTACTAGTCACAAGGCTATCTTAATTATGCTAATCACTCTCTCCCAGCTAATACAATTAGATATAATTAGCTGATCCCTTTCCTCCTATACTTTGTTCCCCCAGGGGGATTAGGAGTTATTAAACTAGATGAGTACCCAATCCCTCTTGCATGACTGTCCCCCAGAAGAACCCCAGGACAGAAAGGCAGGAGGTGCATTGCTCTTGTGTGACCCAGCCTGAATGCRAAGTAGAAGACCCTTGAAGAGGTGTTGACTGAGAATGCCCCTTCCATTACAATCATTTTACATGGAGGATGGAAGTCGTGGCAAGGCAGTCTGCTTAATCATTAAAACATATTTTAAATCTGCTGTGGATTTTCCTGGARTGCTAAGCTGGTGATTGTAATCAGGTCTGCTGCAGAAACACATACTGCAGTTATTGCTGCACAGCCCTTTCTTTTCTTATTCATACTGCAGATGAAACTCCCCTTACAGGTATGTAGCTGATTGTCTACTGCCTGGCATGCAGTGTAGTTCTGTACTGTTAGATGAGTCACAAAACTGGCAGTCGTTTACAGTAAATGAGTTGCAAAGGAATCAAGTCCCATCTGGCATTATCGTTCTGTCACTGTTTTGCCACAAGTGACCACCACATTGCTAAAGCAATCTTCGGAGGTCTCACATGATATTTCTCTATAAGTACCATCACCACCTGTTGCACGGGCACATTTCTCACCAGCTGGAGGTTCTAAATGCTTTGTACAGGCTTATGATGCAGAAAGCATGTGTAAGATCTATAGAGGATGCAAATGTATTTAAAAAATATATTGAAGAGGTAATTTGGCTGCTCTGGATGACTTGAAAATACATGGTCCAACAACACAATAAAGCTTTTGAAAGCCTGGTATAAWGGAATAAAGAAAAGAGGTGAGCATTTCTCAAAAGCATGCTTATCACCACCAAACAGATACCTGCAAGTTACTGACAAATTAAAAAAAAAATCAGTGAAAGTACTATTAAAACGGGAAATATAAAAGAGTAAAAGTGAAAAAATATGTATGCCAGGAGCAGTCTTCAATTAGCAGGGATAATGGTAGATGACAGAACAACCTATTCAAGCTTGAGGTCCTCAGGCTGTTACTGATACTGTTCCTCATTTCCTGCCATTTTTAAACGCAGTGCAAGTGCTTTTAGACTCAGTGCACGTACAAATGATCAGACTAGGTATAGTGACACAGAGCAAGATTTGAAAGTGTACATCTGCTTACCTCATCCTGAGTCATATTCTTTGCATACCGTTCCAATAATTTTTACCATTGTGGCTGTAAGTTCAGGATGCTGACAGTGAAATTGTAAATGGCCGTGTTCCAGGSACAGAGAAGCTACTCATACATCTGAGCCTCAGGGAAGAATTTCAAATTTGAATCACAAACTGATTTGAATACCTACTGCCATCATTCATTTGTGTGTTTAATGACAATAAAGCAGACACGTGGGACCTCTGTGAATGTGACAGTTTCAGGTTCATTGTCTACATGTTCCAAGGCACGTATATTTGCAAATTTAAATGTTTCTTTTCATGGACAGCTTTAAAGTATTGCAGAGGGAGGATTGAGGGGAAAGTGTGTCGAATGAGACTGCATCAAGGGACAGAAAAGATCAGCAGATCTTGCAGTGATGGGGTGAGTTAGGCACGGTTATACCTTGAGATTGCCTAGAGATTAATTAAGAGCCTAGAATATTTGCTGAATATATGTCTATCTGTGTATATTTCTGTGTTGTGCTCAAGATATTGTTTCTTGGCAAAGAGGAAAGACACATTATAAATGAAGCAAATAATTTATTGTTGATAAAATTGATACCTTGACAATCTTATCTAAGAATCATTAAAAGTCCAGACATATTTATTACATAAATAAGAGAATCCTTCTATACAGCAAAAATTACAATAATAGATTTAAAATTCTTATACATATATTTAGTTTCTGTCATTTCTTGGCATAATGCTTACCCTTCCACTGGTCCTCTGGACCCTAATGTTGGTGGTTTCACAACTGGTGGTGGTGGCAAGGTAGGTTCTTGGCAGCTGGAGTCCTTTTCTAGTAGGAATTTGATGATCATCTTGATGGTTTCTCCATTGTCACATTAAAAATCCACGTGTGGTCATATTTATGTGTTTGCTAACATGCTTTTACATCTGCCTTTTCATTTGCCTGTGTCTCCACATTACATTCAGTTCTATTATATGGTACATTTTACATATGTTGKATAGAAAGATAGTCATTGTTGTTTTTACAGTATGTGTATGGATATATCTAAGCCTTTGTGTATATACACCTCTCTCTCTGCTCACACATATGTAAGTTAACACTGTTTTCTACATTGCATTTTTGCAGACTTTCAAGTGAATGCTTTTGGAAGATTGAGACACAAAGTTTTACGTTCACATTTTTTACTTGGTTTCTAGGRGGCAATCATATCCCAGAAAATAGTTCCTTCCAGTTTTCTCTGGGAAATTACCCCTTGTTCCAAATTCTTCATATGTAAGTTATAATTTCTGGGGTTTCATTACATATTGGTTGAATTGTCACCAGATCTAATGGAATACATATTATCATTAATGTATTGTAGCTCRTTACACGAGATAGACACTCCTGAATTTGGCTAAAAGTTTTTTTATCTAATCTGTAAACTTAATTTACCCTGAAGAGCAGATTACATTAATTTTAACTTACTGGGAAAACATACATACACAGATGAACTTTAGAAATACATCTTTAACTCACATCTTACCTTTCCAATATCTGTGTGAGAAATGAATCTACTGTAAGGGACAGTGTAGTTTCAGTACAACTTACTCTTTCCATTCATGGCCAAAAATATTGGGACACAATGAAACCAGAATTTGGCATTAAAGCACAGCCTTGTTATAGAGCAGGGTATGCTGGAATTGTCAGAGACTTTGGGTGTCACTGTCATTAGTGATAGAGAACAAGATGTGTCATAAATGGGACACCTGTGAGATGGTGGAAGTTCCTTAGAGATTAGGAGCACAGGAAAAAAGAAATACTACCGTGGAAGAAAAGTGGAAGTAGTTTAATTTAGAGAAGTAAATCTGGAAGCAAGGGGAGTCAGCACCTAAGAGAACTCCAAGAGGATCCTGGAAGAAATTACAATAGATGTGTCAGAACAGAAGGAGCATGTGGAGGAGGCACCTCTCCTCTAATACAAGGTTACAGACATATATCTTTTACCTTTCTATTTGTGCCCTATAAAGAATTAACTTTGCTCTCAGGTTTGTCTGCAGAGATATGAACACTCCTAAGCCTTATTTTGGATGAAAGGAGCCAGGTTAGCAGAATACTCATTAAAATGTCTAGAGCTAATCTGGCTATTTTGGGCTGAAGTATATTCATAAAACTGTATTCATACAAATACATTCACTATTCGTTTATAGAAGTAGWGGAGGCAGCTAACTGAAGGAGGCAATGGCAACAGGCTGAGGAGCTGCCAGAAGCCTCAAAGAGAAGAGGAGGCATTTGTCAATTACTGTCTCGCAGAAAGTTGCCCTGGTACCAAGGGTAGAACAGACTTCTAGTGTGCAGTATGTCCACCTCTCAGCATCTAACTGGAGAACAAGAACTATATGAAAATCAATGTTGAACAAACATAAGTGGTAGAAATGAAGAAGAGATGAAAAAACAAATAAACAAAAATTCCAACCAATAAAGGCCCAACTGAAAGAAAACAAACAAAAAACAGCAGAAAGAGACAAAGTGTGTTGGGAGGAAAAGGTYAAACCTGGAAGATATGGCGAGGAGGATGATAGATTTGCTTAAGTGTCCTTGAAGCTGGGAATGCCGAGGCCTGGAAAATAACAACGTGGCAAAACATATTTTGCCTACTGCTCTGTCTGTTATGAGAAGTAGAAATTCTGTGTGGAGATAACAGAGGTGTTTACAGAGACTTGGAGGCCCTCTCCCAGACATGCTTGAGCTCCCTGTCTCAGGAAGAGAGATCAAAGCAGAGACCATAAAAGCACAGAGGAAAATCACAGCCACGGGAAGGATTGCACATGTGGCAGGCCTTTTTGACATGTGAGGCTGGGAAGGGCCTAGGTGCTTTTTGCCCCTACTAAGATGGAATAAACTTAACAGTTTGTGTGTCCCTGTTTTACCAGTCCTGTGATGGAATAAATCTGCTCTTTACGCCTCAGTGGGGATTTTGGCTGTCTTGGTTACCTGCAGATATTTGATTCACACTGTATCAGCAACTGTACTCTGTACAGAAATCAAACCACAWGCAGGAGGTTTGGAAAATCCTGCTCTGATGTCAGGCATATACATAACTTTACTGGTGGAAATGAATTTTTCTATTAACAATGAGAATAGGCATGACTGCAATGGATTGTAGTGTGGATTTCCTGTCATGCAGAAAATTTTAAGCATAGGCTGCAACTTTTCCATCAATACAAGTGTTTGCAGGACACCAACTCTTTTATCAATTTTATTTAAAATTGGAGAGCAAAGGCGAAAAACTCACTAAAGAGCACATTGTTGTAAGTCTGTGTCAAGGTTTGCTTTCACTGGAAAAATTATCCTGTGATAGTATTATGAATATTTATGGATGTTAAGAATGAGTATGGCAAATACAGGCTTACAGTTACAGGTAKAGATATATGTATATGTGTATATATGAATATCCAAAACCAACCATATAAATGCATTTGTATTAATCACCATTCTTACTCTTTCCCTTTTCGTTGGGATTCTGATGACACATCTTTCTGCTTAGCTTGCTTTGTGCTATGTAGTCTGTAAATAAAAAATTTATAAGAATCTATAACTTGTAACATTTTTTAAGGCAGATGATGTAATGAGTATTAGTTGTATCTAATACTAGAGTATTACAACTAGTCTGTAGAGATTACAGTTTTAGTCTCCTGCATTTTGTTTCTTGATAACACAGTTATTATAATTTTATTTCAATGTATTATGTTAGTTTTGCATTTCCTTTCAGCTTAARAAAACATCAGTGTGGTGATCTTAACTTATATAAGTAGATTTCTGTTTTAGCTTCTGGTCATCTAAGAAATTCTCCTCTCCTACTCATTATTAGGACAGAGGGCAAGAGCTACATGTTGTATATTTTGAAATCATTTCCAGGTGGAAGCATTTGCGGCTGGAGATGGACCACWGAGTGTGGGACTATTTACCCCTTAAAATTATCTCTCCATTCACATGAGACAGTGACAGTGTCTCTCATTCTCCAGGACACAGTTTAAGTCTATTGAGTTGTGTCTCCAGTTTTGGATTGATCAGGGAGTGATTTTGAAGCTTTTAACTTGTCTCATTTTTCTTTGCTTCACCTAGCAACGTTCTGCTTTATCCCAACCACTAAAAATATTATCCTTCCTTCTGTTTTATTGTGGCATCTGACTACAAGCAAACAAATTAATGTCAAGTTCAGCATGAATATATTACATATAGTCATTACTTTAATACTTTCTTCCATAATTAATAATAGTATTTGCAAACAGTAATTTAAAATCCTAAATAATGTATGGGAACTTCCTTACAGTTTGAACTTATAATGCAACATTTCTTCATCATTTCTGTTTTTAAATTCATTGTCAGGCTGAAAGTTTAGCATGCAGTTTGCTGAATAATAGTTTTGGCAATGCTCAGCTCTCTCTTTTCGTTTTCCTCTTTCTCACCCATATACATGGAGTAGAAGCTCATCAAAGAAATATAAGAAGACCAGTCCTTCCATATATGAAAGAAAACTTGCACACAGTTAATTTTACTAGAAGACACCAAGTTACGTCATGGTGAAATGCAAGCCATGCTACCATTTTACATAGAGGCGCGTAGGTGCTGCTACCCCATAATCCCCTGTTTTGTCTAATTTGGGGATTTTTGTTTCAAATGTCTAAAATTTTGATATTATTATCAAAAATCATGAAGAAATAAAAGACGGTGATGGTCTTGGCAGCAGAGACAGACAGTATATTCCTGTATTACTCACAGTGGTCTGGTACTGGTGCAGCATACATGTTCTGGAAATTGGATATAGGACCCAATTTAAGGATAATTGAAGAATCATATACTGTTAATCCTTTCGTTATTGTCTTGATGAAAAAATATAGTGATGCAGGTTAATTTGCAGAAGTAAGGTTATTTGCAGATTAGAAGCTGACTCTGGACAAGAATTTATGAGCATCAATATATTTAATTAAATTCCATGTACAAACTGCTTTACTTACATATTTGTATGTTTGGGTTATTGATTCAGTAAAATATTACCTGGAAAGCAAAAATGTTTTGAATTATTAACATATGCATTTAGTTGAACAGAATCAAACCAGGTCTGCAAATGATCTGAACCTGTGCAAATGATTTGAAACTGTGCAAATGATCTGAACCAGGCTAACAGTGCTAGAGGGTGGAGGAAGGACCTTATGCATTAAAACAACACAAGTAGCTTTGCCCCAAGCACTGGTTTTGGTAATCAAAACAGATATTTTTCTTGCTATACTATTGAAGCTTCAGGTGAGTCACCAGCCAGAGCACTAATTAGAACTCACCATCAAGGAAATGCAAAGGTCATGACTGGAGCACCATCAGTCCTCACACTATCTCCATTATTGACCTTTCCTATACAGATAAGTGTGTTGTTTGCATCTTTGCTTAAAAAAAAAAATTAGTTAGACACTGCAGAAACCAAAAAAGTCTCTAGTGAGCTATCTTGRGTGGACAGCTGAAGGAGATTGCAACAGAAAGACTTCTCAGAAGTGTCTGAAATTCATACCTTCAAAATAAATATTTGCAAGTACTTCAAATATTAAAGTAGCAATACTTACTCTGAAAATTTGCATTAAAGGGTATGTCTTATTTTCAGGCTACTTTACTGATCAACATCAGAATCTGCATATGGCAAAATTTTCCTTAGTCTTGGGTACGTAAAAAACCCTGCAAAATAATGAATATCTGACTTGTCTGTGTTCTGCTATTTGATTTGCTAATATTAAAACACTACATTTTCAGTCTTTCTCATGTTTACTGTTTCTTCAGTTACAGAAGAGAGGCTTATAAATTTCCTAAAATTTAACATTTGAAGTCTCTTAGACTCTTCACACAAGTTTGATCCTAAATGCAGCTGGACATTGACAAGGTCTGTAAAACCTTATTGCACTGGGCTGCTCTGCATGGACAGGCAACACAGGAGCAGAAGGTAACAACGTTGCAGGCACTCCAGCAAGGACTGCATCTTGCAGGACCTGAGCAAGATAAAGTCCAGGGATGGCAACCAGTGCTAGCCAGGAGTTCAGTGATTGACAAGCAAGTCCATACTGAGGAGAAGCCCGAAAGTCACATCAGCAGATTAAGATTCAGATCACCAAGAGCAAGCAAAGCTGCAAAACAACTCAGGCAAGGAGCAAGGACAACTGTACCGTAAAATCATACAAATATTTACAACTCAATTTCTCTGTATGCACTTAATTCTGGAAAATTTTGACGCAAAAAATAATTGAACTAATAATATAAAATAATAATTATTAATATTATTTCTAATATAATATTAGAAATAAAGCGATAGAGAAGTAATAAGGTTCCCCAAACTGGGAATTCTACATTGTTTTCAAAGTAACTCTTGCTATATTGAACTTAAATGTCATTTAGGAAACTGATCTCAAGTTTTGTTTCCAGTCTTTGTACTGCTCACAAGAAGATTTTTGCGGTGATTTTAATTACTCATAATCATGAGCCACCACTTATGCAAACAAGTTTTAAGCCTTTGGCTTTGGGCACTTGTAGTTTTCTCTGAGAATTCATAATTCAAAGCCTTACGGCTGGCATATTTTTATTTCTGTAGCCACACCCTAGTCTGATGACCTAATTAGATAATTGAGAGTCAGGAACCAATGTGCAAACAGTCATGCAAAGCATGTAATTTTTTTACTCTGATGATGATATTCTCCTTTCCAAGCTTAAGTAAAAACAATTGTTTTAGAGATGAAAAGGATGGGAAACAAAATTTGTCAAAGATTTTTGAAGAAAATATGTGTTATATAAGTTGATGTCTTCAGTCCTTTTTCTTTGCCTTCCTTTTGTCCTTCATGTGAAGGCAAAATGGTTTGATTGTGTTATTAGTGTTATCACATAGTGGTGCAATTTTAGCTCTCATTATACTTGGATGTGCACCTGGTTTCCCTGACCCAAGGTCTTTAGTGGTTTTGCTGGACTACTTTTGTTGCCTGCAGTTTTGACGTTTCTGCTACTAATTGATTTTCATGTTTACTTCCCCTGAAGTACTTAAGAAAGGATTTGTATCATCCATCTCTAAGTAGTGAGGAAATCTTCCAGCATTAAGCTTTATTACATTTCTAGCTCCTTCCTTAGTATTTCCTCTTTACCACCTGCTTGGCTTCATATTATTTGTTCTCTTTGCCTCTTAATTTAAGCTTGCTAATCATCTGTTAATGCAGTTTCAATGAAACATCCCTTGCATGAAACCTCATCAGCTACCTCATTACCAGATCTTATTGAAGTCTCTCCACCTATTATCACCTGGYCAAATTTCCATTATGTTTTGTCATTGAGAATGTGGGCAAGGAGAGATTCAGTTATGTGAGCACTGATAGAAAATAAAAAAAAAATTACTTTAACCTTGGTACAATGAATAAATGTTTCAACACTTGAAAAAATAGACTCCAGCTTAAATTACACATACAGGCATCTGTTTACTTGCCAATGTAGCTGGATATGACGCTCAGGTACTATTAATGCATGCAACAGCCAAATCAAGTACATGTAATAAAGTATTCAGAAAGACTAACCATTCAAAATAATTTCTGGCATTAGAGGATACAAAGAAAATATGCAATTTAGTAATTTTACTACTTTCTAGCATTTTAGATCTTAGGTTATTGGTTATTTGATCTTTTCATCTTACATTGACACAGGAAATAAAAAAACTGTAAAAAAAAAGTCACAGGTCATGATGTCAACATATACAAGTGTCATTTTATAATTCTYCTTGTACAAGACCGTGTCTTTTCCTTTAGGTATAGCTAAGTAAAGTCCCTAGAGCAGCTGTGAGACTATTATTTAAACAGAAACTTTGCACTGCAGATTTTAAAAAATAGTCCAAAGAAAGTTTCATCAGCTTTGTAATATTTTAAAGAGATTAATTTTTGCCTTCTCAGTGTTATTAATTAGAAGATTTTTGATATTGTATCATACATGAATGCACAAACTCTACAAGAAATGCAACAGGTACACTAAGCAAAAAGGAAAAGAATGTGATTACAAGAATTTAGTCTTTACAATTTAATCCATATCTTGCAGGAAAGAACTGTAGTTAACAAGATTTAATCTTTAAACAACATATTGCTTATGAAGACTATTGATTGCTGTGGGGAGTAGACCTATTTGTTTGATCTCTCTGCCGAAGCTGAGCAAATGTTCTACACTACACCTTGCCAGTGCATTTATCACACTCCAGAAATGGAAACACTCAATGGAGTAGAAGGAAAATTCAATTTCCATGGTGGCAGCACTTTTGGCTCTTTTTTTAAGCATACTGACAAGTGTAAAATCTCTGTGAGATTGTAATGTCRGAACTGAAACTCACCGAATTTCTCAAAACACCAGTAAAAGAAATTGATATTTATTTAAATATCTGCTGAGATACTGTGGTGGTTTAGATTTGCAAATCAGTAAGGCTAATATTGTATATTCTGCATAGTGTTTGTACCCATCAGAGAGCCACTTCGTAGTGCTCATCCATTAAGCAATTTCATTGCAAATGCTGCTAACACTAAGAGAAAAGAAACCATCAAAACCTGCAGTTCTTCTCACAAAAGACGTATTTTATCCCTAAGAGTACACATACTTTTTAAGTTTCACCATTGCATTAATCCTCCATTTCTACAACACATTAAAAAATATTCACTTCATGTCTGCTTTTTAAAACCAGTTGGTGTAAAAGCCAAAGTTTATTAAGTACATGCACCCTAAATCGATTACCCTCCAAATCTTGTTATTCTAGGAAGCTGTGCATATGTCACCTGAGAAAAATACTAAAATTGAAATGTTCTCCAGTCATCCTGCTTTGTTTTCTATCTTAATGAAATAAGAAAGTTTGAGCCACTGAAATTAATTCCTCCATCAGAATTATTGTGTGGTTCACATCTCTGAATACAAATAGATGTGAGATCATTAAGCTTTTACCATTTATGGCTCTTAAAATCTATATCCTAATCTCAGAACTCAGAGTGTAATACTATGGAATAAAACTACTAAATGAGAAACATGCTGAGCTGGGGACTGTCTTTGGAGAGCAGAGAAAGAAAGCCAGCCCAAATTTCTGACAATATAAGATTAACAAAAATAAGAATTCTTTTGCTCTGATTGGGAGGAATTACACTGGGTCACTTTCAGAGGCTTTCTGATGAGTAAGGTGACTTTTGTCTGTGTTTTGCTTGCATCTAGAGTGGTCTAGATTGCCTAGATATGATCCTCTTCTGTCTGTCACAGAAGCAACTGCTCCTGGCTCCCAGGTCCCATTAAATTCATAATGYAGAGGAAGACCTCTCTTATAGAATCTTGTCATGTGAGAGGAGCTCAAAGCTCCTGTTACATGGGAACTCTGTAGGAACTGGGAGACACCAGACCACGAAAATGTCCTTGTCCACAGTCCTTGTATTTTGGAACCACARCTTACAAATCCCTTGTGAGCAAAGAAAAATGTCAATTTACACCTTGATTGATAGTAAAGATGATACAACTTAAATTAGAATGGAACTAAAATGGCATCTTAGAAGGAAAAGCATTAAATGAAGAAAGAAGCACTACTTTAGATGTTATCTAGCAAAGCTGAGTGATTCATTGCCTCAAAAGTTTACAGGAATGAGAAATGCAGGTGGATTTTAAAATGGACTAGATGAATATCAATTGCTTTTGTGAGTATCAATTACTTTTGAGAATTATGCAAGCTGAGAAAACTAATCTCTCATATTTGAGGAGAGACAATTCATTAACCTGCAGAGATGAAGAACAATTTTATATCTTGTTTATGTCATATTACCTGGAACGTTTTTGACACCTTTCTTAATTGCAGCAAGTATTGGCCTCACTTATGGGACACTCTCCCTTCTCTTGTGAGGCACCACAACTGCAGTTTGCTTCCCGAAATTTTCCTTGATGACACAGTTAATCTTTATTTCACTCCTAATTTGGGATCCATTCACACGGAAGAATCCTAAAGTGAAGTAGAGCTATTTTATTTCCTTCATGAGTTCACTGGTGAATGTACATACCAGTACAAATTATCACAAGCTGTCAGTGGAGAAAATCAAATGTGTATATAATTTTTTAGACTTATTGCCATTCAAAAAGTTTTTAATCTGCATCACAATGAATGCAGACATTTCCAAGGGTTTTTATGCCATGATTCTTCCCTTTCTCCATGTGATTTCTCACTGTCTCTCCTGCTGTTTTTCAGAGGTGACTATTGTAGCACTTTTTGAAGGGTTGGAAAAGGGACAGCATTTTGAACAAAACAGTAAAAACTACAAATAATCATGTCTCCAAAAGTAAACTCAGGAGAAGATGGTTTCCTTTACACCTTCAACAATCAAATGTTTTCTGACTGAAATACAYTTTTGTCACATTAACAACATCTCTTTAAATTTGCTTGTCATTTTTGGAGTATCCCTTTCATTTTAATTACAGACTGCATATTGAATTACAGGGGCAATATTTGTCATCCTTATTAATAATGATGCAAATTATTTGTCAGATGTTTATAATAATATGCATTTCCTCTAAAATATGAATAAAAGCTAAATATATTTATTAACTGGWAAGCTGCATCCATTAATGAGGTAGTTCCATCTGCTTCAGGCTTGGATAGACTTATGTTTGTCATCTGTGACAACTCAATTCTGTGTGCTGATTGCTTTAGAATTTTGCAGTGATGTAGCTTCATCCATCTATTTTCTTTAACAAGGTTGATAGAATTTGTAATTACTGATGGGGTCTGCCTTCTTTGTAATGTGCTGAGCTCATATAAAATCTAAAAATAAAGAGAAACATGAAATAATGTTTATAAACATTCTTCCCCTACATAGTGATCAGTATATTTGCTTTGATTTTAATGTTTTTAGCTCTTTAACTCTGCAAGGGTCATGCTGCTTCTATGAATCAATGTTTTGAAATGGATGACCTGTGAATATGTGAGGAACAGCCTTTAACCCAACAGGAATAAAGCTGTTGTAATTAGACTAGCAGGGATAAAAAAGGAAATTTGAATGAAACTCTCTCATTTTCTAATAGACAAAGTTCAGGCAGGTTGTATCCTGTGGATCCCCACCGTCCGTGACTTGACAAGCTGCAGCCCTTGTTGAAGAGACCTCTTCAAAGAAAGCAGCAAATTTCTCATCTTCAGATGCAGAAGGAACATAAAACCAATTCTAGAACAAGAGGAAAAAAATGTTAGATACAGAAATGAGGTCACTGAGCTGGTTCCAGCATTGCTTTACATCTCAGCAATGTGGCCACAGAAGATTAAGCACCAAATCATACTGCATAATTCTTTACCAGTCTCACCTTATCATTCTRTTAATTCATTGTATGAGAGATAATTTTAAACGAATTTCTGTTTCAGTTTTTGTGCAAATGCCAAAGAAAAATAAAAGATGACCTTGAAACTCATTGAAAGTTACGGTTAGAGATTTAGGCCAAGCTAGAAAAAGTGCTTTCTCAGTACTTTTTCCATGAGACCTTATACACTGGGAATTATAGGCTATTGTCTGAAAAAGATAATTGTCAGAGGTTTATGTTATTCTTAGGTTTTATACCCACCTAATCACTGGACAGAATATATTTAATATTCAGTTTCAAAATAACCACAACTTAGTTAAGGAATTCCACAGGAAATTTAAATAAATTATAGATTATTTTGTATATTTGGCTTCTTTACAGTTTTCCCCCAAAACATCAAGAATTCTTTATTTTTTTTTCAAGGTTAGTCAAAGGGGGGACTTTCCAGAATACTTAGAGCTCCTTCTCCATTAAATCAAATGTTTTTTTCCCATGTGAGATTTCTGTTTAGCTGCGTGTATTTTCTTATTCCTTTAAGTTTATGTGCAAAGACACAATATATCATATGAAATCACCCTGGATAACAAAATATAAGCTCTCTGATAGGATTAACTTCTTCATTAAATGCCCATGGTGAAAATTTTTATCAATACAAATTTCCAAACTTGATCACTGCACTTAACCTCACTTGGATTTCAGGAAAATTTCTTGCCTCAATCTAGAATTTAAGCCTACAGTCTACCTGTTCTTCATGTCTTTATGCTTTCATTGATTCTAGTAGTGTTAACACTCCTCATAATTTCTAATATACTTATTCTGCTACTATTCCCAGTAGTCTGCAGAGCACTTCTCCGACTTCACAGGGATAGGATCTAGTTTTCATAGCGGCGATATCTGCTAGCAGGACAAAAAAAATATTTGCTTCAGTTCATGATATCCTTTTCTTAACAGGCCTATTTGTAACTTTCTTTTATTGCAAAGATAAGTTTAATTCTTACTCATCACCAGAAAGGCAACATGGCAACTATATTTAATCTTCAGCACTGAAAAATGCTTGAAATAGAAATGTCATAGCAAAGTGTAGATTAACATATCAGTGTAAAACCCTGAACATTCCAAATAAGAAGTCAGCCTAAGTTTAATTAAGCTCTCAATTTATTGTTTTTATCACGTTTGTTTCTGTGTGTACTCCAGAGCCTTATCTGGAAGAGAATATTGTGTTGCTTTTATAAATTAAGTAAGATAATATTAATTAAATCTGTCTGAAAACTAGGGTGGATGTTTATTAATTCTTTGTGAGCACTTCATCTAGATTTTCAATGCAAACAAATTTTTGATTTTCCATCAAAACAAGTTTAGATGTTAAATCTAATAACAATAGTGAAGATGATAGCTTCAGATCACTGACTGCTGTTGAAAACACTCCTGCAATTTGGGCTTTTCCTTGGGATACAATTTTTAAATGAATATTTACAGTTTTTATATGACCGTTGTCCTTAGGCAGACACCGAACTGACAGCCATAACAAGAGAACACCTCCTTTCTAGTCCATGGCACATGCAGCTATAGAGTTAGTGTAATATTCTCATCCTATGAAAGAAACTATGTGTTAATAGGGGAGGATGCCTGTAGAGTTAGATAGAGGAGCTGAGACAGACTCATTTTTTGCTTTCTCTTTCTGCTAAGACTCTCAGATCAGGTGACAATTACCCTTTCTGTTGGTACAGATGTTTATGACTGAATTTAAATAGTCACTTATACCACATTTTGAAGCTACATTTAGAACTGTATACTTATATTAGGCCAGGTGAATCTGCTGAAGAGTGAATAGTGATGATAAGAAGAAAATAAAATGTGCATTTACTTCTGTATCTAGACAGGCCTACAGTTATGTGTGTGCATTATATTTTGTAGCTCCTTAGGCACATCATAGAATAATTTTTTGCCTCTTTTTTGAATACACTTAGAAAATATATAAACATATAGCATTTAAATTGAGGGAAGGACATTAAGAGACTGAAGCAATAACACACAGTGCCAGTGATACAAAATGTATTGCTATGCCCTGAGTACTTCGTTATTACAAGATTGTGTCAAAAAACCTCAGCCATTGTTGAAGCTGAAGACAACACAGTCTTGTCCTCTGAGAATCTTAATGGTTTGGGCTGGGATAGAGTTAATTTCCTTCATGGTGTCTGATATGGTGCTATGTTTAGGTTGTGTGACCAAAGTAGTGTTGATAACCACAGGGATATTTTAGCCAYGGCTGAACACTGCCAATTAAAGTCTTTGTTTCTCATGTGTGCAGCCAGAGAGGACATTGAGGGCTGTGCAACTGGTTAGGAAGGGACACAGCCAGGCAGGTGACCAGAACTAACCAAAGAGACATTTCGAGTCATAAAGAAGGAGGAAAGGGGGATGTCTGCAGCTATGGCATTTCTGTTTCAAAGTCACCATTATGTGTGATAGAGCCTGGCTTTCCTGGGGATGGGTCTAAGCAGCTGCACAGCCAYGGGAAGGAGTGAATTAATTCCTTGTTTTGCTTTCCWTGCATATGTAGCTTTTGCTTTAGCTACTAAACTGTCTTTATCTCATCCCATGAGTTGTCCTGCTTTACCCTCCTTTCTCTCTTCCCCACCAGTTGCAGAGAGCAGCACATGTTGGAGTGACAAGCAGCTGCGTGGAGCAGAGCTATGTGTTGGGGTTAAACCACTGCAGAAGCTTATATGCAAACTCTCTGTCCACCAGGCTGATCCAAAAATGTGGATATTCAGACCAACCTCTCTCTGTTGAAGGGTATCTTTCCATATCTTCAGATGACTCTGTGATCAGAGTGATGGAAGAAAGAAGTTTCTGCTTAAACAAAGAATGATGTTACGACACGCTGTCCTTAGCATGCTGTCCAAGGTAGCACTTCAGAAACACAGCACTGCCTTTTTAAAGTGGTTTAAATGCTAACATGAAACTATTGTGAAAACTCTGCAACTTCTGTACCCTGAGATCTTTTACCTGTGTTGGGGCAGAAGAGTCTCCCCCACCAATTTCGTGTTTTCTTAATAGTGTATGATGTTTAAATCTCCACTTCTCTCAAATTTTACTGCCTTTACCTATCTTAATCACTCTGCATAATGAAAAGTCCATATATTAAGAAAGCAAGCTGAGGCTTTCTAGCCAACTCTCCACTCAAATCAACCAGTCTTTGAATCYTATTATGTACAAAAGAGAATATTGATTTCACTGCTGTCAGTAAGACTTTATTATATGACATGAGGATGAAACAGATCATATCATTGACAGCTGCATATTATGAATGGAATTGCTGTGAATAGTGGGAAACTACAAGAAAATTGGAAAAGTCTTTGCTTTATTTTTCATTACTGAAACTCTGCCAATTTAAGTTATTTAGTAGTGAGGTAGTTTGTTAAAAAAAAATTATTAATATTCACAAAAATTCCATTTATAGTTGGCTTAAAGAAAGAATAAGAAATCTAAGTATCTTGCAGTGATTCCATTGGAAACTGGTATGTTCTACTATGGTTTTCTTTTTTTAGTATGTTATTTACCTGCCCGTGTCCTGCACATGGCCAAAAGGTAAATTTCCTTGAGTCTTTCTCGGTCAACAAGTAGATTATCCTTCACCAATCAAATGATCTTCCTGCTGGACTTAAAACCGGAGGGATTTTCTCTTCTTTCATCCATCTATGAATATTTATTACTCTACTAGGTGAGTCTAATAGGACTCTGATTTAAAACCCATTCAACTCAAAAGGAGTCTTACAGATTATTTTAATGGGATTTGAGGCTGACCCTAAGACTTTATGTCAGTAGACATTACTGAGAGCTGTAAGCATTCTGAAGAGATAGTGAATGAACACAAAGGAGCAGAGTCTCGTTTGCATGTATAAAGAAACTGGATGTTTCAGGTTTCACTAAGAGGTTTTTATTTAGCTGCTACATCAACTTTTTGACAAATGAAGCTGACTTTGCTGTCTTACTCACGGGGTGTCAGAGTTCTGCTTATTTCTGTATCTTTTATTAGACTACATTCTGTTTGTTACCCACAAGAAAAATAAGATTGCACTGTGCTGCAAACAGTAGAGTGATATTTGCTGCAGTAGCTAAGTTGAGGTTTGAAGACTATTCCYCAAAATAATGGGAGAATATATCCAGTAGAGGTTACCAAAAAAAACCCCCAACCCTCTAGAAAAGTACCTCTAGAAGTAAAGTATGTATTTTTTAATATATATTTGTGTGCAAGCTGACAAGCACCAGAAGTTTCTTACTCATATATGAATATAAATAGTAATATTTACACATTTAAATTTATATGAGAATATTAATATTTTGCAATAATTTCAATTGAAACTGCTTTATATACATTCATCKGAAGGGTTACAATCAATTCCTCAATGTCCAAATGGAAACCAGTAATGGGTTAGAGCAGGTCCAGTGGAGGGCCACGGAGATGGCCAGATGTCTGAAGCACCTCTCCTATGACGAAAGTATGAGGGAGTTGATGTTTAGCCTGGAGAAGAGAAGGCTCCAGGAAGCTCTTATTGTGGCCTTTCAATACTTAAAACAACTTATAAGCATGATCAAGAAATGTTTTGCCAGAGCCTGTACTGTTCTATGTAGCCTTTATGATGTTCCATGAACTGTGGCTCTGTATATATGAGAAAGGATGAATATGAGTAAAAGCAGATTTAAAAAATATTTGTAAGATAAAAATCTTGTATTTCTTCCTTGGTACAAAATAAAGAAAAAAAACATGGTTAGACTGGAATTAAGGATTGTTCAATTTTGTTGTTAATTTTATGTTTACACTAATTATTTTTATAATATACAAACTTATTTTGTAAATAGAATTAGAAAGTTTGTCAAAATAAATTTAAGTATGATCAATAAATACATAAAATTAACAGAAATAACTCATCTTCTGTTTTGCATTTTTGCATTTATTATTTCCTGTTAAATTCAAGGTGCTTTAAATTAAATATCTTTTTTYTCCATTCTATTGCCACTGAAAGACAGAGATAAAGTGGCTTATGTGGCCTAAATACCTGATTATATCAAATAATGATATGGTGTATTTTCACATACAAGTAATTAAACACCTRAATGAAATTATTTTTAAAAAGTGTTAAAAATGGATGATTGCGCAACATCTCTGTAATATGGATAGATATCAAACTGCAGTGTGGATATCTCCTCCACCATGATACTCCATGGGATACAGGGGGACAGCTCAGTCAAGTTCAAGTAACCTAAATCTAATGGTGAAAGGGCCCTGTAGTTGTACAGGCTGGCCTTTGAAGTTCTGCATTCTAAAGCCTAAGGTACAATAACCACATTAGAAAAACAGTGCAGGCTTAAAATTTTGTGTTTCGATGTTCATTTCATGGGCTGCATCTAGACTAACGGCAATTTGTAGTCCAGGACATGTCCTGGTCTCCAAGTTGTCTGGATTAGGCAGTTGAACAGGTCCKTTAGGGTTCACTTACAATTTACACACCTGGATTTCCTTTCCTCAAATGGGAAGCAATGGCTGTGTTTCTTACCTCAGTGTGTGGCACAGCATGTACAGGAACCATTTATTTCCTCTAATTTAGATGTTGTCTTTGACATAGGACGTGCCTCAATGGATCATGCACTTAAAATCCAGCAGGTGATACATTTTTTGCTTTAAGCAAGATGAAAATTGCTGATTTAATTTCCCTAGACCTGAGCTCCTCTCCATCATTTCCATTTTACTGGAAAGGTAGTGAAAGATACTGAACATATAGTTTCCATGAACGGGTCTTACATTTCAAGACAGAGTTTTAGTTAAAAAAATTAAGTATATTTTTCGGATTCATGAGGATGATTTCAAACTCCTAATAATATTATGTCAACTGGCCTTAAATTCTACACTTAGAAATGTGAAGGATGTAGCAGGATGTAGCAATCATATTTTTAGGGTTTTCTTTTCATATATAGGTAACAGAGACAAACAATATTTTCTATATTAAAATAGAGTATGAACAAGGTTCAAAGATATTGTTTTTCAAATTTTTATTATACATATGTATGTGTGTGTCTTTGTATTCAGAATGTGAACCTCTATCATAAAAATGTTCATTATTTTCCTTGGTACTGCTATTATTGCTTTGCCATTTTATGTCTTTGGAAAGATACCAAGTTTTGTTCTATTTCTGGGGCTTTAATAGTCCACTATTCTTAGTTAAATATTCTCTTGTTAACTGCATAAGGACAGTAACATCCCCTTTAGCTTCAGCTAAGTTCCTTGGGTTCTTTTAAAAGCTAAAGATGGTGAGTTTATTTGATTTGTTTACTTTGGGGTTCAGTTTCATTACTATAAAAATAAATACATGCTTGTGTCATTATTTAAGCTACTTTATATGCTGTTTTCCCTCCTGCATCTGACTCTTTCATTGAAAGAGGCTGAATATACTATTGAATAACACAGCATGTCACTTTGTGCACAATTAAAAGTATGTAATTTCTGACCAGATTTCTTTCCTTCACCAAAGGTATACATAAGGACTTTAATGATCCATGAAGATGAATCCCAGTGGTAAATGCACAAGCCTTCATAATATTCTAGGCAACAAATAATTAGCATTTTGGAATTGTGTGTGCATCTCACAAGCAATCTGGTTCTCCTCCTCCTTCCTGTTTTGAAGTCAATTGCCTGTGTTACACCAGCCATCTGCAGTTCCATAGACAGGTGCAGGGTCAGCATCACAGCTCCAAGCATGGAGTTCAGAGACAGATGAAAAAATTGCTAAGCAACTAAGAAGAATTTCCAGCACAATTAAAAACCCCCACCAGCATTCATTTCTAAAAATATGCATGTTTTTATTTGGTTTTCTGCATTTCTCTGGACACAGTTTGTTCAGAGAAAACAGCACGTGGGCTTGCTAGCAACTTTAAACTCTGTAGGGATAATGAGAAATATAGAARGCTAACCATAAAATGTAGGGGAAAAAAAATCCAGTTAGTTTGTTGCAGACTTGTTATGCCTTGGAGTTAATAGACTATTCTACAGTATTGATTGCCTTAGAAACATGCTGCTGCTCTCTAATAGCTGCAGACACCAACCAAAATGCTGAGGCGGTGCCAGTGTCGGATAAGTACAGCACAGCAGATCAGGCCAGTGAGCTCTCCAAACCTTACACATTGTTGCCTCTGCTCAAATTTCAGTTTTTTTTTCTCTTTTTAAACTTAGTATTGTTTTAGTGGACTGAACCCTTCCTAAAAGCTCCTCCCCTTTTTGCATATTTTCCTCCCTTTAATTTGGACCTATCAATGGGATTTTACGCAAAGAGAGTTAAAATAACACCATCCTCTACAGAAATAATTATACACTCAACGAGTGCACCTTGGTTGAAATAAATTCTGGTCCTGGACCTGTCTTACAAGCACGGGGTTCAATGAAGTACACAACTGGAAATTTTATATGCATTGAAAAGCTCTGTCATAAAGTCTATAAGTGTCAGACAGATAGTATTTTTATCCGATATCCTCTTCTGAAAGCAGTTATTGGATGAAATTATGGTAGTAGTTAGAAAAAGAAACTTTTTTTCCTCTTTTTTTTATGCACACAGTGATTTCAGGATCATTAAGGCTAACAAGAATTCACTGGTGAAATTTTCATAGGTAAAATATATTCTATTATACATACTATTTATGTATCTAATGATGAAAACTTCTGGTATTATTGCCTACTGTTCTTAATAATTTTTCTTTGGTTTTAATGACACATCARCGCTTTTGTGACACTCTAAATTATCAGCTTTTTTTAGCACTGTAACAATAGCAGGTTTGATTATTTTATTTTTTGCTAGTAGAATCTCAAATGTGGATGATACTATTAATGAAACAAAAATCAATAACACTGAGAAAAATATAAATTTCTTCAAAATATTTTGATTTAGATAGAGATCCTATTTTTTTCTTAGACTAAAGCCAAAAAGGCTTACTTAAACAAGATCATTAAATTTGTATATGCACATAATTAAATCATAGGTGGCATTTCAAGTTAGCAATTAGAAAGGTTAGCCAAGGCATCAATACCTTTTCAGTGAAAATGCTTGCTAAATGACACTGTTAGCAAAAAAAGAAACTATCTTCCTTAATTGTGTTCCAAACTTATCTTAACCTCAAATCGTGAACTGATTGTATGAACTTGTAACTATCTAGCACTGGTTTTGTTTYRATTTTTGTTTATTTCTTTTTTCAATAAAGTAACCTGGTTTCTACTACTATTATATAAGCAAAGCATGAAATATATCTTCTTTTGAAGTGTAAGGCATACATTTAGTATATTGATATTATTTCTTCATTCTCTTCTGGGCATTAGCTAATACATTTGCATTTTTTGATTTCCATTTAKACTCTGATATTTCAGAAGACTCTCCATCCATTCTGGAAATTCAGATGCCTAGTCATACACCAATTTTGATCTGCTTTTCCTTCTGCCTACAACCAGCATCAATTTCATATTCTGAATATAATTTCCAAATTATAATACCCTTTAAAAATGAATATATGAAGGTCTTTTGAGAAGATGTACTGTTTAATAATTAATTTCTTCTGTGCTAACGATTATGGGTCTCATATTTAAGAAGCAGAGGTAAATAAAAGATTCAAACCTTCCTTCTTATCTTCTCTTGCATGCTTAGCTTATTTCTAGCTTATTCCCTTTTTCTGTGCCCTGGTAATTGGCAAAATGGGTTTGTGCTCCACTGTTGAAACTGGTTTTTCTCTTAAAAGATTCATATGGCCCGAGAAGACCTTATGGTTGAGTCTGAGAAAAAGTCTCTGATGCTGAGCAGTAAGTGTTAAAAATGATTAATCCAGTCTGGCTGTCTTACCTGCAGCCAAAAGGTGAATTCTTAACTCGTTCCAGCAGGCAAACATGAGGTGAAATTCTTGTGTAGAGTGGCACAATACAGGCACACAGGCACATGCTAGGTCACAGCCTGGGGTTTAACTAAACTCGCCATGAGAAACTGCCGGACATGGCATGAAAAACCCCTGATACGACAGATAACAGAGGGAGAAGCTTACAAGTGTTATGGGTTGCACTGTGAATAATGGTCAGATTTCACATGTAGTTACAAGGCAGTGAKGTGAGGGATGGCCAAATTTCGTAAGTAATTGAGTGGTCAGCTGGGGATCTTTGAGAAGTGAGATATGGCAAGGACAGCAAACCCTCAGCAACCATAACCAGTGAAATACCAAACTGGGGTACAGGTGTAACAAAAGTGATTCCAGTGGGGAAAATGTAATTAGCAGTGTGATGTTTATTTGGGATGAAATACAGGCAGAGAAAGAGAGGGGTCCAGGTGCATGGGGAAAACAAGCATAGGAAATGGAGAGAAGCTGGAACAAGAGACGCTGATTGAGTGCAAGTAACTAGCTAGCTGCAATCCTTCTCTGGTCGAGCCCTGTCCTTATTAAATTTATTCCTAACTAGTTTGTGTWTGAGCTCACTCCATTCTGGGTATGAGTGTGTGAACCACTCATGAGCTTCAAGAGGGACTGGTCAGTAAGTGATGTGAGAGATCTGAGTGCCAGCCACTGATGGAGAACATTCTGTGTGTGAGGCTGTGGAGGTGAACCACTAGAACACTTCAGGTTGGACTAGCATGTAGTAACAGGGTGCCAGCACCTGGAAAGACTCAAGGCGTCAGGATCTGATCCAGTAACCGTGTGAGGTACCTGGGATCTGGGCAAAGATACTACAGGGACTTGGAGTCTGTGACAATATACAAGGAATGTACAGATGTGGGTGAGCTTCCAACCCAGTCTATGTGTGTGTGCACATGGTGGGGAGTGTGTACCACCAATGTGTTCTCCACATTGCTCACTGGACCTGGCCACAGGGAGCCTCTGYATCCATGAATCTTGGATGGCAGACACCACCAGGTCTGAGAGAGACCAAAGTCATCCCTACATGGCCAGGAGGGAGAATTCCCTGAGTCACAAAGCCTACAAGGCCTGGCTACCTTCTACCATAAGTTTCACATGAGTGGACATGTTAGTCAGGATAAACACTAAGTTGTCCTCTGGTCTTTAATTCATCCTTAAAAGAGCCTTCCACAGAAAAATGAAAGAGAAAATTGCTTTTTTTTCTCGAGGAAAACAATGCACGCTTCATGTAATGACTTTTACCATCTTGCGTTAAGGCCCCTAAAATCATAGCAATTTAGCTAGGAACAAATTATACAAAATATACCCATCTTATTTTCTAATGCATCCACATCCGAAAGTCAATTCTGTACTGGGGAAAAAAGCTAGGTTATGTAATTTAATATATAAACAGGCTTATTGTATTTTGCTGCTRGTTTCTGCTGCAAGCCAGAAATTTAGTGTATGAAGTGTCTTTGGAGGCTGCAAAGTTCAAGASAAAACTTTCATACTTTTTTCCTATATGCAATTATTTTGACAAACAAATTGGAAATAATACGACATAAAATGGACATTTATTTATTATTCCTTGAAGAACATTTATTTCTGTACCATTTTACCAGAAAATTAATCAGCACAGGTTTAGTTTCCTTGATTATGTAAAATAGTTTCCAAGCACATTTRCCTTCTATCCTGCACCATTACCACCTGTATTAAGTAATTTGTAGATAAGTCATTAATAGTTTCCTTTTATGTTTAGTGCAATAGTATTAATAACGAGTGAACAAATTGAGTAATCACATAGCTGTAATATGCGACTCCCACAGGAATCCTGTTGTAATTTACTAATTACAACCATGACACAATATTGTAGACTCAGTCAAAAATTGCAGTTTACTACTTCAGTAATGCTTTAGTTCCCGAGCTGCAGCAGCAATACCTGACCATGAACACACCCCYTGCTTCAATGTAGCCTGTAAAGCTGATGGTGCCAGGTAAGAAAAAGACAAAGAGGTCGGAGAAGTGATGGATCCATTAGTAACTTTAGCATGGATCTTTTCCTAAAGAATTAATGAAATTATTAACTTTTTTTGATAATTATGAATTTACCAGGAAAGAAAAATTCTGGTTCTTGCTTATAATCTGATTCATAGTAATTATAATGCTGAAGGAGACCCAAATGGAAWAAAGCAAAGAGGCTACCATAATCTAGGCCACTCCAATAACTTGGATTCTTAAAAGTTTTACATCTACTTTTCATTTCTCATTCATCCATAAAGGTATTGTCATAAATGTCAACACTATGAGGAAAGGTAACCAAAGTGAGCAGCCAGTGCTGTAAAAAAAGCAGAATGTGATATGCACTTACGTCTACAGCAAAAAAAAATCACATTTCTGTCACATCACCTTAGGCAAAGGTGTTTTTTTTTCCTTGTATTTTATTATTGTAGGGTTATGCTAACGTTTGTGTTTCAACAGGGGTCCACAGAGCCTTATATAACATGTTTTAGAGAGGACTGTTTTAATAGAACAAGGCCACGGTTCTTTGTGTATAAATGCACTTATGTAGGTTGAACATGGCAAGCATTGATAAGCATTTTCTGCAGTCACCTGTTGTAACAAATGCTGTGCATCTGTGAGGAATTATCTACATGTTATTTCAGTTATGATACTGAAGACACRTTAATAACATACATTTTGGAGTTTCATTTCTTAACAGTCTTTAAATCCTCTGTCRCTTTTTAAAACTCATGTGTCAAACAATCATAAAAGTACCAAAATCACTGTTTTTTCTTCAAAGCAAGCATGGCTTATGGACATTTTCATTAAGCTTTATTCAGTACCTGATTGTTCCCTCTTAATCCTTAAACCCACCTGAATTTTTTTCCAAGCAAGTATTAAAACAAATTCCTACATCTCTCAGTTGCTACAACATGCTTTGGAAGGCTTTGGGTTGGAGAAGTTTCTGTGCTGTAATGAGTTGTCAAATCTGAAAGGATTTTCTTTTGTTTGTTTGGGTTTTTTTAATCAGCTGCCTTTTATTACTAAAGGTATAAATTTTATTTTTAAAAACTTCCTAGAAGATACTCTAAAAATAGAAGACCTTATTAAGAAGACTCTCAAAATGAATATTTTGCTATTTTACRTGATATTCTAGCTCCATCAAAATCCTACTGGAAACTCTTGATTTCACGTTTGCATTCGCTCTTCTTTTCTTCAGTGTTTTCAGTCAGTGTTTTATTCCAGAAGTCTTTACTGCAAAATATTATCTTTTYGTATTCTGCTAGTGAAAAGATATTTTATTTAATACAATATTTTCAGTTATGAAGTAACTAATATAACAGTATTTCCAAGAAGTGCACTTGGGAAAATGATTAAATATGTAATCTTTGGCGAGAGAAAGTTGTATGCTGAAAGCTTATATGGAGTTAAATTTCATCTGAATGCCTGACTTAATTAAGGACCACTGTATGATTGTGACATCTCCAGCATGTTCTRGGTCACTGAGTGGGAAGGCATATTCGAACAAGATACGTGCTCGTGTGTTCACTGGGTTACCTTGCAGTAGAAGCTTTGTCACTGAGAGCAGCAACACCACCAACATTCAGGGTGGTAACATCTGACCACTGGCTCCCCGATGGCTTTCTTTTGGTTTTAAATTAAGATTAAAATTCAACATATAATACAGAGCTTTGACTAACCATGGGAGATTTATGTAAACTGACCTCTTTTTACTGTTTTCAGTGATGCTTGGGTCCCTTGAAAATGCTGGGGKTTTTTTTGGTTTGGTTTTGTTGGGTTTTTCTGTGGTAGCAATAAACTTTTTTTCCCCCCACTGCTCATTTTCTCATAAAAATAGTTTTTTGRAGCTTGTAAATTTATGAAACAAAGACCAGTGAGGAACAGATATTATGGTAACACTGAAGGAGGAGTTTTGTGCATTCTGCCTGCTGTGTGTGCTATCGCGCTTTGGTGTTCAGCCTAGCAAAGTTTGGAGGAGTCAAACAGCAYAAAACTAAGGACTTAAGGGCAGAAAATATGGCAGCAGTCAAAACCCATTGAATTTAGTGCATAATGGATACAGTGCACTGACAGCAATCTGTCAGCTGCAGTCTTAGCTGGGGGCTTGAGAAATACTACTAGTAATTCTTAGTGGACTGAGAGACTGGAAATTTGACTACAAACAGGAACAGTGAATTCATTCAGGAGACTGACACGATTTGGTAGTGCTCCCTTAAGCCTAAAGGTCTTCTAGGCCCCTAGAGCTGCGTGGRGGAGTCAGCTGCACATCCTCAGCAGATACAACCGACAGCCTGTGCAAGCTGAAGAGCTGCCTCAGGCTCTGARGGTTAATCTTATTACAAAATTCTCTCTTGCAACCTGGTTAACTTTTGTTTAACCTACATAACAATAGGAACTGATAGTCTTTCATGGAATCATAGAATGGTTTGGGTTAGAAGGAACCTTAAAGATCATCTACTTCTAACACTCCCTGCTATGACCAAGAGTGCTCCACTAGACCAGGTTGCTCAGAGTCCCATCCAACCTGGTCTTGAACACCTKCAGGGATGAGGCATCCACAGCTTCTCTGGGCAACCTGTTCCAGTGTCTCACTACCCTCAAAGCTTTGTTTTTTCTATATATCGAATCTAAATCTACTCTCTTTTAGTTTAAAGCCATTGTCCCTTGTCCTATCCCTACATACCCTTGCACATAGTCCATAGTCCCACTTCAACTCTGTTGTAGGCACCATTTARGTACTGGAAGGCTGCTAGAAGATATCCCCAGAGCCTTCTCTTCAGGCTGAACAACCCTCAGCATGTCTTCATGAGAGAGCTGCTCCAGCCCCCAGATCATCTCAGYGTCCCTCCTCTGGACTCCCTCCAATAGGTCCATGTMCTTCTTGGACCCCTCTTCTCTGCAGGACTTTATCCCACAGTCTGCTCTCCTGAAGTAGAGGGTAGTGAGCTCCTCAGGCAGAGCTCCATGCACTCCACCTTCTCAACRTGAAGATTGCATCTTCTTTTTCAGACGGGTGTGTATACCCACAAGACTTTTTTCCAGAGAAAAATAAAAGCTACTATCTCTACCAGCTGATCTGAAACGCTCGATTATGGTATGACAAGTGATAATACTCTTCCCCTTATGAGAGTGTAAAAATGGTAAAATAGTTCCATATTGAGCATAACAAAAAGAATAATTTAGGCCYTTTAAAATTTATATCTAAATCCTTGATGCAAAAATACCCCTGAGAAAGTACTTGTCTGACTTCTTGTCAATTTGCTAAATGTACCAAATTAAAATGAACWTAAGCATTAGAGATGGTAGGTGGGTTTCTTTGTAACAGGTAGGGAAGAACTGTGTTAATCTCTTTTGGGTCATTGACCCCACCTATTATTTTGCWTTCAAGAATATACAAAGTGGGAGTGATTGACTGTTTTTTTAATGAAGGTTAACCTTCCACAGATATTGGACAGTCTTTCTTATTTGAAAGAAATCAGTGATTTTACATGCTTAATTTCATTAATCTTATGCTGCTTTTATGTAAATACTTCACTGTTACATGGCTGTTTGTAAATCAAGTGTCAGAAATAACCTGTGTTCAACATTTTGCAGAAAAGTAACACCACACTTTTTATTTCAATACTTACTGGATGAAATGTGCATGAATCTGGAGATACAGATATRTAGAATTTGTTTTATATACACAGTGTATTTAGGCCAGCCATCCCCACACAAAATCTTTTCTGGTCTGTAAGATTGTTAGTGAAAGTTTGGGTGGAATATTAGCAAAAGTAGCTAGGAAAATAAAGAATATTTGCTCAGGGTCCTCCAAGGAAACTGTTCAATATCCAGAAGGGCAAAGCTTTGAACTATCAGGCGGAGGATTCCATTTGATCTCAATTCTCTGAGCATACCATGAAAAAGGAAACATCCCTTTAGGAAATCAGAATGGAAACATTGTTGTAGAAAGTTAATGACAAGATATATGTGCCCAAACTAATAATAATAATTGKGATTAAAGCATGAAGRTCTGGTAAAGAGCCTATGTCTTYAACATTAATAATCTGCAGCAATTAGAATGGTTTCCCACAAAATACTTCTATCTGCTCCCTCAATGTAATTTTGTAGCGTGGTTTTCCCAAGGGGGAAAAAAAAAAAAATCTGCTTAGCTAAAAATATAGATGCCAATATGGAGAAGATAATCTAAGAAAATAATGTGAATAAAATGCATTGCTGTCAGAATGTGCAGTTTGCTGCAGAACAGCAGCACAGCTAAYGTGGGGAACTGTCTCATCACTGTGTAAAACTCTTTCAGAGCCTTAATTAAAAGTGTGAAGAAACAAATTGGCTTTTTTCTGTTCTGTCATCCTCAAACTACGGCCTTGTTGAACATGCCAGCTTGAGACACATATGGAGAACTATCTATTATTTGACATCATCCTTTTCAACAAAGGCTTCATGACAATTATCAGTAGCCATAACTTACTGATACACCTGATGCACTGTAACTTTATTGTCGTCAGCAGTTATATTCCTATTCCTATTCCTATCCCCTTTTTTCCACTCTGAATATCAGATGAGCTGCTAACTGAAAGTTTAAAGGCTTCTGAACATATTTCCTACATGCACAAATATTTTAAAACTTRTCTTTTGCCTACTGGATGTCCCAATAGGCAGCAAGGAAGAAAAAGGCTACCTTGTATCCTACTGAAACAAGAAGGAGAGAGACAAATTTTTCAAATGTACCAAAGATTAATTTCTTCTTAATCATCCAAAAAAAGTAWTTTGCTATGTGCAAAAAGTGCAACTAATCAAGTGAAAAAGGGTTTTATCAGGTTAAATGTAGAGATGAGTTTTCTGTGCATCTCAAAAAAAGTGCACATACAAAAGAGAGGGGTCTTAGAACTCTCTCCTTGGCTAGGAAGAAGTAGCACATTGAAACTCTGAGCCCTGAGTTTAAATGAACAAAATAAAAAATCTGAGTTCTCTTTTGTAGCACAGAATTTCAAAGAATTTCTCTTGTGTGAAAGCCTTTAAGAAAAAAGTCCTTCAATACCTTCGTATTTTCAGAACCRGTGTGAGAATGGGAGATTCCCAAATGTCCTGCTGGAAATTTTAAAAGATGTTTCAGTTTGATGGGCTCAGGAAAAAGAAATCTCTGAGCATATCAGCAGAGGGCTTGTATATCTTTAGTTACCAAGCTCAAAAAGAGGAGTCACAGAAAGGTATAAAAGAATCTAATGAACTGAGTGTCTTGTCAAAATCTGAAGGAGTTGGAGCAAAGGCTTAACTTCAGCATCAGATAACAATTTGYCTCATAACTGCCTTCATTCAGCTCCAGATCTCTGATGAAAATGTTGTTATGAAAAGGCTGCTATCAGGGAGGAGAATTTTGCTGTTGGTATAAATGAAAAGATAAAGATATTAATTCCTGCTGGCATTGTTTTGTGTTATYTTCTTAAATGCTGTTCTATTTCCCAGTGAGTGAGACAGATATTGCTGCTTTCAACATGACTTAACTAGTTTCTTCCATTTGAGGCAACAGGCTCTTTCATTAATAACTTACATAACTCATAGATCATGATGGCTTTCTAAGCTATAAGTAACATCTAAATTATTAGTTAACTCCTCCTGATTTGAAGGGACATGAACTAAACTGGCAATCATAAAATTGAGCTTAATCATTGATAKAGAGTCAGAAATAAATATATATGTATACTTATTCTTTAAAAATGCTGATTTCCACATTTTTATAATACTGATAAGAAAAATATGTTTGGTATTTTTGTCATCTTTGGCAGCTACATATATATTTTCATTATAATTAGATATGTGCTATCACCTATAAAACCCTTATTTGTTAAGCTAATGTGTTCCCTTCCAGACCAATTAACTTGTGGCAGCCTACTGCTCGTGTGTACAACAGAACCGAATTGCCCCAATATGGATGTTAGAATTTCTGGKTTTTTTTACAAAAGTAATACGTTTAGTGGTTTGAGATCTTAATCGTAATATCTTTCCTGGTTTTCAAGTGAGGGCAACATCACAGGCTTTGTTCATTTTGGTGCCTTTAAATGCTCTTAAGATAAAATGACTTTTGTAATTAAAAATGTAGATATGTCTATTCTTAGTGAAATTGTTGCTGCTTGTATCATTGCAGAACTGGTTAAATTCAGGCTACCCTATTTTGTACTCTTTATGAAAAGGTGTTTTATCACATTTAAATAGATCCATGACCTGTAATCTAAATGATGTTTTTCGAGTGGGATCCAAAGTGCTGATTTAAGTGGCTCATCATAGGTTTTCTGCCTCTTGTGGAGGCTAACATGATTTCCCCAACTAGAAAAGCTCCTGATTTACTGTGATATCCTATGCGGTTGCATGTTGAGAATTTCAGTGCATGTTTTCATTTTACTTCAAGAAGGAGAACATTCATGTTACGCTTGGTTTTGTTCCATGTCTCTCATATCAGGAGGCACATCAACTACTAGGGAAAGATTTGTCTAAAATTTTTGCCTACCATTAAACCAGGATAAAATTATTTCAGAATAGATATAATTATCTCTTGTAAAGGGCCATCTCTTTAAATAAATAATCCCACTGCTTTTAGTGGTACTTCTTGTTGTTCAACCTGTGTGTAGATATCTACGGAAGGAGGCTTTGTAATTGGTTTCACTGCTAAGTACAGCKAAAACTATTACTTGATTAACACAATACTGCTCAAAGAGCAGACATTTGTGCTTTCAACATCTTTCTAGTCAGGATCCAAAAGGTTTGGGGAAGCTATCAAGGGAAAACTCCACATTAGGCAAAAGTACTGTGCAGAGCAAAACATAAGTCATAAGGGACGTGAAATTCTTTTAGTAAGATTTATGCAAATCTCATGCATTGCTTAGCTTACTTATAGAGCTGCCACTCTCATTGATTAGATTAAAACTCTTTCACTTCATCACCTCAGTGTGGTACTTAATAGAAAATATTTTAATGACTCTGTGAAGTTTTCAGATATATTTCTATGTCTTCATTCAGATGCACTATTGCTCTGGTTTGGACTAGCTTGTTAAATAAAAAATGAATTCAAGACCATCAGTAATGGATGACAGATTAAAATTAAAGAGAGGGCAGTAGCCTCTAAAATAGTAAACACACTTTTCTTAATCTCTGAGAATGAAGAAGAATGATCATGATGTTGCAAACTCTCTCTTCTCACAGTAATTCAAAAATTTCAATTACATTTGTAGATGGAAAAAAATTCATCGCAGATACTTCAGACTAAAATACCTGTCTAGCTCTTAGTCCAAGTTTACAGTGGACCTTACTTAGAGCCAAAAATAATTTCAGCATTTAGTTCTAAAACAAAGATTCAAATGCAATATGCAAGCCTTTGAATTAGAGTTTCAAAGCGAAATGGAGCAAATGTGGCATATAATTGTTCATGATTATCTCTCCACATTATATTGGAGAAGAAAACTTCTAACTGTATCCTTAGGTCCCAGAGGTTATGAAATTTTACTGTATCAAAACATTTTTCATGATTACCTTTACAAGGGGGAACAACTGGAACACAACTTTCATCTCTGCATAGTTTGTGGCTGTTTTAACTGTCAGTTTATCTTAAACTCATTTTAAGCTGATGCCACATTCATGATTACACCACGTGTGTTTTGATTAATCAACTCCTTTTCATCACCCAGCATTAGCGATAACTGACATCTTCTCYGAACCACAAAATGCTGTGCTTAATATTTTTACAGAAGAGCAATAACATATTAGTTAAATGCCTGTAATTTTTTAAAAGAGAAATGGCATCATGGTAAGGGCAAARCAATAATATAATTACCAAGAATAGAAGCATCTTCTGTCGCTTTGTGTGTGCATAGCATGAGGAAGATGTAGGCAAAGTAACCCAAGGATTGTTGAGACTGAATTGTCTCTTGTGCTTTTAATCCTTTGAGACAAATAACAGGTGCTCCATCCAGTGTCTGCCAGATGCCAGGAAGAGGAGTTAATGAGCTGTGAAACAACCCAAACTTGGCTTGTTTAGCCATGCCCAGTGGAACAAGATGCACAAGTCTTGTGCTAGAGAGACCCAACAGTCAAATGGCATGTGAAGAAGTATCTTCTCCATGAAGGAACTAAATTAAGGGGCTCCCTCCCTGCTTGTTCCTCTGACAGTTCAGTGCAGCTCGACTAACCAAAACATRGAGTTTCATAATTCATGAAACCCAGAAAGGTAGGCAACAGTGGGAAAACACAACCAACAAGAAACTTTTCAGTCAGAAAAAGTTGCAAAATAGGATGCCTTAGAATTATTCTGTATTTGAACTTCTGACAATACCTATTAAGCTTACATGTGGTTATTTCTTTTCTTACTTAAAATAATAAAAATGTAATCTATTAGTATAAAGTTAATCTAATTTAAAATGAAACTATATTTTTATCAAAGTGATATTTAATAGTCTATCTATTGACAATACCACAGAACGTCTAAAAAATTGAAATTAAGGTATTAATTTCATACTGGTAAATAATTAAAACTGTTCAAAGAACGTTTTAATTTCTTATCTTTTGTCTACCACAAAACAACAATGTATGAAACTGTAAGACACTCGACTATTCTTGTGAAATACAAGTTACTTTAGTTCAAGAAGTACAAGCTTTGTTAACTGGTATTTGAATGTTTCTTCAGGATACAGCAATATTCATCTTTTTCTCAGTACAAAATTGATTGAAGAAGTAATCATCATTGGCATGTAATTCCTATTCCATTATTAAATGTTATTACCTACCCTACTCTGTTGATATAAGGGTTGAGGTAATCTACCTAGTAAATCAAAACAATGAAGTGATTCTGATTAAAAATAATTTACAAATATTTTATTTCTATTAAAATCATCCATCAAAAAGATTTGCTTTTAGGAATGCATTGATTGTTTTTGCTAGTTAGTAATATTTCACAAATTTGCTTCCTATAATGAACCATTCTGAAACCTTCCCATTTCGTACATGGCATAGGTCACCTAAATCAAGTCAATGGTTTCTAAATCCTATCAAGATGATTAAAATTGGAAGTAGGGACATTTTTCAGATAAATGTAGAATATTGAGTACTCCTCAGTACATATCTGCACTACCATATCTGGACAGCTGTTTTGATCTCTAACAAATAACATAAATGTCTGCATAAAAATGAAAAAGAGAGAGCTAAAATCTCCAAACTTTCTGTCCTGGCATAATTTTGCTGTAGTTTTAAATGCAGTTATGAAGTTTCCCTAGGTCACTACTACAAACATAATGAATACACCCACAAACTGGTTCAAAGAGAAAGAGACAATGTAACAGCACACATACATTGTCACTTACTGTAATTAAATGGAGGGGTTTTCTTTAAAACATTGAAAAACACACACTTTTTTTTTCTCATCACTGTTCATGGAATTTCCCAAAGTCTTTTAAGAATTAAAATCTTTGGTTGTTATTTGAATGAATTGCATAGAATTCTTTTGACTTTTAATTACGTAATAAAATGCAAACTATTTCTTTTTACAAACAGTAGGAAAATCCCCCTGGCTACAAGCCAGTTTTGAAAAGGGTTGTGGKTTTTTGTGTTTTGTTTTGTTTTAAGTATTTCTTTGTGGTGCCTTAAATTTATGGTTTCTTTTATGGCCCTATTAATTCAGACACTATTTATAACCAGACAAAATTATAGTTGTTTTTCACTAAATCAATAAACCCAAAGTTATTAAAATCCTCTTAGACTTCATTACTGGAAAACATGTGTGTCGAGGAAAACAGCTCAATGTGTTTAACATCACACATATCCCTAAATRCCACTGAAGTCAATGGGGTTTATGGACACATTTTAAAATCATTACATGCCTAAGTTATTTTGTGCATAAGGAATGTCAATTAGGAGCTTAGTTAATTCCAGAAACATAATRACATCCAGCAGAAGAACTATCCATATTTATGATCCAACAGAGTAAATAATTATTTGCTTTGATATTTTGTTTTTAATATTTTTATCATTAGAATTCAGTTCCATACCTCAATGAAAAATACCTAATATTTTTTAATATTTTTTTTCATATAAATAGAATTCTATCAAGCAGTTAGTATCCGATCTGTTTGTATCACTTACATGCTGTGGGCCATCATTTTCTTCATTTATTACACTCTTGCACTTGTAACCATGTCTTGAAAATCCTTCAGTTAGGAAGTAGGAATTCAGTTCCAAACCCCTCTCTGTCAGTTCTGTTTGCGCAGAATCTGGTAGTAGGCTTATTAGAATGGATTTACATAGCTGTAGGATCTCTCTCTTAAGATTCACCTGAAGATTAACAGCATTAAACATATTTTTTTAATCAAGCAAGAAACCTGAGACTGTTTATTTTCATCCACAAGTGGAATCTTATAAGGGCAGTCATCTTTCATTGAAATCAGAGGGAAATTTTCTAGCTACTTCATTTAAAACTGAATCAGGTCTCAAAATATCCTGCACACATACCATGCAACTCCTGAAAGCATTCTCAGAGCCAGACTCATATGCTTGCAGCTTTGTGACACACTCGAACAACTTCTATTTGCTAGTGCTGCCTGAAAGAGCTTGAAGAGGTTGTTTCTGAATGTTATTATGGGAGCTCAAATCTCATTATTCTCCCAGCCAAATATAAGGTGGATTCTGAATAGAATAAAAAAATGAGTTGCTGTTGTAATTTGCTGATATCAAAAGCTGCATTTATTAATTCAATAACATCATCTTAGATAAGTAGGCTCAGAACAGAGAAAAAAATTTCATGCTCCTGCATTCCATGCATATGTTGTGGTGTTTACAGAGTAATTTAAAATGTGTTACTACTAGTTCAGACAGGGCTMTTTCACTCAGACCTTCCAGTATATTAACTGTTAACATTTTCCTTTTTTGGTCTTTGCTCAGTAAGTAAAAAACATTCCTCTGCTTCTTTTCATTAAAATTTAAATTTATCATTTTCCTTACCTTCTTGAAATAGCAACAAACTGCAATGCTTCATAAAATATGTTTAATTGCTAAAATTCCAAACTACAGAGTCATTTTTCTGAGGGTTTTTTTGCTAATATTTAATTTTTAATTCTTTCCTGGGCTCAAGAAATATCTCTGAAATCTGATTATATTTTGATCTGAATCTTTAACCATGAATACATAAAAATAGATTAAAGAAATAGGAAGTCTGCATCAGAAAATGCTCGGTCAGTCAGAAGCTCAGATCTAGATACTTCTTTTATTCTGACATCAGAATAGTAGTACCTTTTAGTAGTACCTTTTTGACCTTATGTGGCAGAAAATAGAAAAAAAATAAAGTTTAAACAAATCATTGCTTCTTTTACACATGATTTTTTAGAATTCCTACATGCCAAAAATATTTTGTATATTTATAAAAGAAAAACCCAAAAGCAATAGAGAGGTTTTCCTATTTGAACCACTGAGAGTATTTCACTTACAGTCTTAAATTTTGCATATATGGTCCCCAAGTATTTCAGGTTGAAGAGGACCTCAGGAGATCTTTAGTCCAACCTCCCAACCAAAGAAGGTGAGCTGAGAGGTCTGATCAAGGTTTTATCCAGTAGGGTCTGGAAAACTGCTGAAGACAGCTATAGAAACTCTCCGGGCAGATTGTACCAATGTTTAGTTATCCTCAGTGGTGGTTTGGTTTTTGGATTTTGTCATTTTTATTTTGTTTGTTTTTAGTTCAAATACTTATGTATCATGACCACATTCAAAACTATGTAAGAATGAGCCATGGTAATGATTAAGGTGATTCTGCAGCACCAGTCTTATGATTTGATACATAATTTTGTACTTTTTCACATAATATGATTTGTATAACTTGGCTGACTAAGTATAGCACGGTTTCTCAGCAGGGACTCATCCATAGGAGGTGTGCAGTATTAAAGATTTCTTCTTTTGTGTGTTGAGAAAATTCATCTCAAAAGTCAAATCAGACAGTAGCAATATGGTTTTTTCAGTAGATTAATATAAGGTATGAGTTACCTGCAATTTGGTGGGTGAATGAATATTAGCAGCAAAGCCAAAAGCAAGTTTTATATTTAATGGTTTTCGGTAATTTCAACCTACATCGAAATTTGACAGTGACCACAAATTTGTTATCATATGTCACCATTAAATCCATGACCCCATCTCTAAATCTCCTTCAAGAGATGTATTTCTGGTACCAACCCTTTGCCATATTAAGCATAATAAGACATAAGCCTTTGAAGATTCCCATGTTTGTCAATGGTTTTCTATAGAAAAGACAGGTTTAACTTTAATATATATGGATAAGAAACCTTGCTGTCAACAGTCAATGTTTTAAAAAGCTTCCAAAAGTGAAGGAACTGATGTTGGCCTGTCTTCTGACGTCATCATAAATGACGCTCTGGAAAGCATTTGATGTTTCTGCTTATGAAGTATTTGCCCAGTTCATTCACATGCCAGTCTCTTCAGTCCTCTCCTAGAAAGTGATATAGCTATCATGTAGAAAAGTTTAGACTAATTTATCATAAAGCAAACAGCAGCTGCCATACATGAAGTAGAGAGTGTGATCAGCAGGAGTATGGAAGTGATTGTCCTGCTGTACTCAGCACTGATGAGGCTGCACCTTGAGTCCTGTTTTCAGTTTTGGGCTCCTCATTTCAAAAAGGACATTGAGGTGCTGGAGTTTGTCCAGAGAAGAGCAACGAAGCTGGTGAAGGGTCCAGAAAACATGTCCTGTGAGAAGAGGCTGAGGGAACTGGGGTTGTTTAGTCTGGAGAAAAGGAGGCTCAGGAGGGACCTCGTTGTTCCGTACAACTGCCTGAAAGAAGGGTGTAGTGAGGGGGGGTTGGTGTCTTCTGCCATGTCTCAAGCAAAAGGACAAGAGGAAATGGCCTCAAGTTGCATCAAGGGAGGTTCAGATCAGATATTATAATGTTTCATTTCTGTTGGAAGAGTGATCAGGCACTGGAACAGTCTGCTCAGGGAGGCAGTGGAATCATCACCTCTGGAAGTGTTCAGGAGGTATMGGGATGCGGCACTGGGGATATGGTTTAGGGGTGATTATGGTGGTGTGAAGTTGACAATTGGACTGGATGATTTTCAAGGTCTCTTCCAACCCTGATGATTCCGTGATTGTGTGGTTATAACACATGGCCAATGAACTGGCAGCACAGAGCCTGTGCGTGTGCCTCTCTCACCAAAAGAAGGCACTTTCCTCTTCGCTGAGTACACCAGAGAGGCTCGTAAGAGATGACTACAGAACTTGGACCCTACACAAATGCTTTCCTTTGCTTTGGCTCATGGCTACAGTAAATTAAACAAAACTCTGTTAGCTTGGCAGTTTCACACACCAGTAATTTACAGCTACCTCTAGAGAGCATCGGGCACAGCCACAACRAGTTCAAGCACAAGGTCTGGGTAACCGAAAAAACATTGTGTATAGGAGATAAATATATGGATGTATTGCTCCACCAGGTTGGTGTGTGGTCGGAAATATATGCTACTATTGGATAGATTTAAAGACTCTGTAGGCCACAATCCATAGAGTGATCTAAAAAGTAGTAGCAAGAAAGGAAGAATACAATTTATTCTTCGCTAGTGCCTATTASCTTCACAGAGCTCACTCTTCTTCAAGTGTTTATTTAAGGAGAGAAAGGAGGGTGGCGATGGTATTGTAGAGGCTTGGAAGAATTAATTAGGAATGTGCATCTAAGGAATATGTACTTCTTTAGCTTGAGTCTTAAAATTATTTGTATTCTAGGGTTTATATGAGATTTTCTTTTGTCAGCTATTCTAACTATGTTAAATTTGAGTCTATGTGGCATCAGAGGTTCATTCTATAATTCCCTGCTGGAAAACTTAAAACATTAGTTAACTAACATTCTGTTTATTTCAGAGGATTGTAAGATTGTTTTTCTTTTCATTTTGTTTTTCCAGACACCAAATACAATCCCTAAATAAAGAAGAAGAAGAAAAAAAGTGTGTGTGTGTTTATGTGTTTTTGTAAAAGGCTATGGTATTAAACTGTACTGTTATAAATATTTAAAGGGCTGAAAACTTGAGAGGAAAATTTTCAGTATGTGTAGTTTGTTATATTTATCTGTGGTACATGTTCTTTCTGGAGTCATTGAAATATCCAGATAAAGTTTTGCAGCAAAACAATAACAATTCAAAGAATCCAAAACTAAACAACACTTAAAAAAAATCCTGCTGGGGAAGGAATTTAAAATAAAGAGGGTCATTCCATAAATTACTTATCCACAATATCAAGCTGTGGAAACTAAGATTTTTCTGAGGATTATCGTGTTAGTATAATATGTTCAGAATTTCAGTGTCATTAGATCTAATTTCAACTAAATACTTCAAAACTTCAATAAAGAAGGAAGAAAAAGCCTTTTTACATGATTTCTTAATGTCCAATGTTTTTACTCGGTACAGAAATGCCTTAAATCTAAAACTTTAAAACACTTTACTGTAAGTTTAATAATAACAATGAATTTCATAAACTACCAACATTATTTTCCTTTATAATTTTTAAAAAAACCTGTAAAATGTGTTAGTTTTCAAGTAATCATTTTTCTTATAAAAGGAAAAATCCAGAATGGCCCAACTCTTCATAAAAATGCTCCACACACCTGTGTGAAAGAGAATGAAAAAAACAAATTACATAGAGATTTTCATTCAGCATTCAAACCAGCAAAGATTATAATTTTTTTCTTCTGGATATTACCAGTTTGGAGACAAGGCCTCCTTTCTGCTTGGGACATTCCTGGGATCAGATCTGCTTAGAAGCCCCCTTAGAATCTCCTGATGAGCTCACTGAAAATGTTTTACATTGACAGCTGAAGTCAGCTCTCCCTGAATTTCTGAGTTCAGGAAGATTTGTAAGGTGCTGCTGTTCAAAACTGTTGGAGATATAAGATACCACYTCTAAGATCCCTACTTGGCAGCTCAGGTCCCAGAGCATGTTCTCCTTCCCCTGTGTGCTCAGGGCAGCCCTCTGATAGGAGAGATCTGTTTGATAAAGCTTCCATGGCATTGAGCTCCCTTGAGGAAAACTGGGAAGAATCCTCAGCAGATGCTCCCTCTCTTTACTTGGGAGCTGCTGTGGGACTTCAGCTCTTGTCCTTGGTCCCTGCCTGAGCTGTGGTGCAGCAGTGCCGTGCCTGAGTTCACACCTCCAGCTGTGGCACTTCACACCTGCCAATTTTACCTTTTCAGCTTGATTTTGGGCCTGCCTCATCCTGACAGATTTGCAGGGTGCCCACAGCCTCCTGGCACTGGTCTGGCTCTTCTGTTCACCTTAGGGTCTCTGGGGTGCAGCCCTTGCAGCACCATCCTGTCCCATGGCCCCACTGGTCCCCTCCCGGACTCATTGGACATCGCTGTCCAGTGCTTGTTGACATCTGTTCAGCCAAGAATGAGCAGGATAATTCCTCTACCTAGAAAATAAAGTTTTTAACCTTTGTGAAAGGTAGAGGCTAATTGATAACTAGAGTCAGGAGTGTGTCTTAACCCTGTGGATATCCTGGTAAACTATGAGGAGGCAACCCCCTGGGTCATGTCAGAGCTGGCGCACCCATGCCCCATAAACTGCATGAACGCTCAAACTCCTTAGTACCCAGAAGTGAGAAGGAAGGGTGAGCTGAGCTCCCGCCCCTCCCAACAGTGAAAAGTTCCTTCTTCTGCAGAAAGGCATCTGCTGCTGGCTCACACCTCCTGCTAAATTYGGCAATAGTCTGGCTCCAAATCTGGGAAGAGCCCTCAGCCTGCCCTTTCCTATTTCAGGCACTAAAAATACTTATCACTGTTCTTGATAATAATARCACGTTATTGGGGAAACAAGAACATAAAAGATTCATTCAAATAGCCAGGAAAAAAAAGGGTGGGAATACTGGTGTAGACATAAAGAGGGGACTGTACACTTCAAAGGCTTTTCCCAGGTGTGTGTTTTGGTCTAAAGAAAGACATCCTCAACACCTACTGCCATAGACAGTGTGATAACAAGGATCATTGCTGTCTGGGAATCTCAAACCTGACAACTATCCTATAAAATACACCTAGCAGGCCACGTGCAGGAGGGAATTTGCCCCTTCCCAAACGTTCAGGAGTCTCACAAACCAATAGTCACTCTCCCAAATAATATCGTCTCCTGAAGGTGATTATCCATCAGAACTGCTCATTGCCAACAATTTCAATGGATAAATAGGCCGGGTGAGCTTGTAACTAGAAGAAATTATTTTTCAGGAGCCCTTGTACATAGGAATCTTGATTTTATTTTTATTTTTTTGTGAATGATTACAGCATTTTCCTAACCTTTACACTGTGTTGAAGAGAAGCGAAAAGAGTTTGTTATTTTCAGGACTTGTCTGTTCAGATGCTACTCTCTTTATGAGTAAAAACAAAAGGAAAAAAGAGATGTATGAGAATGAAATAACAAAACAAATTATATATTTTTAACATTTAAAAAAATATTAAATATATTTAGAAATATTAAAGAATGATAATTCTTAAAGAAATCACAATTTATTTTCAAATATACAGTAGAAATTCTTTTGTTTTGCTTTCACATCAATGATACATAACTAGTTGTCTTTTTTGAATCTTCAAAGCAAAGAGTTGATTGAGGATTATTTTCTGTTTCACATTACCTCATGCACTAGTCTGACTCTTAGCAGAATTCATTCTGTTGGGGAAAAAAAATCATGACATACCTGATTTGAGTCACTTTGACAGGATGGAAATGGTAATTCAATAGGACATTTATCTGTCTGTTTTATCTGTGCTTTCTCACAGGAAATTTAAWATTGAGGAACTTTGTGGCTAATGAGTTACAGATGGTGATTTTAATAATAATTAATCTTTTTTTTGAACCTGTTGTCTTACAACCAAAACTCAGTCAGAAACATCAGAAATATTTGTTAACATCTTTCAGTGTAACTAGAACAGACTGTTCAGGGACATTGTGAATTCTCCATCATTGGAGATATTCAAACACACTCTGGACACGGCCCTGAGCAACTAGCTCCAGGTGAAACTGCTTGAACAGGGGGAGTTGGACCAGATGACGACCCTTCCAACCTCAACAGTTCTGTGATTCTGTAAAAATAGATCAGAAATAAAACACTAATAATACTTGTCCCACTCAGATCCACCTCCTCTCAACCCACATATTTCTATCTATGCAAGTCAAATAAGACAAAATAATAAATGGACACTCAAAATTTAGTCTGTTTTGGGAAAGGAGAAATAATTCACCATGCTCTAACTTGGGAGAAAGGCTGTGCTTACTGATATCCTACTGTGATACACCACTCATACATCACTGTGACTCCACTGAAAGGAATGGAATTATAACAGAGAAAAACTGATACAATGCACTGATAAGTGAGGCCCATATGTTCATAAGAGGAAATTTATTCATAGCTTATGCCTTTCATAATTGATCACTACCCAGAACAAATATCACATTGAAAACACTGTGGAGGAATTAAGATCCTYTGGTTTTAATCATGTTGGATTTTCTCTGTAAGTATTAGATTTGAACTCTATTATCTTTTTCTTTAGTTCCYCATTTATTACTTTTTTAGTTGCATTTGCCCTTTCTGCAGTACTGTTTATAAGGGAACTCTTATCCTTAGTGTAGTATCCTTACTGTATCCTATGGTACCTAGAGCATCTCTGAAAGATTTATTGTTTTCCATGGATCTACAGATAATTTAGCATATTTTTTTTCTTTTGATTGTGGATATRTATTATGCAATGCTAAGTTTCATCTGTTCAGAGTAGTGTTTGCTACAGTAGACAAATAAATGTGTCATATTATTTCACAGTTGTGTAMAGCTGTAATACTCAACATTTCCATGAGATACACTAGGTGGAAGGGACATGATTTTAAATAATGTAAATGTCTAAAAGCACAAATAAATAAATTCTTAAGGGTATTACCACTTTTACAAATATGAGAAAGTAGAAAAGCTGCAAATTGTATGTAAAAGTTTTAATCACTCCAAGGAGAGATTCAATASTTATGAATAATGGAATATTTTCTAAAAATACTTAAGGTGAAATAACAGCTACAAGGAAACTTGTTTTTCTCTCTGTGTACTGACATTTTGTCTATCCTTTTCACCTGTGTTCCCATAGACCACAGGCTCTTAATTATTCAGTTCAGCATACCTTGATAGAAAAGCAGGCTTTTCTTCTTATGGCTTCCTTCTTGAAAATATGTATGTTGTTTCTCATTAATTTTCATTTTATTTAAAGAGTACATCCACATATACAATAAAAGCATCAATTTAATTACTTTTTAATCTTCTGAAAACTAATTATCCTTCATTCTCTGGAACTTCTGTCTCTATGAATGACTGAGCAAATTATATTTCATATAAGCTATTACAGGACACTTTATTTCGGCTGATTCCACCAGCCAGCACAGTCTTTTAGTAAAGTGAGAACATTTATTTCAAAGCTGAAGATACAACGTGTCAACTCCAGGAGCCTTAGAAAGGGCTATCAAGTACTAAATCCAAGGGTCTCTGATCTCCTGAAAGCTTGCAATCTGTGTGGCAAATTGGGTCTTACATGTAAAATAAAAAATGAGGGAAATTGATATACTGTACAACAGCTCTATAGTGTCCTAAAGAATATTTGATGAAATGTGAGTTAAAGGTAGATATTTTTATTTATTTTGTTATGTTAAATTAATTTTAATAGGAATCATCAAAACTGTGGAACACTGAGATTTACTAATCTTTAAAATTAATTTCRGGGGGGTTTTTTCCAAAGAAATAGGGGAATGCAAGTGATACAACAAGAAAAATAATGCTCTTGATATTAAAACTTTTCCATTATTTTATTTTTTAAAAATGTAAGTTGAAGTATTTAAAAGTGTTCAAAGTGGTTTATCTTTAATCATATCAAAATTAATGGTGGAACAGCAGATTTATCTATTGTGGCAACAGGTACGCAGCAGCTACCGCCAAGCATAAGTCATGCACCTTTCAGTGATCAGTGTAAGACTTTGCTGAATCAAGATAATGATGTGCAGATAGTTAATGAACACCTCTCCTGAGAGGCTTCATTCTCACAACAACCTCTTAAAGAAGATAATGATGCTGATCTTCTGCTGTCACAGACTGGTAAGAAAGTTCACTGTTTTTTAATCACTGAAGTTCTAAACACAGGCTTTCCCACTGYCAGCAGAGGGGAGCTAAGGCAGAAGAATCTGTCCTCTGCACCAGTAGTGGGAGGCAGTCTTTGGGATCTAGTGGCTTCTGAAACCAGAGCTTCTGGATTTTGAGTGTGGGAAAGCTTTCTGGAAGGCAGGTTTAGCTGTACACTGATCCAGGACCACAGAGTAAATATATAYGAATATATACAAAATACATTTTGTGTAGAAAATACCCAGGCAATTTGTCTCCAAATATCATCTATTGGAAAGTCAGCCTGTAGATTTTCTTATATCTGCTACAGCTGAAAAAAACTGATGGGGGAAAAAGGAAAGCAGGTATCAGAAGTAAGAGAACATGTCATTATCTTTATCACTGAAGTGTTACAAAGGACTCAAAAACCTTCCTTTTGCTTCTGCATATGTATGGTTTGTTCACATAGAGAAAGACTAAAATGTTTAGAACTACCAGAGAAGCGAGACTGAAGATGATTCAGTTACTCCAACTCATGTCTGCAGGAGCCATTTCAGGGGAGAGCAGTCTGCCCTCAGATGACCACTGTTTTGCCTAATACAAGGTATGGCTGCACTCAGATGTCAGATCTTTGAAACTCCTATCTACTGAGTAAATTTCAGTAATAGGAAATTTGGGGACAAAAACCAGACTTATTTCTCCTCTCTTTTGTTATCCCAGAGCAATTTTCGCATGACACTTGGTAAATAATTTAACTCAATAGAGTTTTTACAGAATTTTCTCTTTAGGAAATAACTCAAAATTGCTCTAGAGAAGGAAGTTGCATCCATTTTTTATCTACTGGATAATACTTTAATGGTAGATAGGTGGGAGATAGGTTTCATTTTCTCATTTACCTGAAGGAGTYTGAGCTCACCTTTTCCATCTGACATTTTCAGCCATCACAGGACTCAGAGCCCTATCTGTAACAGTTACAAAATTGCAGACAATTTTAGCAGATCTATTTGACCCTGCCCTCTATTATTTGTCTAATCAGGTGATAATCTGGACTAATTCATAATTGTAAACAAATTGTAGTGTAAATTTCCAGTGTGGGAAAAAAACAAAAAGAGAAACCTAACATGTAAAATATTTTCTGAACACCTAAATTTCACATAGAAGTCTGCAGGAGTTAGACACAACTGCCTTTGATAATYAGACCACAGAACTGCAGGCAGAAGACATCTAAATTGCAGTGTGCAGCAGCTGTGTACTTYATTTATTATCTGTTCTAGATCTGAGAGGGAGACGAGAATCCCCAAAATACCAAGGACTGTAATCATCATGATCATCATTAATTGTTACTCACCGTCTGCACACACACAGACRCACACACRCACCTTGTGGTGTAGGTAAAACCTTCATGTATGTCATGTCCATTTGGGAATTGCAGAGAAGGCTTACAAGGAAGAAAATAGAATCATTTCTGTTCTTCTAAATATGGAGCATTTTGATTTACCTTAAGGTGAAAACCAGACTTAATAGTTAGGGGTTTATTTTATTGGTATTTTGGTTTTTTTTAATGTGTACCTGCTTCAAGGTCAGAGTGAAAATCTCAGTGAAATATTGTTAACTGCAGGAAAAATGTTTTTAGAAAATTTTAAGACTGCTCCAAAGAGAAATGTTGTAAGATCTGTACATAACAGCTACAAGATAATGATGGGAAGCTGTTAGTGTGCATTTACTATGAAGTAAAAAGAAAATTCAATTTGTAAGACAACTTAAATAGAAGAAACTCCAAATTTTACTTTAATATATCCAAACCAAAAAGAAAGCGTCTACTCAAGTACAGAAATTTATGTTCTTCTGTGTGGGTTATTAGAAGGACGAAAAAAAACCTAAAATCCTGCATAGGTACAATGAGATTGGGAAAGAATGTTTAACTGCCCTCAGCTTCTTGATRTACACACCTACACAACCTGTATTTGTCTGGTGAAGTGTACAAATTAAAAGCAACTCATAATTAGCACAGAAAGAAAATTCAAATCTTCTCTTTTTTCCCCCCTTAAATGAAATAAAACAGCAAGCACTTATGGAAGAACCTTAGTTATTGTTTTTCATTTAGGATTTCTATTGATCTGTAGAAAGAGGAGGCAATGCTTTTTCTCTCTATGACAGCAGGTCTTTCCAAGGACACCCAACATGGATGCTAAACGTAACCATCTGAACTACTGAGCTTATTTAGTGAAAAGGAGATCTAATGCAAAATTATCCCTGAAGCACAACACGAAYACTGCCAGCAGTATCGTCTATAGGAACCGACAAAAATGAAACAGCTGCTAAGATTATGTTCAGCAGTCATGCATTTTAGGAAGTTTAATAGAAATTTATGAATTTACACTGACAAAAATGATTCTGTTAATTTAGGCTACTCAAATATCTCATTGTAATACCTATGGAAATCAATAGGATCCTGACTCATGCAGCTAAAATTGTTGGCTATTCAGAGATCTCTGTCTGATTTGTCTTTGTTTGTTTGTTTCTTGAGAAGTTTGAAGGGTTTACCTGTAAAATGGGGGACATAGAAGAGGAAATTCCATTTTCTAATATTATGCTGCCTACATGAATGAAATATAGGTGCCTGAGCTGCAGCTCCATCAACACAAAAAAAATGAAATGGAATTGCAGCCTGAGCCTCTTTGATAATGCATTCAATGATTTTGGGATGCAGAAGCACAGTCTGGGGAAGGCAGCATATGATTTAGGTGTTCTTGGCAAGGTTTCCCCAGGTCCATGGGCTGAGCCAGCACTCCTGTGATTATGTGACTGTTCAGTAATGTGTCGTGACTGGGGAGAAGGCACTGTGGTGATGATGAGTGGGTTTGGTGTAGGAGAGTTAGTTGGGAAGTTGATTCATGGAACTATGGTATTGATCTAGTTAGCATTTTTTATTATTATTACCTATTTTAATAATTATTATTACTTTTTGTGATAGAAGTGCTGGATGCTCTAGAGAGCTCAGCTTTGGTTCATTGTGCTGTGGTTACTTCTCAGCTTTGGATGTCTTTCACCGGCCCCTTGCTCTTCTCCAGTTTTGTGAGTTATTTCTGTTTTTGAACCTCAGCTGTTTTTCTGTGGTCAGCTTTTCTTTCTCTCTGAGCACTAGCAATCCTGACTGTGTTATCTCAATTTCCTCTGAGTTTATAACTAATTTCGTCATCTTAGAAAGCCAGGGAAATTCTCATATTACACAGGGGGTGGAAGTCTGCTTCTCCTTTACTTACCATAACACAGTCTGATTTGTGGGTAGGAGAATGGCGCTATCATTGCTATAATTTATTAAAATCAGTATGGAAAACATTCTAACCAAATTCATGGTGTGACTCTTTTCCAAAGAATAGCCAAGACATTGAGAGAAAAGGAGGTTAAAAGTGGTCATGAGAAGTGATCAGATATTTCCAGTAAGGCATTTTTTGGGGTACCTATAAATGTTGCTAGGTTTGAGCCACTGTTCGGCGTGTTTGCAAGAATATATCATATATAAGAAAGGAAAATATTTCTGAAGCGTATTCCTCTATCATTAAATCTATATATACTGCTCTTTTTTATCTTAAGGCCGAATAAGCTTTATTTACTTGCCTTTTAAAAGACTGGTTGTCTTGTTCTTGGACTGTGTGACATTCCACAGTGAAACAATGCTCAGATAACTTTCTTGCTCCTCTTCCTAAGTTTCTTGAAACATGTTTATATTTTGTACTCTAATTAGCGCGTGCCTTGCTTAAGACCTTAGCATGCATTCCCCATTTATAAGATTTAAAAGGTTTATTTTGAAACAGACTTTGCAGAGAGTCTACTATGAAGTCTAAATATACCAGAAAACTGATTTGAGGATAGGTTGAAAAGAATCCCTAACAGCCTGCTTTATTAGAATTAGGGAAGCCACAAAAAGATTGTATTACTTTTTTGCCTTTCACTGTTCAAACTACTCAGAAACAGGGTGGGATTTAGCTCTTCAACCTTATGAATAGAATCAAGATAATAAAAGCATCACAGAAAACATCTTTGCTAACTACTGTCAAAATTCATCCTTTTTCTGTGACTATAATGACCAAATATTCCTGTCCTACAGCCTCACTCTTCCAGACCTTCAAGCAGTTTTTTGTTGTAAAATCTGGACCTTCATTATTTACCTGAGATGTATTTTYTGAGGTATTCCATTTTGTTGTCAGCAGGTTCATTCTTTAGCATCACAGAGATCAATTCTGGATGAAAGACAGCAGGCTACCTCTCCAAAGTTAACAAAATAATTCAGGGGTTATACAGTGCCTTGTCATGGCAGCACAGCACAGGTCATTTCTGCCATTTATCACCACTACAGGCAGACACCCCAGCAGCAGAATCGCCAATGTTCCCATTTGTTTTGGTAGTGGGTATCACCTTTAACTGTGCAGCAGAATTTAAAACTATCATTAAAACATCATTACAACCCCAAATGGGACATTGTGAACCTATGCTTCATCCAGGGCAGTTTTCCTGAGCTCTCACAAAGATGAGAGCAGCACTATCAGTAATGTAAATAAACTGCTGTGCCAGGCCATCAATATTTTTATTGTGGGCTTCTTCAACCCAGTGCTCGCTGTGAGCACAAAGTGAACTCCTTTTTACATCTTTGAGAGACTGGGGAGACTGTGTAAAGCTGCACCAAAGATGCCTCTTTATGTAGATCAATATTGGTGCCATGCTATTCATTTGACATAAGGCATTTCACTTTGAAATGCCTTGATGCCCTGAACCTTAGTGCTTSATTTGAGAACTCTAGTACCTGTAAAATCCACGAGCCAGTCTTTCCCTGTTTTAAACTATCTAGGATACTTTTTATTAAAGCTGCACAGTAAATTATACAGCAAATTTCTGTTTGTGTGAATACTTTATAACACTCTTCAATTGGATACAGACTTTTAACTAAAAATAGTTAACTTAAACTAGGCCAAACCTGTTTTAATGGATAGCCAATAAGATAAGTTATTGGAATCACAAACTGCTGTGGAGCATGTACTATGTATTTTACAGGAAAGAAATAATTTTGTTCTCTCAGTCTAAAACCTTTCATTTTGTGACCAGACACAGTTCTTAGCTTCTTTTACAGCCAGCTTCCTCTAAATGGCTCAATATCCACAAGAGTAAAAAAAGAATGGTCTTTCTTGACAGAAAACCTGGGATTTATGTGCATGTATCAGGTGCATCAAGCAGACAAAGCCACTAAATGCGATGACATGTTTCTTACTCAAAGCACACAGAGCAGCATCACCCAAAGAAGCTGTCTGAGCACACTTGCTCAGCAAAGGCTAACTCCTTTCTTATGAAAGTGTGTTGATAGGATTGCAGTAAGGAACCTGAAATTTGTATTACATTTAAAGCCAGGTAAAGGCACTACCCATATCGTCTTAAGGAATTGATACAGTTTCTCTCTCAGTGAGTGTACTTGCTTGAAAAGTGAAAGTTCTGCAGAGCCTTTTTATAAATTAAAGATTTTAGTTTTTCCAGAAAAATAAAATATCCAATTACAGGCTGTGAAGAAAGATTTCACTGGGGAAGATCTATCTGCATCGAAACTACAGCCTCGTACAGCTGTGAACCCAGACTCATGAATTTTCGGTTCAAATCCAAAATCAAAGGTCACGTAGGGGTTTTGGCTGGGGAGTGCCTGCTCATTTAATTCTGTGAGGGCCCTGGAGACACAGCCATTACAAGGACACAAAATAGGCCAGACTCTGTTGCTTCCCAGCATTATCTACAACATCAGAGCACATGCATGGGATGGAAGAAGGCCATGCCTSCATAGGACTGATCCCTATAGATGACAAACAAATTTACAGCTGTYGCAACCTCACTCCTCCCATTGGTAACATAATCCTGCAGTGTGGCACAGCAGTTTATTACAAAAGGCAAGTTTTCTATTTCTTCCTCAAGGAAGGACTCCTCTACCTACAATGTACTTTGAAGACACTATAAGGAATGTATCTCTGTCAGGAATAAAAGACAACTCTCCTYGCTTAATTAAAATAACARGTAATTTATTAACAGGAGGAAAAAAAATAATTAATAATAAAAAAAGTCCGGAATCCAAAAAAAAGGAAAATAATAAAAATAAAAAATAAAACCGGGTRGCAGGATCAGAGACCCGAGTAGCCTGTCYGGCTGTTAACCCAGGGCCGAAGCCTCACAACACTGGGGTCTGCTTCAGCTAATCTGAAACASGGTAAATTAATTCAGTCTCTCCGGGGAGCTAGGCCAGTAACCCAGTGTCGGCCTTTACCCGGGCTACTCCAGGGCAAAAGAGCAGCTCCTGCTGCTGTGCAGGGGTTTTTATAGTCCCTTGGCTCCGCCCATGACCGCCCACAGTCCAGCCCACAGAGTACAGGAAGATTGGTGGAGCCCCGCAGTGAGATCATACGAATCTTCTAATGGCTCGCTGTCGTCGGGGAGAGGGTCTTTCGGCGGGAAATCATCCTCATTGAAATTCAGGGCAAGGTGGGGCTGAGCTGCAGCTTAACTGTCAGTTGCTAAAAATAGCCCCGGATTTCCCCAGGAGGGTCTACTGCTCCTTAATATTGAGGCTTAAAGAATGTTCAAAAGGGAATAGGCACTTCTTTTAATATAAGGAAAACTTATGAAAACTAAGTAAAACAACACACAAATAACTTGGAACAATCCAACAGCCCACTATTCAACATACCCTCAACAATAAAATTTCATAAAACTGTTCAAAAACATAACCTCAAAGGCAAACTTCATAAACTGGGGTTTTAACATTTTTATCCTATAACAACCAAATTTGATAAAACATTTTAACAACTTCTTAACATCACTAAGAATTAAACTCATTAACATCCTAATAACTTTTACCTCAATTAAGGGATCATTAAAAAAACATGCAAAAGCCAACAATAGGGGTGTTCATAAATAACAATCTCTCATTCCTCTCTGGTCTCTCTGCAGAATGCTCCCTCCGGCGTGTGGTCCCATTGACCCCATCGAACGAGAAGATCCAGCAGAATGGAGTGATGAGGGCAGCAAAAGAGTTCATGAGGTTCTTTTGGAGGGATCTTGGAATGCTTTTTTACATGGCTCCTGAAAACAGAACTGCATTTTCTAAATTTGGAAAAACTATCTCTAACCCTTGTGGAAAGTTCTGTCTTTTTATCTATTCTCTGTGTAGGATTTGATTAAATTCTTGCGTGTTTTCAGCTATAACTATTTCCTCTTACTCTTGACTTCTATCCAAAGTGTCTGCAAATCTTTCTGTCTCCTTAGTCAAAAACAGTACAGGAAAATACTGAGAGAGAGAAAGAGACTAGAAGCAGTAATGAAGTAAATATTATTTCATCCCATTGGAGGCGGTCATATATAAAACACAGGCGAAACAAGTCTTGTTATCTGGAAGTTCGAAAAAAGTCCTATTAAAAGCAATTTACCTTTTCCAGGAGAAAAAGAAATGTTTTCTTGTTTGTTATTTTCTGGTTGTGCCAAATGCTGAGAGAGAATTAAAAAGAGAGAAGGTATTTACAATTCTGATGGAGGAGTAGGTGTTGAAAATGTTATCTGTGATTGCAAGCATGATTTGGTCCAGGCAGCTGAAGACTGTCTAGTATACTGTGCAAGGAAATGGCAGAGCACTGCTCAAAGAGCTCTGCAAGGCTCAGCTCTGCTCCTGAGTGGCACTGATTAACCTCTATGAAGAGCTGTGGGCTCTGTGTTCTGTCTCAGGAGAGCTCAGTTATCCTACTTGAAGAATATGATTAATATTTCTATCCTATTTTGCAAGGGCGGAAGGAAAAAAGGATGAGAATAAATATCTATTTATTTTCATCTTTTTCAGAAAAAAGGTAAAAGAAAAAAGGAAGAAGGGTTCCACTGTGGGTAAAACATATCTACATGCAGCAGGTTTACTAAGGGACCTAAAATGAGGTCAGATGCTTCTAATGTAATTGAAAAAAAGACATACATTCTTTCCTGTTGTGGTGCTTGTGTCACTCATGGCACTGCAGCAATAGCAAGGAACACAGGAACTCATGGAGCCTCCAGTACCAGCCTCTGCCAGATAAAGTGTGTTCATTTATCTGAGGGCAGGACTTTGACTGCCTGTCATGTTCATGTCATCTATGATAAAGACTCTGAATAATTATTAAGACTAAATGTTTTAGGAACAATGAATGACCAGAGCTTCTAATTTGATGTAAAATTCACAAGCAAGACACTATTTTAAAATGTTTGTAATGTTTTCAATTTACGTTTGTGCTGTATTTTGTTGTTGTTTCCAAGAGCTGAGAATTGGACTCTTCTGGAGAAGACCTAAAAAGGACATTTTATCTTTCCTGTTCATCACTATTCCAACTGCATTGGAATGCAAGAATATTCTGCATTTTTTTCAAGCAAATAAATATAATCTGCATTAAAATAATCAATGTAAATTTACACATACATTTCAATATATATGTAAATAATTTGGAGAACTTCTGTTATGTGGATGGAGATATTCTCTTATATTTAACATAGCATTGGTAAGTATTTGCAAACGAGGCATCATGACAGGAGCTGTGCAATTCAATGAAGCATTAAAAAAAAAGATTAATTGCCCCTTTTTTTCTTCTCAGATTCCTTTCTCTTGTCTTTCCCCTTGCTGAGTTACTTTTTGCTGAAAGCTCTAGGAGAAACTTCTTCTTAATTTAAATAGATAGCTCAGGTTTTTTTACTGACATCTATAATCCATGAAAGCAATATTGCCTAACTTCTGGAGTCAGCTGAAAGGATGCATGATATTACCATTAAAAAAATATATTTATCAGGARCTTCCCATCAGCTTTTACCTCAGGTAATCATGGGAATATATGTTAGACCTATTCTCTTGAAAATACATACACTAAAAATGGTGGACTCAAGGAACTCACATAAATAACAATTTTTAATGTTACTTCAGTGGTCAAATCCAAGCACAGCTGCAAAAGTAGCCACCTTAGAGAGAATGCTTCAGATTTCATTTACAATTCATCTCAAATCCCAGAAAAGCCATTTAGATCTGGTTTTGCTAGTGCTTGTTTTCCTCTAATGCTCTAGTACTCTTGACATAAATGTTAGATAAAGATTTTAGCAAAAGTTCAGTTTATCAGATATGCATTTATTTCAGGGACATTATTGTTTTTAAATGTCTAATTTGCATAGATTTTTTGTGAGTTGCTAATGTAAATTTTTTTTAGTTCATTTCTGTTTTACTTTAAGTAATATTGTTAGGTGGATTAAACTGATCCTTTCTGTACCTCTATGGACGTCACTGGACTCACATTAGGGACAMAATAAAACCTGTTTGTCTCATCAAGCATCAGGGAAATATGCTTGGAAAAAGCTTGGAATTCAATGTCTTTTTGTTGCCATCCGAGTATAAAATATAAATTAATGCAAAGATTATCTAGTCTGGCAGGGTTCAGAATTTCATTTCAGTAGATCATACGGAACTGAAAACTCAAAAAGATGGCAACAAAGGCAGAAATATTATATACAAAAACGTTAATTAATACTTGTTTGAAAATATAATCTTTGTGAGCTACTGTAATTTAGAGGAATTTTTCTTCCTTTGATCCCATCCCAGAGTATTGTATCCCAAAGAGACAATAGGCACAAAATGAAACACGAGGGTCTTATTGAATATCAGGAAAAATATTTGCACCACTGACACAAGCTGCCCAGGGTCGTTGTCCCCATCCTCGAGGATATTCAAAAGCTAGCTGGACAGGATCTGGGGCAACTGACTCTGGGTGACCCTTCTTGAGCAGCGTAGTTAGAGCAGATGGTCCCCAGGGATACCTTCCCATCTCAGCCATGCTGTGATTCTGTGATTGAAGCCAAAGACAATCCTAAAGGAAGGTCCTCTGCATGAATCTACACCACCTCAATGTTTCTTTTCCAAGCAAAGGAGAGTGAAAAGGGTCTTGCTGCACAGTCATGCTTTAACATTAGATTACAAGGTCAAGACTAATTGGAAAGAAATATTCAATTATTTATTGAATTTACATTTTTTCTTTTTTTGGAGAACACAAGCACATTAGAATCATAGCTCCCTTAATATTCAGTATTAACTGATTGTTCTGCCTTTGATTTTGTATAGCAAATTTATACTGAGCCATATTATTTACACACTTTCATTAACCATTGAGACTTTCATTGTTTCAAAATTGGCAATAAAAATCATGTTTCTTGAAATTAGCTTTGTAACCTGACAGCATTGCAAATAAACCCTACAGTCCTTTAATTTAAAATCCTGTCTGAAAACCAGCTGATGCATTCTGCATTTCCTGTTCAACAGTTTTTATCATAAGACACAGCAAAAAAGAGATTTCTTTAACTCCGTCATTATGTCACGTRTTTCTCCTATGGATGCTGCATCTGAACTGCATTTATTTAAGAAAACAAGGTACTTTTCCCCCAAAAATGAGAGAAATTTTTATTTGCAAAATGCAAATTTTTATGAAACTCTTTACTTGTGATCTGCTCTGCCTTTGATGAATTGGAGTCCTGGAAGTATCTGCAGTGATGGGAAAAGGAAAGGTCTATTTCAAGTTTTTTCATTTAAAATATTTCAACAGCACATGGAATTGTATTCAAGTAGAATCAGTAGAACAGGAAATTTTCCTAACATACAAAAATCTTCTGATAAATGACCACGTCTACAGTTCTAGCAAAATAATTTTAACTGGATAGGAACTTGMTGAATACAATATTGCTCATGTGGAGAATTCAATAGTTGAACCATACTGTTATCACTGCCTGCACCTCTGTCTTGSGAAAATTGAGGACGGGAAGTCCCCCTTGCTTTCCTGGTTAACTGCAGACCCAGCGGGCCCAGGGATKACTGAGCCTTCCCCTCCTTACTCGGTGTATCATCTGTCTGTCCAAGTGCCCAGGAGAATTTCACAGACAACACTGCAGAGTAACCAATTTGGCACTCTAAGTCTGGTCACATTCTAACTCTCACGATCACAAATGCACAAATAAGGGGGTACTGACACAATAAGTCTGGGCACATTTGCAATCACAGATACATAAATAGCATGGGTTACACTGTTAAGTCTGGGCACATTCATTAAGATTCCAGATTCACAAATGCTGCAATTTATTGATTGCCATTGATAAATACACTGATATCAGAAATCATAAGCAATAATATTACTGCAGAATAAAGCTTACCCAATGGGGGAGGAGATGGGTACAGCCTATTGACCTCCAGGATACAGAGGTGGAATGTCCTCTGACCTCCCTCTACCCTTGAATTACATTTATATTGTTTTCTTTGAGAGTGGAGAGAAGAGAAAGTTTCATTTGATATAATTTCATCATTAGGTGGAGTTTGARTGACTTTAGTCAGACATGTAAAGCATGTGCTGGTTTTGACTTCATTAGTATATCCAGGGGCATGAAAAGTCGATGTATTTTTGAGTTAAGGAAACATGGCTCAGCCTTCTGTTGCTGTTTGGGTCATTCCTTTGGCTTAGTTCCCATTACCTGCATTGATTTAAACACAACATGACTGCAAACCCTCTGTGCCACTCCATCCTTTGTTTCCTGCTTCTCCCAGGGCAGTACACCAAGTTCTCTCAAAGGCCCTGCTCCTAAGGTTTGCAGACAGTTAGTTTCTGGTGAACTATTGCCAACACAGGCACTTCTSCTTGCTGAGTTTTGTCTTTCAGTATTTTTCCACAATCTTTCCCACTGAAATGTTCTTATTATCATTTGGTTTTTTTCCAGGAACCTAAAAGATATTGCAGTCAGATGAGAGAGGAAAACAGAATACATGATAGCATTGCCATTATAGCTCTTGCTTTTCTATTAAGAAAAACCAATAAAAGCTCTATTTGTATCCCGGTTTTTGCATTATTCCTGTCACCTCTTATCATTCTATATTCACAGTTTTCTTCCACTTCAGTGGAGTCTGAATTATGAAAATGCTTGAGACTCTAATCTCAAAACTTTGGCAGCTGTTCTTCAGAGGCAGAGGATTGGTCCTGTGTAGGGCCAGGAGCTGGACTCGATGATCCTTGTGAGTCCCTTCCAACCCAGCAGATTCTGCRATTCTGTGATTCTGTAATTGAGGGCAAAGACAGCTGTGGTTTCCTGAAGGCTAAAATAAAACATACATATCATACAGCTGGACCATAAGTTACCATATGAGGGTTATGATGTTAGAAAACARTTATTTAAATGGAGACTCGATTAAATATTTGCTTTCAGTTCGATAGTGTGAACAACAGCAGGAACAATTTGTCTGGGTTTCCAGCCAAGATAGGCTCGAGTGGGAAGAGCTGAAGCACTTATTTGATACAATCTTATGTTTACAAGGTGCTATGTCCAGGTGTTTGAATACTACATCCAAACCTAGTGTTTAAATCCTGTTTGTGTAAAAAGAATCTGATTGTCAACATCCTGAATCTGTGCTTGGCTCTTCTCAAATTTGAAATCTATGATAACCTTTCAGATCAGGAGTTGTCTATGCTTGGTTAAATATTCAGTGTAATCAGACAAGGTGTAAGGTCCTAGGTATTTAAAGCCTTCTGTAGATTTTCTTTTCAAAATAATTGTTGTTTTCAGGTAGGTTAAATTGAGGGTAGATGGATTTTTTAGATTTACTGTATTTTTTTTCCTGCTTCACTGGTTGCCAAATTACACCGGATAAGTTTAAAAAAAAATGCACAGGCTCTGTACAGTTTTAAGTTATTTATCAAACGTTAGCAGGAACCTGAAAAGCAGCTTTTATCACATCTGCCTGTGACTTTGCCAAAATACAATGAGAATTAACATTTTACTGGATACTAAAAAAACCGCAAACAAACAAAAAAACCAACAATCCCAGAAAAATAATCCACAAAAGCACTGTAAGAACAGCACAGGTAGCATTCATTTCAACACCAATATAGTGTAATATAATGCAGTGTAAACTTCAGATATTGCTCTCACCCTCTTTGGTGACTGTGAAAATATTTGCTAATTGCTTATACTCCCACTATCCTCCTTCCCTCTGCTGAGACTCACCATCAGCAGCTGCATAATCATCACTCTTTGAAGACAGTAGCAGTCTGCTAACAGAGCAATTAGTTGAAGCACCAAGAGCCAAAGGTGGTAGATGTGTTCCTTTTTTTGTGATATATAAACAGCATTTGCCATGGATTTGCAAAAGTTTAACAATATACACATGGGTTTGCTACGTGCTTTTATTTTCTGTGTTTGAACAAGGTGAATGAATGCAAGCTATTATTTTTTGCAGAGAGGGTTGTCAGGCTGCAGAAGGTGACATGTCAGATCCCAGGATCCTGACCTACAACACGTCATGTGGCATCAAGAGTCCACGTCTGAACAGCTGAAATGCTATTTGTCTGACTGAATGTAGTCATTTTATATTGGAGCCAGCTATCTGGATTTCCATTTTTGTCAGTGGCAAAAAATAGACTAATTGCTTCTCTGAAGTGCTTTATTTAAAGTACATGTGTAATGGTGCATTGTCATCCTCAGACAGTATTGTGATATTAATCAAAATGGACATGGTCACTATATTAGTTGGACATCAAACCAAAATGCCTAATCATCAGATATAGGAACACTATTGAGTATTACTGCGTAATAACAAAAGACCTGGTTTAAAGTTAATTTCTCTAGAATTTTTATTGTTACCATCTGCATTGCAAAGTCATAGACACACCAGCGTTTTGGGAAGCCTTGAATATGATTTTCTTTCTTTTTCAAATCCATAAACTTCAAAGTCATCTCCACACACAGGCTTGTAACTACAGCAGTTATATGACAAGATTCCTTTTAAAGTTGTTGCATTGATCTGCTGCATGAGTACATCAAGGCACCTTTACAGACACTTCTTGCTCTCTTTTTAATGTGCTTAGTGAAGAAAAGGGAGATAAATAATAGCATTCAAGAAAATAACACTCATTTGTTTATTAGGAGATATTCCTCTGAAATGCATGACAAGAACAAAAACAAAAACTGACATAATTATGCCCTGATAATCCAGTCCTGATTTGTTAATAAAAAATTCTTTAAAAGAGAGAGCAATGTAAAATCAAATGTCCACCTCCACCCGCCTTTTACTTTTTTCCTTGTGTGAAGTTACAGATTTTTTTCAAAGACTGAAGGCAGATGACAGCGAGCTGACGAATAACCTTTGTTGTAGAGTAGGGGAAAAAGGAGAAAGGAAAAAGAATAGTGTGCATATTGCTATTATGCGATATTCAGAGTAAACAGAACTCTAGAGTACTGCCCAAAGATAACACCTGTTTACTGAAATGATTTACTATATGCACAATCTGAGTCACAGATGCATAGTTTAAATAACAAATCTGCCTTGTAAATGTGTTTTACTGCACCCACTACAGCTTGGACACTGCAAACTGAATTTGTTTCTGTAGACAGAAGTGTTTGTTAAAATGCAGTAAGTTACACAGACAGGCTAAAGACACACTAGGCTGCATTTTACTGAACACAGAACAGTTTCTGATGTGAATTTTATCTTGAATTTGCAATTAAAAAATCTGATCAGGTGACATAGAGTATTAATAATCATGGAAAGCTATTTTATCATGTGTGGTGAGAGATGGCTACTATGTGAGCTGTGGCGTAGTTTTAAAATATTTTTCCTTTTTTTAATCAACAATATGAAGGTATTCCTTTTTTTTTTTTCCCCATTCAAAGTCCTAAATACAATGAAGGTATGAAGTAGCAGTGCAAATCAATGTATTGTGGGAGCTGTAGTATAAATGGACCCCATGTCTGATGGAGAAGGTGGAAGAGAATGCAAAAGGCCACAGTAACAGGGCAGAGAGAAGTGAGACCTGGGGAGTCTCCAGAGAAGGGATTCAGGTAGGTGTGTTTGTTCTAAGAAAGACTGAAAGCTGCACAGAAGTTCACCATATAGAAAAATAAGTTTTGTCCTGAAATTTTATTGCAAAGTTGGAAGGTTTGTTGTTTTTCCTCAAAGAAGTGGAATTGCTCTTCGTGCGTTTTATCTGAAGATTAAATGTTGCACTTTAATATGAAAGTTACCTCTGCATAATTTCAGGACATAAAATTTCCTCATATTATTCAAACCTAGCAAAGATAGAGGAGTTAAATCAAGCTTCACTCCATAAATTTGTACAAGTATGATTTGTGCTCAGTCAAGTGAGAGAGTATGGCAAGATATTTAAGGCCAGCATGACTTGTAGCAATCAGTCTAAATAAAACAAAACAGAAATCTCTTGCCTAATCAAAGGTACATGTGCAATCACAGAGTAAAGGCACCCAAACATGCAAACAACAATCTCTCTGTTAAATTAGGCAGAGAGGTCCTCAGTCTCCAGTGTGTTTTTGGTTAGTGTAGTAACTCTACACTGACTTTGTCAGACAACACACATGCCTTCTGAAGCACTTAGTATCACTTATGCTCACGTATTTGAGTGTGTGATTTCTCCTTTTATCTGTTTGACAACAATTATGTTGAGAGCTGAGATATTTCTAGCTTATGAACAAAATTACTGGGGGAAGCAGGAGGAGTGGGAAGGAAGGCTATGAAACTTCTGGCAAGGACCAATGCAGCAGCTTTCCTTCTGCCTACCTGACGGAGGAAGGGCTGCACCACAATGCAATTCCCATCTGAACTGCAGCTGCTCCACTGCCCACCAAAGATGTGTAACAGGCAGTGGGGAACACAAAACTGTCCCTCTCCAGTCAGGCTCTTTAAAATAAACCAGTCTAAATTGTTTTCTAAGGAAATATATCTTAAATAAACGAACCTGAATACCTATCTGGCTTTCTCAAAGCAGCTGTTATCTCCATAGGGAGAAATCTGTTTCTCAGACAGATTCTTTTCCCATTTTTTTAATTCAGAAGGAAAGGGAGGGGGAAGGGAAGAGAAAATGTGTATCTGCACTAAGATACAGCACAGACCAAAAGGAATGACTGTATGGAGTGAAAGAGGTGAGGCTGAGGACCCACTACCTACACTGTTTTGTAGGCAGAGGTGGTTACTTCAAACCTTGTCTTGTCTGATCTCATAAGAACCTTTTCTAATCTGTCTAGTTTTTCTCTAGTGTCTGGTGGGGTGTGTTTGTTTATTTTTTCCATGACTAGCATAATATTGTGGCTTGATTATTTCAGAAAGACTTGTTAAAAAATTTTGTCTTACATTCTTCCTGGTTTTACATAATGTTACTGATTGAAAACATCCTGTCCTACATATTTGAATTCACTTTCCTTATGTACAACTGGTAGTGACTAATTTTTATTTATGTGTCTGCACGTATAAGGATCCTTTTAGTGGAGCACTTATCTGCAGAGTAATCCTAGAGGAATTCCCTCCCACTTCCATTTAGCAACAGGTATGTATATATATACATATATATGTATATATCTGGCACTAGTGCAAGCAAAATTTGTCTTTTGAAACTCCATCTGCTTATGTGGAAACAAACTAGACCATGTAAACATCTCTGTGAAGATGGTTTTTTTTCAAAATGCAGTTTAGAATTTTTCTTAACAGTCTGAAGCATTGCTTTAATCTATTTTGTCATATTTACATATGTTTTAGTAGACAAATTTATTGTCCAGTATTTGAAGAATTGAAATGGTAACTATTTGTACCAGTGTGCATCTATGGTTACTTTTACATCAATATATTGGTTTGGAAAAGGAATGCACTTTCAAAAAAAAAACCCCATTACATTTATTATATATTTTCTTCACAGACCAGTATCAGAGCACACAAAATGGATTCTTCTAGTGTAAAACTAAACCCAAATATTTTTTCAAACAAATTTGTTAAGACAGATAATCATATTGAGAAGACTGTTTCTGCATTTGTATTTCCAACATAAATTAAGAGAAGTTCAACTAAAGACTGGCAAAGATTTTCTGGAAGATGGGTTTGTTGTTTGTTGTAGAGGGATTGGAGAGAGGAACGTTCAATAGAAACATGACAGCCTAAATCTCCAAAGACACTGAAAACAAGCTTTTCATTATTATATTCATCTCATTGGTAAATTCCTTTCTGTAAGAAATTTCTTTAAACAAGGAATTGGAAGGCTCAGATTGCCTGAAAAAATATATAATTCCAATATACAGAATTTTCTTGAGCTTCAATTCTATAGACCCCTTAGCAATACTCAGAGCAAATCCTGACAAACTGCCCTGGTGTTCGGGTACTGACAAACCACAAAGATAAATTATTCAAAATAATTTATTCAAAATAAATTATCTAGCCTACCCAGTTTATTCAGACTTCTCAAAAATTCTAGACAACTATTTAACAAGTTTGCAGCTAATGCTTTTGAATTTCACATATAAATTGCCTCTAGAATTTATGTATGAATATATTTTTTTAATATACATATTGTGATGGGCTAGAACACTAATGTAGACAAGGCATGTCAGATTCTGCAGTGTATGTTTATGATTCAAGACAAAGGCTGAAAGGAGAGTAGAAGAAAACATTTTAAGCTTCTCTAAATTACTGYCTTTTCCCTGAAAAGGCGAGTGATAGATGGTGTTTGAGGACAATTTGAAATAGACAGTGTTCTATTACTTTTCCAATGTGCATGCTTGCTGTCAAGAAACAAATAAATGGCTGGAACTCCCAAAGAAAACAGACAGGTAGGTATTCCCATCTTGTCAAGCTGATTTCTGCTTTGTTTAATGATTACATTTAGTGTATAAATTATAGTCTACTTTAATGATATCTCATCTTTGCTCCTCAAGTTTTGTAAATCCACCATACTGTCACCAACGACTGTTAACCGTTAGTGGTATATTACTGAGCATCTGGCTTTATCCACGGACATAACAAATATCTTTCACAGCATTCCATAGAGTTCATGATATTTGTTCACAGTACTGGTAAGTACAATATCGAATATGCCAGTTTTAAAAATTTTCATARCATAACACCTTTTGGAATGGTAGAGTCTTGCTTCCAAAGCTTTTAAATCATATGTATAGTTTATGCATATGCATTTCAGACTGTATGTATTACACTCATGCTTGTATAACTTTATTTATAAGTTTGTATATAGTTTTCTTAGAAATTGAAGGACAACAATGTCAAAAATTGCCATTTCTACAATGCCAAATAAAATGTAAGGTGGAAACTAGGCCAAGTTAAATACCCAAGAAATCCTTTAGTATGTCAGAAGATGGAAGTATGAGTTCTACTGATCTGTTATATACAGTAGAAGAGAGACTTGAGGCCAGGCTCCCATTTGTATTTTAAAAAGTTAAATCCCGCTTCTCTCCTATTGCAGTTTCTTTCTGTTCAGAACTGTTTTCAACTCCCTTTTTAAAGATACCATCTAACACTGCAGAGGACCAAAATTCTTATGTATGTCACAATTTTTGCCAATAAAATTTCTTCATGCTTAACAGGACCCAAGAAACATCTGTCTCATTCTTGACAGTGCACCAGCTGCTACGCCCTGTCTCTATCAGGATCTACACTCTCCCTGTTCCTTGGTCTATCTTTCCTGGAAGCCTGATCAATACTCAGCCTAGAGATAACCTTTACTGGTCCATCGGTCACCTGAGCATTTGCCAGCACCTGATCCATGTCTCATCTGAGGATTTAAGGCCACCCAAATTCTCCAGCTCCAGCTCTTGCAGCCTACAAGGGCAGCCAGACTCCAGTGTCCTGTTGAAGTTGTTTCCCCTTGCAGAGAAAGTCTAAATATCTTCGGGATCAGGAGAGAAACAGATGATTCACGGACGCAGAAATATAGTGGAGAGAGCATTGTGTTTCACAGACTGGATTTACCTTTTATATCTAAATTGCCCTCATGGCCTAAAATAGAGATTGGAAGATTTAGATTTTATGCAAATTTGGCAGAATATGCATGTGCATGGAGCAAGSTATTTATGTGAGATGAAATGTGGTGCACTCCAAGCTTCAATCCTGAGTGGTTTTTTAAAGAGAGATGGATTCAGATCCAGAACAAGGAAAGAATTCTCAAGACTCATGAATTTAACAAATAAAACCAATCTAACTAAAATATATATTCAAACAGCAGCTGGGAGTGCCATATACACTTACAGAAAGGTCATTATGGTGCTGCTATAACTTACAGTTCTTACAAGGATGGTGGGAAATTTGAAACAACAAGATAAAATACACAAAATCTGTTGAAATAATATGACTGTGTCAAAAAGCATCTGTCAGGAAAAAAAGACTATATAATTTAATTGAACATTCACAAAGTCCTAGCAACACCTCTGATGAGTTTATTAAATAAATTAAGGAAGTGGAGAAAAAAAAGTAAAGTATAGCTATAAAACCAAGTAAGAGACAAAATATAAAGCAAAGATAGATTACCTTCTTTCATCTGGTAAATATTGACAAAAGGATGACAATCTTCATGACATGTACAAGTGTTTGGGTTAGTTGAGATAAAGACTGGGAAGAAGTTGAAAAGCAGAAGAAGGTGTAGAAGGAATAATTTTAAAAAGTCACATTGTGTTTTGGCTTTCTTTTTCAAAATTGCATTGTTTTAGACAGAACTGCCTGTATTATGGCCATCACAAATCCATTTGTCCATACACCTTCCAGTACATCTTTGTTGACATCAATGGAATTATTCTGGGAGTTCATATAGCATGCTGGAGAACATGTCTTATTTAAGAATCACTAGGAAAGAGAGGCATGTCAGCAGATTCAAAATTGTCTGCAATTAACATAAAGGATGCATTTATCATCAATGAACTCTAGTTTTAGCTGTTCTTCCTAAATTAAGTGGCAAAACCCGAATGCTTATTGGACTTCCAAATAAATGTACACAAAGTTGTCTTCGAGATATGAAGGATTATGTGTTAAGATGCACCATATGGCTGATATAACAGTATTTATGTGCTTAATTTAGGACATGTATAGGCAGTTAATCATTTGGATATGGAAATATTCATGTTTACAAAAAAAAAGGAACACCTGCAATATTTAAAGTTCTAATTATAATGGCTGCTTACCCAAGTACTCAAAGATATTTTTTCTCAGGTGAATGACTCTGATTTCATATTTCTGAATCAGAATGACTCACATCTCATTACTATTTGAAGATGAAGTTCCCCTGTAAGTAATGCCTTAGGAACACACTGTCAGTAACTCCCCTCATGCGTATGGCCAGCCCGAAATAAACTACYGGCTCCTGGGTGTGTACGCCTGTGACAACCTGTGAACAGATCACAGAATACTCACAGAACTGCATCAATGATTCTGTATTTGGTGCGCAACTTAACCAGCAAATCAAGAGCCTGGCTTACATCGTGGCTCAGGAGTCCAGCTCATCATGAGGTCAAGCTGGATGGCTGAAAGTCACATAGRAAGGTGAGACAGCTTAGAGGCCCCCAAGAGGTATCCACTAGACTGCCATACCAGGCAAGGGGTTTCTTTCATCCGCAAAGCTGCTCTGGCTAGGAAGGAATACAGCAGTTGGATCTAAGCCATTTCTCTTTCATTGTGAGAAGAGTCTGAGGATCTTTGTTGTGGATCTGAAATATGTATGATAATTCCCCAGATCAGTAACTAGTGATGCAGACTACAGACTTTAGCTAAGGAAGRAGAAACTGTGATGGTATAATTCAGTTTATATGTGAGTTTGTATGTGTTTCTGGCAAGCTAAGGACCATAGGCAGAATTTTGACACATYTTCTGTGAACTCTAAAGTTAACCTCCTGGGAGCACTTTCAGGTACAGCACAAAAGAATATTATTTTGTGATTGACAGGAAGGAATTCTGACTCCCTGAACCTTATTGAAAAGATTGAAAAAGACTGAATGGGATTTAGTGGACAAATGTCAGTGCCATGTACTGTTTCATCTCCCTTCAGAGGTGAGAAGTAGTGTAACTTTCCTTTTTTTTTTTAGTGTAATGCGTTTTGGAGAGTGACATGCAAACTATCTGACAGCATGAGCTTGAAAGGATCCATTGATCCCTTTTGCTTCTAACTAGATGTAACTTTAATATCTCAATGTCCTCTGAATATTTTGCAGATTTCAAACATTAACAGAAGGAATTCAAAAGGGCCCAGAACTGAGTCACTGAATCCAGCACACCAGTCTGGTTRCCCATCCCAAGCTTCCAAAGCCAGTCATGGTTCAGATTTACCTTAGAGAMCTCTAGTTCAAATTTCAGAATTTATACCTGTGTATGCTCGCAGGAGAATAGTTCTTCAGGATGCTGTCCACGGAGACAATATTGCAGCAAGTGCAACATAAATAATTTTCTTCTTAATAATTTTTTTTTGAATGGTTCATATAGAAATTGTAAGATAAGATGTGTAGTAGTCTTAAACTGAATTGTGCAGTCCTGGTTTTGTGATTAAAATACCTTTTTCATTTGACAGTTCTGAATGGCAGGGCCACTAAATTCAGACAATTAATGAAGAACTATGATTAATAGACTATGTCTTGGTGRGGCAGTACCCACAAATTGACTGTGAGAAGTTAACGTGATGTGTCCCTGGTGGCAAAGAAACCACATGGCACTTCTCTTACCTCAACAGTGAAATGTCCATCTCTGCTGTGAAGAGGTCAAAGAAAACGGCAAGAAATCAAATGTGCAGTGGATAATAATCAGCATTAGTAGAGGAGTCAGAAAAAAAAATTATAGGTTACTTRCCACTGTTAATTGTAGGTTTTGAACCTTTTGTTATAATTCCAGACATCTATGTAAGTAGAACCACTAATTAACCTCAATCAGTATCAACCCATGAACAAGTGTATTACACAGCGTTTGTTGATAATAGGCCAGGCTGTGCTGAGAAAGGAACATGTTCCAATAGCATGYCACTGAAAAGAAAGGAGGGGTGGATACATAAGGCATGGCATTCTTGTATGAGATGGCCTGAACTGCTGCTCTCTTTTGCAAAAGCATGAATACACATTTGATATTTGGGCTGTAGTCCAATTACTATATTGATCAAAGAGCTTTGTCTGGCCCGATGAAAAATCGTTATTATGTTTAAAATTGTTTATTTCAACCTTGTAAAACTGTCACTTCTCTAGCCAAAGCATTTTACATTTTTTCAGCTCTCAGACAAGAAAGAGTGTAGGAACTTGGTGTTTGTGCTGAAAGCAGCTGATGGGTGAARGGCCTTTGCCAGCCATAATCAGATGCTGCATAATTGCATCCAGCTCTTCTCGGGTTTTGCCTCTGGCAGGAGACAGAGATGATCTTTACAAGGCAGCAGATTTCAGCGCAGTGGTAGGAAACCAAGGCATGTATGTGTGAAGTAGTCCCTGACTGCATTGTAAGTAGGGGACAAGGTTCCCCATCATGTGCACTCCCATTTGTTGAACTGCAGAGAATCACCTAGTTCTTTTGACTGTTTGGTCTTATTTCATATTTCTGAGTAATCCAAAAAATACTAAAGCATGAGCAGACCTAGATTTATGACAGCCTTACACATGCTCATGAAAATTTAAAGATTAAATTACATTATTATTAAGTTGCCTTATACCTACTTATTAAATCTTAAGACTATTATTATTATTATTACTATTTTTAAATTTTTATTAATGTTTGTTAAGATTAAATATTATTAGGTAAAGCTATACCTAATATGAACAAAATCTTTTATTTTAAAATTAATTTATAGTAAAACTCGGTTATTTCACTTCATTTTAGTCCCATCATGTTCAGAAATTCTTATCTTTCTTGTGGTGTGTATAGGAAAGGAGTCAAAACAGTRTAATTTATCAGAAAAGCCTACAAAGACATTTTGGTTTCTTACTTATGTTTTAATGCCTCATTGTCCACTGTTTATCACAGGAACTTGGAGATGTGATCTCCTTGTTATGTGTCTATTTAAATGCATATAAACTCTCCAGGACTTTTTACAGTTTCCTGTAGATACCTGCAAAACACAGACCAGTCCTCCCAGTATTCTCTATGAAGAAAGACAGAGACCCAGACATACWCAATTCAAACAGCTAAATAAATAAGACTGAAAAAAAAAAAATCCTGTGTAAGAGAGTACAGCACAGGGATAGATCACCAGCTGAAGTACCAAGGTGCATTGTGGCTACTCTAACCAAACCAAGGTGTTTTGAAATGGATGACTCAAGAGTAGTCAATTTATTTCATTTTGGMAAATATTGACCTATTTTGAGGGTGAGAGAGACTTTGTCTTCAAATTAACGCTTTTCTTTATGTATCATTATTCACTCTTTAAATTAACAATGTAACTATGGATATCCTCCTTAAATAAAGTATATGCYACTACGTTCAAAGGCCTGAAGTAACATTTGAGAACAGGTGGAAAAGAACAATCTTTCTGATATTTCCATTTGAAAATTGAAGCATGCGATTGTGAATTTAAAATGTTGTTTTAAATTTGCCAAAAATATAAGAAAAATAATTAGTAAAATTGTGGGTATATTCAAGAATTCCTTCATGAGTATTTGTTAGATATTTTCATGTGTATGAACTTTACCCTTAGCTACCACATTTATGTTTAGTTTCTGAAAACATTTGAAACGGAATTCAGCTGACACAAATATTTCCTAGGCAATAGGTCAAAAATATTGTAACTGTGTCTAAGCAGAGGAGCAATATGAAAATATGTTTGGAATAATCATCAAATCTACAAGATAAATGGAGAAAATTCCCACTGTGCACAAATATCACATTCAAGAACAACAGAAGTCATTTCATATATGTTCGTATTAGGGTTACATTCATTTTAGGGCTATGTTCATTTTAGGGTTAATTCTGAGCTCATTTACTTTAGATATGTGCTTACTTGAATGAATTTTTAGGCCTAAAAATTATCTACCTAGAGAATCCCATTCAGAGGTATATCAAGGAAGGCATCAGCAATACTATCAGGAAGAAAATTAATTCCTGCCTAGACAGCCAGCAACAAGCATCCCGTTTGTCATCCGTATGTGTGAATTAATCCCTGAGCCATTTGAAGTTATCTGTTCCTACTGCAAATGAACTGGCACTTTTGAGTCACAGACCTAGCGCCAGCAAAAGCTGTGCCTCTGGGTTGTGGTTTGTTGCAAAAGTGTGTGCCATTTCGTTGAAGGCACCTGTTCAGGAAACAAAAGATGATGAATGGGATCCCTTTTCTGGGATCTGGTGAATGGGTTGGCTGCTGGACTCTGTCTTGCTATGTGCAGGACTAGAACAGTGAGCTTTGAGGGAAAGTGAGGGKGACTCTTCTATCCAGCCCACACCAGTGTGGGTGTTGCACAGTACTTTGCTCTATATAAAGATTACATTTTTAAGTCTGCTGCCTTTCTCTTGTAACACCACAGTCTGCCTTTCATTTCATATGCAGCCTGACATACACAACCCCAGACTGCTGTGGCAGTACCTTTTACTTTTTTATCTCAAAGTTCTGCTATCCTCACAGCCTCATGCTGGAGGATTCAGGAAATGTTATCTCGTCTGTAAAGCTGGGATGGGTAGAAACGGTTGCCACCGAAATGTGAATTTTCCTTTTCCAGCCATTGCTTCAGAGTTTTTAGTTGATCATCTTATGCTAGGGAACACATAAATCTTAATAGATAGCTCTAGTAGAAAATAGTGATATAGGTGGCCAATAAGCRTTTGCTATTAATGCACATGCAGAAAGCTAAACAGCCAATCGATGTGTGCAACACCTGTGCCTGATAAAAGCACAGCCTCATACTGAGTGCTACAGTTCTGATGAAATCATATTGCTACTGTGTAAAAAATTATTCAGAGGAACATCTTCTGCAATGGAGAGTATGTAGACATGAGGATGAGCTGGGGCAATCCACACCAGTTATTTTGATGGCCAGCGACTTGGAAAGTTTTGCCTTCTTCCCCTTCCCCTTCCCCTTCCCCTTCCCCTTCCCCTTCCCCTTCCCCTTTCCCTTTTTTCCCCTTCACTTTCCCCTTTCCCTTTCCCTTTCTCTTTCCCTTTTCCTTTCCCTTTCCCTTGCCTTTTTACACAACAATATTTTTTACTGAATACACTCATGACCCAGTCCAGGAATAACTCCTTGTCCTTGCTTAATAAGTATATTTGAAGACACTAATTTTATCTTAGTTGACTCWAAAGACTATGAATACAATAAACTAAAAAAATCGCCCCATAAAAAGGGAAATGAGTAAATATGYTCCTTCACATACTAAGGAGCAGCATTGCTGTGACAAAATAGAATAATTTAGGCATGTACCAGTATCAGATATGAGGATTCATTATTAAGGTTTTTTTACAGATAGTCAATATCAAGTGAGTTGACACAGCTGTATTTTCTTATAGCTTTTTKCATAGATTAAACAATCAATTGTCAATTAACAGGGCATGTATACTGACTATTATAGAGCTTAAATRAAATAAATTTAATTTGATTTTTTTTACATCCCAGTAAGACTTTTTAAGATTTTTTTTGTTGATGTTGTCCTAAAATTGATCCTATTGTGATGACCTTTTTTGTCCTCTATCCTACATTGAAAGAAATACTATTCCTTGATGCCAGGCAGCTGCCATTTTACTGCAAAAAATTTGTGGTCCCTCTTAACATATTATCTYCCCAAAAGAGGTTAAAAATGCATGAAAAATTAATCCAGTTAGAAATGGAAGTTAATTTTATGAATGCAATGCTACTGAGGAAAAAAAATTAGAAGGAGAGGAATTCTTATGGTGTACCATAACCCCCCTCATTACCTTTGTACTGCACAGGCTGGGAGGAGATGGAATGTAGAGGACTTGGGACTGAAGGAGTAAAAGTAAGGCGGGTAAGGAGGGATGGGGAAAGGTAATGTTTTAATTTTTGTGTCTTTCACTTACCATTCAAATCTATTTTAGTTTACAATAAATAAATTAATTTTCTCCAAGCTGAGTATTTTTTGCCCATGATGGGAACAGGTCAGTGACCTCTTTGCCTTTATGTCAACCAACAAGATTTCTCATCATATTTTCTCCCCTTGTCATGTTGAGGAGGATAAGGGAACAGCTGTGTGGCATTTTGACCCTTAGACAATGCTGGTCCCACACAATTTTTTATTTGATGGAGAAGATCACCCATTAGAAAGACAGACAGAGAAGAAATAAAATAATTTTGACCTATAAAATTATTATATTGCAACATTCTGAATGGCTGTCAGAAGGACAACAGCTTATGTGGACCAGAATGGAAGGTGTTGCTGTAGTGAAAAGTAAAATGATATAAGCTTGGTAAAGTTTATAATTATATACATAGTTAGAAAAGGCAGTCTCTTAGATAYATTAAATGAGGAGAGAATCAAGATGACAAGTTAGAAATACAAAACCAAATAGGACTTCAGATTTGATGATGCTGTCCACAGTGATACAGAAGGGAGCTGAGGGTTTTAGAACAGAAGGTGTGTTGGTTTTGCAGGGCCTGGTTTTTGGTAGCAGGGGGGCCACAGAGGTGGCTTCTGTGAGAAGCTGCTGGAAGCTTCCACCGTGTCCAGCAGAGCCAAGCCCCRATGGCTCTGAAGATGGACGTGCTGCTGGCCAAGGCTGGGCCAATTAGAGATTATGGTAATGCCTCTGTGATAACAGATTGAAGAAGAAATCAGAACCAAGTTTGTGGTGCAGCTGTAATTTTCCAACTAGAGAGGAGTAGGAGTGAGAATATGAGAGAGAAACAACAATGGAGGCAGCAAGGTCAGTGCAGAAGGAGGAGGAGGAGATGCTCCAGGTGCCGGAGCTGACATGTCCCTGCAGCCTGTGGTGAGGACCATGGGGAAGCAGCTATGCAGCCCATGGAAGTCCACGGGGGATGCAGAGATGCACTCACAGCCTGTGGGGGAGGTGCCCACGCCGGAGCGGGTGGATCCCAGGATGCTGTGGTCTGGCGGGAGTCCCAGTGGAGAGAGAGGCCTTGCTCCCAGGCTGGAGCAGCCYGTCCTTGGAGGACCGCAGGCCATGGCAGAGAGACCCACGCCGCAGCAGGTTTGGGAGGACTGTCTGCCCGTGGCATGGACTCGCGTTGCAGCAGGTTTGGGAGKGCTGCTGCTCGTGARCTTGGACCCACGCTGGAGGAGTTTGTGGAGAACTGTCTCCCGTGGGARGGACCCCACGGTGCCACGGGGAAACCACTCCTCTCCCTGAGCAGCAGAAAGAAATTCTTGGGTGATGAACTGACCAAAACCCCCACACCGTCCCCCTGCGCWGTCGGTGGGAAGGAGGGAGGGGTTGGGAGAAGACGAGGGTGTTCTTAAGGGCTTCTTTCACTTCTGGTTCTCCTTCTCTGATCTTGTTAGTAATAAATTCACTTTGTATCATTAAGTTGAGCCTGTTTTGCCCTTGAAGTGTTTTTCTCCCGGTCCTTATCTAAACTCATGAAGCCTTTGTTAAATTTTCTCTCCTCTGTCCAGTTGCAGAGCAGAGGAGAGTGAGTGAGTGGGTTTTTCGTGGGTGCCTGGCATTTGGAAGGTGTCAAAGCACGACATTGGTTTTCTCCTACAAGGAGATACCTGATAGTTCTTGGGCAAAGGTGCCAGGATTCTCTTGAAAATTGTGGGATTTGCAATGAAATCACGGGCAGYGGTGACCTCCCATTTCTGCCTGGGGATGACATCGTGTGTATTTGATATCCTAAAGGGACTCCCTTAAGATGGGATYGATGGTTGCTACCTGGGCTCAGCTGCAGAGGCYGCACCTCCCTACGGTCCCGCCGGATGCCCGTAAGGGTAAGCGAGTGGACCTCTGCCCCARTGTGAGAGTATAGGACACTCTCGCCCTATCATGTGGCCTCACCACCCACAGGATAGTATTTTGGTGAAGCAAAACTCATGCGACTCGTGGSGACGTGAGCYGCCAAGACCCTTGCCCACRGGGTGGYAATCGCTGGGTGAAGCCTGACAGTTGCTTGGAGAGTAGTACCGTCAGGTGTCTTGGGACTCCCCAGCTGGAGCGGGAAAGCCCTCTGCCTATCAGGGCCAGCTGGGTGGACCTCTGTGCCTTGAGGGGGGTACATGCTGAGCTAAGCAACTGTGCGTGCAGGGCTATAACCCGAGCCAGATACCCTGGGTGTACTCGTCTCTTGTTCCGACCATAGCGGGGCAAGCCCGGGTTAGTCTCGCGTGCTGCCACCAGTCTGCTCTGCGCTGGTCGCAGCCCYGTGGCGTCGAGCGGTGGAGACGTGAGCTATGCCAGAGCCCGTCCGTGCACGGTGATCCGTCCCAGATCTCTGGGGGAGGCCATACCCATTCATGCCGCACAGGGCCATGACACTGATACGTGCGTGGCTTTACTCCAATCCATAACCGAYTGCGACTCCAGTTTTAAAGGGAATCTCTTCTGGCTCTATTGCGTCCATATTACATCCTAAATTGGGCYGAAATCAACYGATTTTGACCGAGGTGGACGGGCCATYTTCACTTAAACTGGAAAAGGTGCACACACGAATGTGAGTGTTYGATAAATAGCCCAGTGGCATTGTGGATCTGCACCTTGTGGAGCAGCMCAAGGCCCTGGTGGGATCCGGGCATTGTCTYCTCCATGCCATGAGAGTGGGGCTGCTGATTTGGGAATGGAGCTGGAAAACATTGCCATGCCGAGAGCTGTGCGTACCTGCTGCAGAGCTCGTACGGGGATGAGTGAAGGCCGGGGAGCGGCTCTTGGCCCTGAGGCCAAGTGGTCCAACGGAGCTCCCTGTACCCAAAACAAGGCTGGCCCTTTATATAAAGATACATGGACTCTCACTCATCTCTACTTCTGGATGCAGCTTTATGTGATGGGACACTGCCCTGGGTTAGTCATATGTTCTATTACCACCCACAAAAGCTGGATAAATTCAGTTATACACCTGGTCCCTGAGGGACTCCTTATCTCAACTGAGATAAGCACTCTGGCCGACAGCAAAGCACCAGCCATCTTGATTATCTGATCTCAGCTAATGTCCCATTAGCACCACCCATCCTGGTTAATGGCCCCATCTTGGAGTTGGAATGTCAGARCACCATAAGGACCATCCAAGCTCAGAGGACCATGGGGATCATCCAAGCTCATTACCGAAGCAACCAATAGAACATCGGGAAAATCCTCTTCCATTGTGAAAGTCCCTGCCCCTGGGAGAGGTGCCAGCCAAGAAACACAGCATAAAACAAGGGTTTAGGATGGGAGATAACGCCCTCGACTCGACGGGACTCCACTCCTGATGGGACTCTCAACTCGACTCGACTCGACTGGACTCCACTCCTTGGAATCTGACTCAGCTAGCTACTCCACTCCGCTCCTTGGAAGTGGACTCAGCTACTCCACTCCACTACCGGGACTGGACTACCAGGCCTTTCTGCAGGACCAGTGCCTAACTGGACTACACAGCTACCACCCTGGTTAACAAGGTGTCAGGTTGTACCATGACTCTGTCGGTTTGTTTAAGCGGGTGTTTCTGTATTACTGCAATTATTTTAATCTTTTTTATTAATATTGTAATTTTGACCTAAAATCTCTCGAGGTATTTTGTGTGGGGTTAATTTCCCCTGCTGGTTTACAGTCAAACCAGCACAGACACACACAGAGAACTCATTTCCTTCCCAGACCACGATTTTCTTTGAGCACAGACCTCGGAGTCAATTTTCTAGGATCAGGACTAAATTTTCCAAGGAAGCTTGGCATATGYCAGGACCAAAAAGCCATGAGAAAGAGCTGTCTCAGCAGCTCAATATGCTGTGTCTCCTGAGAGCTGCAGTGCCCCTGCACTGGGGCAGGGCTGGGCTGGGCAGCACYAGCCTCTGCAGCTTTTCCATGGCATCAAAAGGGAACTTGTTTTTCCATATCATGTAGAGGAGTCTTCCCCCTTGGAGATTTCACCGTCCAGGTACTTGAGACGTTGCTTTCAGGAAAAAAAAGAGCGTTTTCTTTTCAAGTGCTGTTACAACACATCCACTCCTCAGAAAATTGGTGGCATGGAGCAGCAAGGCCTTTCCTGGCCGCAGCAGGGTTGTSCTCACATTTCTTCCTSTCAGGGAGGGAACCCTTTGACCTCCTTGTTCCGAAGCTGTGGACATGAGTCTCTAATGTGCCATGTGTTCCTGGAGCTGCTGGGACAGCCCTGTGACCCACCCCTTGCTCCATCAATTCATCCCTCACCTTCCTTCACACTGACAGACTGAACGGGCATGAGGGAAGGCCAGGGATGGCTCTTTGCCCTGAGGCCAAGTGGTCCAGTGGAGCTCCCTGTGCCCAAAACAAGGCTGGCCATGTCCACACCATTCCCTGGCAATGAGCCCTGGCCCTTGGCTGTGCCTGGRCAGTTTTTGGGCCACTGTTAGTKGGCAYGCACCAGAACTAGGCCAGGGAACGTGCTGACCGTGTATCTCTGCCCTCACAGTCTTCTAGCCCAGCACCACAGGCCTCAGCTGGGCCTCCCCTTCCAGGCTAAAGGATCGTGTTTCTTCTCATTTCATATTTAAATGCCAAGTACAGCTGAAAAGCTTCCGGCAAAGAAACATAATGTACCGGCACCCCGTCCTGGCATCAAAGCCCTGCAGAGAGATGGGGGCTCAAACTCTTCTGAGAAAAGAGGGCCTAAATTCCTGCTCTCCGGCATGCTGCTGGAGAAAGCCATTCCCAGAAGGAATGAAATAAAGCCATCCTCCAGTTCTCTGGCTTGTGCTGGTCCTGACCCACTCCAAMCTTCCTACCAGATTGAACGTCTCAAGTGGGCTTGATGGAGGAAACCTAAACCATGAGCCATGAGAGCTTCAATGGCCAAGAGCATGCCCTGGCACTGCTGAACACACTGGCATGGAGTCACCAGTTCTGGGCCCCTCATTTTAAGAAGGATGTTGAGATGCTCGAAGGTGTCCAGAGGAGGGCAACAAGGCTGGTGAAGGGCCTGGAACACATGCCCTACGAAGAACGGCTGAGGGAACTGGGGCTGTTTAGCCTGGAAAAAAGGAGGCTTGTTAAAATTACAGTTTTTTCTTTTGTCATAGTGGGAGTTCTTTGCTTAGAGTTTGGAATGAAATGCAGGAGGTGCTGAGATGTTCTTCTAATCAGGTTGTTTATTAAGTTCTTATCCATAGCATAGCAGCACAGAGCGTTCTCCAAGTTAGGAAGGTGGAAAATGGCCTCGAACCGTGAGTTCTAAGGTTATTTAAAGCTTCATTTATCCAATTATAGATTGCCAACTAACATGTTTTTACTTATAGTCCAATCACGGTTCATTTAGCATCCGCAGTGCGGGCTTTTTACACCAATGGTTAAACTACTTAGACTTGTGAAGAAGAAGGAAGAAAGAAGAAGTATAAACCCACACCCCAAATCCTCCATTTTGTTACAAACTTATAAACTTAGTTTTCTACATTTCTACATATTTCACCCAGTGATATAACAAGTTGCTTTTTAATTACACAGTAGTAATTCTGGTGTTATCATTAGATAAAGGGAGTTTTTCCCAAGGCCTCAGATCAAATACCATGTGCTTTTGAAAATTATCACCTGTTAATATCGAAAGATTATGATTATTTAATCTTAGGGTCCCGACAGAGGCTTAGGGGAGACCTTTTGTCTCTCTCTACAACTACCTGAAAGGAGGTTGTAGCCAGGTGGGGGTCAGTCTCTTCTCCCAGGCAACCACTGACCGAATGAGAGAACACAGCCTTGAGCTGCGCCAGGGGAAGTTTAGGTTAGACATCAGAAAAAAATTATTCACTGAAAGRATGATTGGGCACTGGAATCGACTGCCCAGGGAGGTGGTGGAGTCACCGTCCCTGGWTGTGTTTAAAAATAGACTGGATGTGGCACTCAGTGCCATGGTTCAGTTGATGAGGAGATGGTAGGTCATAGGTTGGACTTGAAGATCTCAAAGGTCTTTTCCAACCTASTTCATTMTGTGATTCTGTGTGATTCTGTGAGTCTTTGAGGAGACAAACAGGACTAACTTGGGCATCTCCAACCCTTAGATCCCTCCGAGCTTCTACAGCACCATGGTCATGGCTCTCCTAAAAACTGCATTTAGCAAGAGCAGATCTAACMATCTGCCTCAAACCCTTTGTGAGTCTTGTTCACATCTGCCCACTCCCCTCCCCAAGAAGAGAGTCACACAAATAAAGACATGGCATTGCTGGCTAGTGAGTGCTTGTAGAAATGGCYTTCTCCAAATCTGCTTTCTTTCCAAAATCCACACTSTCCCTGCAGCAAGGGGCCTCTCTCATCTACCCTTTCAACTATKTCAGGGCAGGTTGAGGTTGGATTTTAGGAAAAGGTTCTTCCCCTGGAGCCTGTTGGGACACTGAACAGGCTTCCCAGGGAATGCTCACGGCCCCAGGGCTGCCAGAGCTCCAGGAATATTTGGACAACGCTCTCAGGGATGCACAGGCTGGGATTGTTGGAGTGTCCTGTGAAGGGTCAAGGCTGGGATCTGTAATCATGGTGGGTCCCCTCCTGCTCTACTCCAGATATTCAGAAATTCCAACTCTGTGGTTCAGCTTTTCTCTGGCCATGAAGAGCTGGCAGAGGTGTTGYKGGTGGGGCAGGACAAGGGRAGCCCCACCATTGCTGTCTCTGTGACACCACAATGGGAGCCCCAACATTCCATGCCTAGAGACRCTCCAAGAGCAGCATGCAGACCTGCGTCCAGTACCAGAGCTGAGCGGGCAGCGAGCAGGAGCGACCATGGCCCTGTCAGCTCTGTGGCAGYGCTGTGGCAGCTGGAGTTCCTCCATGGCCCAGCTCCTGAAGGCCTTTATCTCC
>JACAXG010000053.1:275684-338346 GCA_018881555.1 Amblyornis subalaris
TGTGCCCATGGACGGGGACCATCCTGCAGGCAATGACATCAGCCTAGCAAGCGATGTGCCTATGGATGAGGACCGTCCCTCTGGAAGCGACCTCACCCTGGCCACTGATGTCCACAGGCATGAAGACAAGGACAGCRGCCCAGTGGCTAAGCCCAGCCTAGCCAAGGTCATCAGCCCTAGCCACTCCGCTGCACGTGCCCAAGCCAGAAGTGAGCAGAGAGGCAGGCAAAAGAAGAGCCTGAAGCGTGCTCTGGGGACCGTGGGGACCAGCCAGGGTGATCCCAGCAGYGTCCCCATGCCCGGGGACTCTGCAGGCACCAGTGGCACTGGCCCCCAGTGCAAGACCACCAGGCTCTGCCTGCCCAGGAAGGTGCCCGTCACTGATCACAGTGACACCAAGAGTTCCAAAGCTGGCAGCACCCGTGGCAGGAAAGGTCACACGCCAAAGCAGAAGGCAGGGACACACCAGCCAACACCGCAGGGCAGCGTGTGCACACCTGGCAGCAGCGGGGAAAGGCACAGGAAGGCGAGAAAGAAGGACCCCATACCAAGAGCTGGCAGCAAGCTCAAGGCTCCCACAAGGAAAGCTTGAGCTGAAATGGGGCATGAGGGGTTTTGCAGGCTCCCATCGTKTGGGGATGGAGCCAGGGTGTTTTTAAGATTGGAGCTGTAGGTGTAGATGAAGACTTAGATGTAGACAAAGATGAAGTTGTAGATCAAGATGTAGTTGAAAGTGTAGATGAAGTTGAAGGTGTAGATGTAGATGAAAATAAGACGAAGATGAAGGTGTAGATGAAGCTGAAGGTGTAGATGTAGATGAAGATAAGACGAAGATGAAGGTGTAGATGAAGGTGTAGATGCAGATGAAGATGTAGATGTAGATGTAGAAGATGTTGACGGTTCTGGGGTTCTGCTTTTCCATTCCATGGTTTATTCCACAAGCTGTCTGCATGGAATGGGGAGAGAGTGCGCGGGGCCCCAGGAAACGGCACCCAAGAGGTGCAAAAGCCTGGCTGAGCCMCAAATTAGAGCCASCAAGCCCCRAAGGGCACCCAGATGTCCCCAGGCCTGAGTGACTGCCAGCAGTGCAGGCACTCGTGGAGGGGGACTCCTGCAGGCCCTTTCCCAGGGGAAGCAGCCCTTTGGCATGGGAAGCAAGACAGGCGGGAGTTGGAGCTGGAATGGCAACTGTTTTTCTTCAGCTCCTGGTTTTTGCAAATGCTCCATGTTTTTCAAGACTCCTTGAATCCCTGACTGGTTTGWGTTGGAACAGACCTTCAAGATCATCTCGTTCCAACCCACCCCTCCATGGGGACAAACACCTGCAATATCTGTGCAAAAGAAAGAAATAAAAACTTGTTTCCAAAATGAAAGTTGGTTGTGTTGGTTTTGCAGGCCTGCTTTTTTGGTAGCGGGGTGGGGGGGGCACAGAGGTGGCTTCTGTGAGAAGCTGCTAGAAGCTTCCACCGTGTCCAGCAGAGCCAAGCCCCAATGGCTTTGCCGATGGATGTGCCACTGGCCAAGGCTGGGCTAATTAGAGGTGATGGTAAYGCCTCTGTGATAACAGATTGAAGAGGAAATCAGAACCAAGTTGGTGCAGCAGTTGTAATGATTCCAGCTAGAGAAGAGTAGGAGTGAGAACGTGGGGGAGAGAATCAACAATGGAGGCAGCAAGGTCAGTGCAGAAGGAGGAGGAGGAGGTGCTCCAGGTGCCGGAGCCGAGATGTCCCTGCAGCCTGTGGTGAGGACCATGGGGAAGCAGCTGTGCCCCTGCAGCCCATGGAGGTCCACGGGGGATGCAGAGATGCACTCGCAGCCCGTGGGGGAGGTGCCCATGCCGGAGCAGGTGGATCCCGGGATGCTGTGGTCCGGCAGGAGTCCCAGTGGAGAGAGAGGCCTTGCTCCCAGGCTGGAGCAGCCCGTCCTTGGAGGACCGCAGGCCGTGGCAGAGAGACCCACGCCGCAGCAGGTTTGGGAGGACTGTCTGCCCRTGGCATGGACTYGCGTTGCAGCAGGTTTGGGAGTGCTGCTGCTYGTGARCTTGGACYCACGCTGGAGGAGTTTGTGGAGAACTGTCTCCCGTGGGAGGGACCTCATGGTGCCGCAGGGAAACCACTCCTCTCCCTGAGCAGTGGAAAGAAGATCTTGGGTGATGAACTGACCAAAACCCCCACCCTGTCTCCCTGCGCCGTYGGTGGGAAGGAGGGAGGGGTTGTGGGAGAAAAGGGTGTCTTTAAGGGCTTATTTTACTTCTTATTCTCCTCCTCTGATCTTTTTAGTTATAAATTCACTTTATGTCATTAAGGAGAGCCTATATTTTGCCCTTGAAGTGTTTTTCTCCCGGTCCTTATCTAAAGTTATGAAACCTTTGTTAAATTTTCTCTCCTCTGTCCAGTTGCAGAACAGAGGAGAGTGAGTGAGTGGGCTTTTCATGGGTGCCTGGCATTTGGCCAATGTCAAACTATGASAGAAGGCTAAGATCTGCTTTTTAGTCTCACTGAGTTTTATTTCATGTCTAGTTATCCACAATAGGTTTCAGAGGAACAAGGAGAGATTTTGGACAGAAGAGGTGGCTGTATAAATTTGTCTTGTACAAACAAACCCTGAGATTGAAGATAAACTTGTGCAAAAAGCTACTCTTGCAAAACTTTCCAGGATCATATTCTAAATGCATTGCATTACCTTTGAGTTGGAGAAATAAGCTGAAGTTCAAATGGCTAACTCCTTATATTTGTCTCTTAGCATCTCAATATTGATATTATCAAAGTTTGCTTTCATAGTTGTAGTCTTCTGTTATTAAAACAGATATCAGTGTTTACATCATGCGGTTTTTTCTGTCACTTTAATTTCTGATTAACTTAACAAAGAATTGGATCCATCTTTTCATCAGAGTCACTTTATCTTTATTATTGCTATCTACATTACAAATGAATTCATTAGCATTCTCATCACAAAACCCAAKTTCATTATCTGATAAGAATAAAATTTCTTCAGATACATCCTGAGGTATTTGATTTGTCTTATTTATATTCTCAGTAGGCAACTTTCTTTCACTTGTTAGAGATAAGTAAATCGTGATTCCGCTCATTACTTTCTCCTGATTGAGATTTTATTTCTGTCCTTTGTTATGTGGAATCCTTATTTGTTTTCTTCTCCCTTAGTTTAATTGGTTTGTGACTCCTGAGATACTTTCCATTCTTGAGTATGAAAAACAGGGTCTAATTTTTTTAATATTGTTTATATCAGCAATATATTAAATTGAGAACCTTATCTGTGTAATAATTAAAAAATTAGCTCATTTAAATATCTATTTTCTGGGATAAGTTTAATGCTGACTTCATGGTGGCCATATTAATAAATATGTACAAACAGTTTAATCGGAGGGGAAAAGTTTTGTCTTTAGTCTTAGCTTTCCCTGTAATGAAATATGTGCTTYTCCCCTGTTAAACTAAAATTTTTGATCCCATCTCCTATTCAGTTTAGTACCACTCCATTCAGGCACATGCTGAAGCTTTTGCCAGACCTTCATTAATATCTGAATACATGCATCCAAATAGGAAAACAGATTGTACTTAGGGTATGGAGAATTTAGCTCATTAAATTTCTCAATAAACATTTCTATTTTCTGAATAAATAATTTCTCTACAGTATTTAATTAGTCTATGCAGTCTTTTCTTCAGAGCTAGTAAAAAGATTGTGGATTATTGTCATCAGAGGTAGAAGTGCCCTAGAGGAACACTTCATCTCCACACAGCCAGGCCACTAATATATTAGAAAGCATCAAGTTATTAAAGGAGTGAACTCCACATAATTGCTCTCCACCTTGTTCCCCCATTCTACTTACAGAGACCCATGTCTTTATTCAGTTCTTCCTAGGAAAGTTTTCAGTATGACTGTGAGACACCTGAGTACATGAAAGAACCTCATGGGTTCTGACACAGGAAGCAGAGATGCTACAGGAGGCCTGGGATGATTTTCAGTGTCAGCTGGCGTCCAGGTAGACCTCCAAAAACACCRAGAGTGGTGCCATATTGCTTATTTTAAGAGAAGTGGGTTAAACCCAGGGTTTGATACAGCACTGTATTCCAAGATCTGTCAGAAAAAAGTGGAAATTCCAGGGACTCTCCTAGAGATATTCCGGATGCAAATATGTTCCGTTTGTGCGACTAGCTCAGAAGTGACACAAATGAAAGACTAATGCCTGTAGTGTGGACATCAGATCCTCAGCACCGATTCTCCAGTTCTGCAGATCCATCTGGCATGGCTTGCCAAGGCAGGTGTAGCCATGGGGTCTCAGCTACTGTTATAGTAAGCAGAGATTCTGTAAAGAAAAATCATCTAGACCCTGGTTCAACTGTCTTAGATTAAAAGAAAGAAAAGTTAGTTATTGGTTGACAGTATCATTCTAACTTTTGTTCACTGGCAGTGTCCTCTTTTTGTGTCACTATGTTGTTAGTGATACCACTGTTCAAGGTATGTACCAGTACATTCACTGCTTTCCTTTTGTTATCTCTAGCACCCTGGCTTTTCTCTTGAAGTTATGTTGTTGCTGGAGCCGTAGGCCAGGACATGAGCCTGCACGCCTTCCTTAACAACCTCTTCCTTGCAAATGGAGTGATGGGTACAAAACTGTTCAAAAGGCTTTGAGCACTGTGAGGTATTGATGGTCATTGAGCAGAAGGTGTCTGGACTCAAGACAGGCTTTAATGCTTGCCAACGACAGTCATTGGCGAGGCTGTAGGCTGGAAGGTGACAACATGGATGGACAGTGAACAGTCCTGTTTAACAGCAATTTCAACATTTGACTCTGTTTAGAGTGTGCCAGAGGAGGATACCAAGATTTTTCTTTTTTTTTAATTTGATGAAAAGGATTTACAAGTACAGTGTGGGTATTAGTTTCTATAAGCACTTTCAATCATGCTATTTTGAGGTTGTAAAAAGCCTGAGTTTATAATCCAGATGTCAATTACTGAGATAAATACTGACAAAATGTTCTTCCTGAGTAACTTTGTAATTGTCTAGAAAACACTTTACAAAARGTCTGTTGATCTGTTTTTAAAGAGGGCTGTCACTTTGCCCTCTATTGAGGTGTTTTTATCTTAGACTGTTATCCTTCATCATGGAAAAGACAAGTTTTTAGGAAAGCATGTATTGTTTCTTTTTCAAATTCTTTCTTCGAGTGGGAGTTACTCTGCGTTTCTCTATGCATAACTTTATGACACTCATATCTCAAGCAACATTTCTGTTAAATATTTGTCAATGGAAAGCAGAATTTGGTCAATCAGAGTAACAGAGCCCCACCCTACTAAAAGCTATACACAAAAACCTCTTTCTCCTTTTGTTTTTGTATATATCTTGCAATTTTAAAAARTCTTGTAAAATCTTCCAAAAGAAGTGTCCTATGTATACTTAATTTCTAAGGTGTCCTATTTTTTATGATACCATCGTGTCTTGCTTAAATGTGTAAGTGGTTTTCAATTGGTCAGTCAGATTTCCTCTACATAATAATGCAATATCAATGGTTAATGCCATTGCTGTGTTTCCTTTTAATTTGGCACCACTTGGACAACATAGAAGGATTTGTTTGAATACTGAGAATTAACTCAGGTAAGATTCCTTATTGCACAGTATGCTGAAAACTATATTTGAGATCTAAAAATTGTAGGGAAAAAGTGTTCTTTTGTTATAGTTCACTGTTTTCCTGATACTTCTTTGTATTTTAGATTTTGTTTCTGGAAGGATTTAAAAGCATGACAATATTCATAATGTTTACAGCAACTTCATTCAGACACTTGGTAAATCCCACCAAGAATGATCTTACCTTCCAGTAAGTCCTATCATTTGCTGCTACATAATTTTGTTGTGTCAAATTATTATTGTTCTGAGTGCATAAAAAGTGGTACCAAATAAATTTCCTCAGAAAGCTCTAAATGACACACACCTATATTGTTTTCCTCATCATTTTAATAGTTGAAGCCACAAAAGCATATTTTTCTTCTGCAGATGCACATGCTGGAAAGGCAAGAGGAATGATAACATCAGAGGAAGAAGATAATGGTGTAAGAATAGCTCTCCTGAAGTAGAGCACTTAGGAAAAAATATTGGCACATGACTTTCATCCTTTCTCAGAAATACATAAGAAATAATCATGATATAAGAGTGTGAGTGGGAACTAAAGTCAGACAAGCTTTGAGCCTTGTATTGATTTGATTTAATGAAGCCCTATAATATGATATATGATATATAATATGGGAGTAGGTTACCTTCTGCTTTTGGACATGACTTCCATTGGTTTTTGCAGATAGAGTAATTTTGTTCAATATCTCTTCTCTGACCTTGCTGGTTTCAGTATGCTGACTAATGGGACATTGCATTCATCTGTAAATACACGCCTCAAAAATGTAAAACCAATTCTGAATAAAGATAAGTTACTAAGATGAAATTTAGTTTACCTACTGGACTCTCCAAAAGTAAAAAATGTATAATGCTACAGAGGCAGACCCAAGAATGTTTCCTCCTCACATAAAAATTTATATTTTTTTCCATTTTAAAATGAATTTTATTCTAAATGAGCTGGTCTGTATTGCTTAGCTATATCTCTTTTCACTAACATTCTCTACTTGTTTTATTTCCATCTAGAGCAAATAAAACATAATAGCTACAGAAATTCCTTAATTTCAATWTCCCTTGCCAATGAGACAGGACATACAAAAACTGTCAAAGAAAAAATGGAGTAGGTGGGAGAAGAAATATGTTCTCTTGCTGCGTATTCAATGCTCTATCTTTAACCTGAATTGCTGGAAATGGCTCCTGTTGCTGAAAAATACAGCCCAAGGATACAAGAAAACATCACATGGATTTTCTTGGTTTATCCCCAAAGTCTTTGCCTTTCCTTGTCAGTTAGTTCTGCCATTGATGCTAATTCTGTACCAGCTATAGTGGTAGCCTGGGTAGATTTGTTTGTACTACCAACTYCTCCTTCATGAACAGTTATGCCAATTTCACAGGCCTTGTGGGACTGAAAATATTCCCCCCACTCATTTGTCTGAATGCCAACACTTATTTCTGTGATAGGAAAAGGTGACAGTATTGGATTTAATTATTTCTATTGTTTACAACTGGGACTTAAGTTCACAAAATGGATATATAATCATGCTAATAAATATTACAAAATTGCTAAAAAATTGAATCCGGTCAAGCTGTTAATTCTTTCTTTCTTTAAAAAAGATTTTGTTGAACATAAAAAAGTCAGTTTTGTAAATTTTCTGAGGTGGAAAAGGACCTGAACAAGTTATTTGTAAGAGTTGGGKTTTTTTTCCAATTTATCTATTCTTCATACACTTTCTGTCACTAAAATATACCTTACAGGCTTTAAAATAATGCATATATCCCATAAATTGATATATTCAAAAGCTAGTCTTAGTAGTAAGTTCAGGAATGGTACAAATATGAAACATTCTTTATGCTTGCGTTTGTATAGATATTGCATTTTTCTAAACATTTATTCTTCACAGAAAATATTTTTTTAAAATCATGCCAGAGTACTATAACATTTTTTATAACAACAAATTCAAACAACCTAAKGGAAGTTTTACTTATGTTACTGCCCTGTTAAAGGATTCCATTTTCTATTCATTTCTAGTAGAATGTTATTCTTTAAGGATTTAACTTGCTTTTATTTAAAGAAGTGTCAGACAAAATTATTTTTTGTTCTCTTTTAGATCATGGACATGTAGTTTTACAGAGTCATGATATTTATACTTCGCAGTACTTTTTAGTACTGAAATTGATTAATTTTTAAAATAAATATTCATAAGTTATTGTTGAAGAAAACACTTGTGGTGAAAAATTACAATGTAATTCTAAAGAGATACCATGAAAAACTATTATAAGAAGAATAGAGTATACAGAAAAGGCAATTTATCCACACCTCTTCAAATAAATATAAGAAAAATAATTTTAAGGTTAAATGTCAAGAAATTTTCATTATAAATGTGCAATCTTAGATGAGATTTTGATATTTAGGCGTATAATGAACATGTGAATTTTCTTCTTGTTTAGTTCAGGAACACTTTCAATTTATTGTGAAGACCTGATTTTTCTCACCAAGTTGTTAGCTTTTCTTTATTCTCAAGAGACTACAAGTACATTTCTGCATGGAAAAGGAAATAATGAAAGTCCAATCCTGAGCACTTGAAAAGKTGCCCTACTCTGCCTGCAGTTTTTCCTTTTAAACCATCAGTAAGTTTGTCACTGGTGATTTAACTGCTACTTCGGATTTCTGTTTTGGGATTAAATAAAGAATCCAGCCTGCTGATTTCAAGTCCGGAGACTAGATGAAGAGGCAGGATATTATGCCATTGTCCTTTTAACTGCAAGAGCAGCATGAATATTTATATTTAATGATATAATTCCTTCTTTTTGCAGAAAATAGGCTTGATCTTTTCTACACATTATAGAATCCCAGAATCACAGACTGGCTGAGACTGGAAGGAACCTCCTGAGGTCATCTGGTCCAACTGCTCTGCTCAAGCTGGGCCACCTGGAGATGCTCCAGTCCCTTCCTCGTCTTTGTGGCCCTTCACTGGATCTCCAGTATGTCCACATGTCCCTTGTCCTGAGGACCCAGGACCAGACCCAGCACGCCGGGTGTGGCCTCAGCAGTGCTGATAGAGGGGAAGAATCACCTCCCTTCACCTGCTGTTAGTCCATTGCCTAATGAAGCCCAGGATACCACTGGCCTTGTTTTCTGTGGTTGTTCCTCCACAGGTGAAGAACTTTGCTCTTCCTCGTGTTGAACTGAATAAGGAGTCTGACACAAGATCTCCGTGCAGCATCACAACCCTCTGGTGYATCAGCCACTCCTCTCGGTTTTGTGTCATCAGCAAACTTGCTAAGAGTACACAGGATACCCTTGGAGACCCCTGAGTAAATACCGAGTTACTGAACTCCAACTAGACTTCAAGTTTTCTTTGTATTGTCTCTGTCCTCTCAAGAGATATTTTCTATAAAAGGAGATATTCACATAAAAAAMCCCAAAACAACTGTCTGTGGTATAAGATTCAATTCTTGCCTTTGCTGTGCCTCAGTGAATCTATTATGCCAGTTTTATTCAGAGAAATAGAGAATATGGCACAAATTCTATTAAACAGATCAAAGGCAATTATAAAACTATTTTTGTTAATTCTACATTTCATTAATGTCCTGTGTTTAAGGTTATCATTTTCTGACACCTCAGCATAAATCTTAGACAAGATTTTAGTGCTTYTAGCTCAACAACAGGCTGAACAGTGAGCTGAACTTTCATCTCCTTGTTTTACATTTGGTGGAAGGTCCTTTTTCCAAGTGTGTCTGGCTGCTCCGGTTATTCTTCCTTATGGGATGGACTTTTAAGTAGGAGATGCCTATTCTTTTTTCACAGGAAGGCCAGCACATAGGAAATGGCTCACTCTGTTTCTACTAGTTCTTGCTTTCTTATCTTCTTCTCCTTTCTTTCTTCTGCTTTCTTTCTTCTGCTGCTGCTTGGCATAATTTCCCTCTCCTTGTTGACAGATGCATCTAAGAAACTGCACACATGGGCAAAGTTATTTCCTCCGAGAAACTTAGCAAATGCTTTATTGTTGTTCAGTTTTCTGTTCATACACCTTATTAAATGTTTAAATAAATTAAATCCATAGGAAAGTTTTAAATCCATCTATACCTGAGCCTCTCCCTTGAGATCAGGGCAGCATTTGCACTGCCCAGAGCATTCTACTTGCTTCAGTCTTCCTGCATGTGATCCACCTTCTCATCTAAGGCTACTGTGAACACCTAATGATGACATATTTCCTTCTAGGATGTGTATGTCATCTTCTCCTCTTCCTGGCCCTTCTTCAAAAAAAAGGTGATAGCACTTCTCAAAAATCGCAATCCCAACCAAAATATTTATTTACTCATATAATGCCAAATATACCTTTATTTTCAGATAGCCTAGTCTCTCTCTTTCTCTCTCTTTTAGGGCTTAGAGTAAAACTGAGGATTTTTGAGTTATTTATCCCTTCTAATTCCCATAAACTTTTGTCTTTTGTGTTTGTACAGTATGCAGCAAAAAGACCTTCTATCCTGCCTTTTTCAACCGCAACAAGACCTTCTATCTTACCCTTTTCAACCACACTAAAAAAATTCAGTTTATCCACTCTGATAAAGCTGGTGAAGTTCCACCACTTTTTTAAGTATGTTTCAACACGGGCTGATAGCGAGTATGCTTGTAAATGAAAAAGGTGTTTCTTGTAATAGAAAATATATCACAATAAAATACCTGTCTCTCTTGAAAAGAAACTATTTCAAATTAAATTTTGATATTGTTTTCTTGAAGTTGTGCTAACTTATTCATTAATTATGAATCCAAAAATATAGATTTTTTCTTATTTATGAGATAGACAGACACAATCTATTTTGCATCTGAGTGTATAAAAATTAATTAAGATTTAGAACTATTCATGAACTTGTTTCTTGCAATGTATTATTCATGTCACATCGTTGATAACTTATTTGACACTGTGTTCCCTAGAAGAAAATACTGAATAGAGGTAATAATAAACTCATTTAAACCTTAACTTTGATCTACCATGGCATAAAAAAGTGTACAAAATTTCTCATTGTGTTCTTCAGGCTTACAGGGTAGACATTAAAAAAAATAATGATGAGAACATGAATTAATTGATAGGTTGCAACTTTGAGTGGAAAGGAACAGAGTCTTTTTTTGTAACTCACTTTGTCTTACATAACTTGGTTTAGTTCAAAGATGTAGCTTCAGGTGCATAATGAAAGTCTTCTAAGTCATCTACTATTGGAGGTTTCTGCCATCTTTATGAGTGAAAGTTTTTTCAACTTTATCCTAGAGGTTATTTATGGTAAGAAATGGCTTTTTGCCTCCATCCACTCTGAACACAAATTGTTATACAGTCTCCTGGCTCCTTAGACCATCCACAAGTCTGCTGCCATCAGGTTTCTCAACACTTTCTGGCTCTGACACTGTTGCTTGTTCAGCACTGTGCCCTTCCTTCTGCTCTTGTCATGCTCTGGACCATGAACACCRTTGTGCTTTTGTGGCCTAATGTGGACACCCTCAAAATCTGTGCTTTCTCTTATCACAGAATCACAGAATGGGTCAGGTTGGAAGGGACAACATCTGGTTATCTCATCCAACCTCCCTGCTCAAGCAAGGTCGTCCCAAAGCACATGGCAGAGGATTGCACACAGATGGTTCTTGAATATCTCCAAGGTGTCAAGAGGATGGAGCCAGACCTTTCTCAGTAGTGCTGAGCAATAGGACAAGAGGTAATGGGCAAAAACTGGAACATAGGAAGTTCCACCCGAATATGAGGAAGAACTTCTTTCCTGTGCAGRTGACTGTGCAGTGGAACAGATTGCCCAGAGAGGATGTGGAGTCTCCCTCACTGGAGATATTCAAGAACCATCTGGACGCAATCCTGTGCTGTGGGCTCTGGGATAGCCCTGCTTGAGCAGGGAGGTTGGACCAGATGACSCACTGTGGTCCCTTCCAACCTGACACATTCTGTGCTTCTGTGAATAACAAAGTCTTAAAGGCCTTTCTGAAACTCTCCTCTTAAATTATATTATACTGACAAGATATAGCCAGTTTGATTTAATAGCAAGCATACAGCTTGCAGCAGTATAGCTAAATCCTTTTAAAATTGCTTGCAAAACAAAAATCGAAGTTTTGACACCTTTTGTACTGCATAGTTTGTTTACTGTTTTCTTTGCCTTTTAAATTGGAACTATAAGTAACCTTTTCCCTTTGAAGTGAATTCAATGCATGAAGAGCTTCATGATTTATTAGTTAACCTCTGCTTAGTGGGATTCACTGTGACCTGAAATGCAGTCGCACAGGAAGAGTATTCTTGAATAATGTATTTACATCTGTAATAGTAGGAAAGGGAAATGTTGGGAAACTGAAACAGATACCCAGACCTTAGTGGTGATGAAATTCTGAAACATAGGTTTTTAGGAAAAATGGGTGCAGTGGGGAGAGCCGGTGAGTTTAAATCTAGAATGATAAATAATCAAATAGTGAAAGAGCAAAAGGAAAGAGGCCATTGAGTCATTCAGTCAACAGAATATTTATCAGAGAAATGACCCTTCACCTAAAGAGCTGAAATTTTCAGTCCAGCAGCTTCATAGTCACTCGTGGGGTTCCAAGGAGCTTTGCTGCCTGATATTTTTGCTGCTGACAGCTCTCATGGTGTGCTGGCTGGCCAATTCCTCCATGCACCAGACAGGGGAACTTCTCCCAGGGCCACACCAACCTCTGCAACAAGGCTCACATATCAGAAACAAGGCAATGGGGGGGACAGAGAGGCTTCTAAGAAGGCTTCAGCTTGTCCTGTGCTCTGCATATGACCAGAATGTGTATCCGGGTGATATAAACTGGGAAGTGCTTAGAAATCCCAGAGTACTAGCATAACTAAGGGTTTGTTTGAAGTATTATTGCAACCCCCAAAGAGTCGATTTTGCAGTGATTAGCTGTCTTTGTACAGATTAGGTAATTTTTTCAGTACAAGTGTGACCCATTTCACAAAGGTCTGACCAACTTGCTTTACCCAACAGAAGCTGCTTAAGTTTCCAGATTAGCTGGGATATTGCTTTCAAACAGAAATGGAGATCTCGAGTGTGAGGATTTCCTGTCAAGCTTCTAGAAAATGTAACTGATTTAGATTGCATATGGACTAGAGCTGAAAGTCTTAGCATATCTTTAAGAAAGACTTCATGATCTTGATCTTCAGTTTTCAGATTGATGCTCAATGCAACTTAGCTCTGCCCACAATTTTCCTGTTTTTCCTTCAAGAGCTCCTTGACATTCATCAAGTGGTTTAAGATTATCACCTAAAGTGGTTCTCAGTCTGTATTTGGTATGAGTATTTTATTTACATAATGGRCTGAATTTGTAGAGCAGAAAGAATTGCATTCCAAGTGAAAAAGAGGGGGAAAATTAAAAGCAACTCCTAAGTTTTCCTCTTCGATATTGAAAGGATACATCGTTTCTATAGGCATGCTACAATTTGAGTAGGTCGGTAACTGAAAATAGATCACAGGCAGGGAAAATATTTCTCTTTGCTTTTATTATAATAGCTTCAAAAGAGCTAAACAGCTGCTGTAAGCATAGTGCTTACTTATTTAAATCTCCATTAAGCAGCAGTAATGTTTTTCTGCTCAACACCTAGATGATGATTGAAAAAAGTTCTCTAGGTAATTATGACTATATTGCACCATTCTCTATATCATGAGGTAAAATATGGACATTGGTATATTAATGATGGGATTTGTTCAGCAAAGAAATGAATGCTCTTACAGCCTCGTTCAGACATACATTTGTTCTGTAAAGATTTTCCTGTTCCACCTAAAACAGACAAAAAGCAATATCTTTGCTGACAAGGAATTGAGCTAAATCTGCTGGTTCTTCCCCTTGTCACACTATATTGTTGGTTTGAGCAATAATCTACTGACCTCAATTATGCCTGAGAGACGACCTTCTCATTACTGCCACGTCTAAAGCTGTGAGATGGACAGAAATCTTAGCAGCAGATCACTTAATACGTATTCAGCAAATCACACGTGTTTCAGCACACATCCCATGTCTTTTAGTGACACTACTATTAAAGTAGATAATAACATAGCACCTAAAGTTCTCTTGCTTTGAGGGCCAGGGAGCCAGTTTTAATAGGGAGCAGTTTATTTGACTTATTTTTCAATATACTGTCTTTTGCTCTTCTTTAAAAATACCACTTTCTGTGATGCATAATCACCTTTGTCTGCTCATCCCTCCTAATAAAGAATCACTGCTGAATTTCAGATATTGCCTTATTTTTTTTCCAKTTCCGTAAGCCTCTTCCTAATCCATTCTCTCACCTCAATTAAGAGTGAAATCTGCATTCTATTTAAACCATCATAGGCTAGGAATTCAGCACGATTAATTATTAACAAGACCTGGTTATAGAAAATTAACTTGCTGTGTTTATTTGTCATTTGCACAGATTCTTCTCTCTTGGCTATGTGACAGATGGGACACTAATAATGCAAATGTTCTATAAACAACTCCTAAAATGCAAGGTATTCTTGTTTAAAAAAATCAGATGGTTAAGATATGAACATAATATGAAGCAGAACTATTTCAAACTTCAATGTAGCAGATAATTTCCTAGCAGAAAATGTATGAGAGCAGCTTACCCATAGCCTCATCCTTTTTCAATGTTTATTTTAAACAGTTCATCTCAGCAAGGCAGGGCTTAACAAATAAAAGCAAAGAAAACCAAATGAAATGCAATAAGTGATATAACAACAACCACAAAAACACATTTAAAGGAAGAATTAATTTAAAATTTGAAAAGTTATAGAAAATGCCAGTGTGAATTCAGGGAAAGAAGATCTCCATAGACTTTCACAAAAGAGTAAAAGGGCAGCAGTTATGCAGCTCTTCTAACTCTGTCTTTCTGACATGAACTGCAACCTGCCTTGTGGACATCATTCATAAGAAAGCAAAAAGATGTTTCTTAAGTCTTCTTTTCTTATAACAAATTTTCACCAAGTAGTAGGTTCAAAATTTCAGAAGAATTGCACAAGGTAGCAGTGCAAAGCTCTTACCAGAACACTATTAGAACATGCTAATCAGGTGTACATGACCAAGATGTGAGAGCACTGAGTATCTTTTATTCTCTTAGCTGGAAAATCTGACTGAAGTCAGTAATTTGAAAATTAAAAAAAACTCAAATAACAAACCCCAAATAGTTATGGCTTGAAAATATTCTAATTATCAGGCAAAAAAGAGACAGATAACTTTAGCCAAAACCAGGAATGTTTTGAAGGAAGCTATGAATTTACTGTAAACATGTTTTTTTAGGACAATTGTAAATCAGTACAGTACTGGCATGTGGTACAATACAAAATATGTATTGATATTAAAACATCACTTATTGCTGAATAAAATTAGCAGAACCTGAGACCATATGAGGCCATATGACATTCTGGTTCTCTAATCTGTTGTGTGGAAGAGACCACTGTGCAATCTTAACAAGTCCTGGCTTAATAACAGTGCTTACAACAGATCCATACCATACTCTGTAATAAAAAATTCCTCTGTAAGCAATCGGCCAGAAGACAGGCTGATGTTACAGCTATGTGCAGTTAATGGTTCAGAGCAAACCTTCTGGGAAGCTTGTTCTAGTATCAAAGTCTTAATAGAGCATGACCTTGAGTGGAGAGGCAGGCAATTTGTGAGAAACTTTGGGTGTGAATGCTTGCTCAGCAATACTTTGAAGAGATCCACTCGTGCAGGTCACACTACGTTTGAAATCTGTAGAGGAATAAGGAGCCTATATTCAAGCAGTAACATCCTTATGTTCCAGCCCAAATAATAGAAATACTGTATAGTGTGCTACCATTTAGGATTTTTCGGGTTGTTCTTGTCTATAAGCTACCATTCATATAAATCCTACAGTTTCACAAAGAAGCCCTAATTTTGTGCATGTTTATATTGTTTTCTGTAATGGATAAAGATTAATCTCCAGTGGCATGTCTGTTAGATTTGGGTTAGATTCCCAGGAGAAAATTTACAAAAGCTGAAGGAAGAGTCAGCAATTTGCTGTGTAAGATCTATCTTTTTAAAATGCAATTAGGCTTCATCAGACATTGAGAAGAAGTTTCAAACACTTGAGCAAGATGTTCCTTTTTTGTCATAAAATTTAGTTTAAGGTACTCTAAACTGTAATTGCAGATCCCAGAGATACTCATGGTTTTGCATGAGTACTGCAGAGTCCCTATTTCCCAGAAGAAAAACCAAACAAAACCCAAAAAAAGCAAACAAAAAGTTTTGGGGTTCATAATGATCGTGCCAATGTCATTGAACCATCTTGTCTTCATAGGCTTGAAAGATACCTTTTGACTACATCACACATCATATAAGCAGCCCTAAAACTACTTGTGCAAATGAAGACTAGAAATAGTGCTGAATGATGTCGTTTACAAAGCTTAGTTTTCTCTATAAGTCTGAAATAATAACACTTGCTGCATGCTGTTCTTGAAGTATTGACCATCAGGCACTGATCCTAATTTTCTATCTAATCAGGGTAGAGAAACCATGCCTGTAGCAAGTCGTCAGTCACAGAGTTCCATTAGCAGACTTCAAATATTGACTAGCAAAGAAGTATTCTCTTTCCTGAGATTAACAATCTATGGGATAATATACACTGTGTCTACAATTGCCATTAATGGAAAAGTGATGAAGATAAACATAATTTGTAACAAAGTTACTGGTTTGCAAACCCTTCATAAATAAGAGACAAGGCTAACTCATTGAACAGTTTCTAATGAGTATTTCAAACTTTATTGAGGCCAAGAACTAAAGTAATACACACTATGAAGTAATAATGTTGCTTTAGTGGTATGGTTTAAAGATGTAACAGTTTCCTTGTGATCATAGTTCAATAAACTCTCCTTACTAAATCAGCACTGTTCTACAATTTTATAAGGCATATTGTCTGATCTCAGAACACAATCAAACTGGGAAGTGCAGGTATCAGCTCTTTTATGTTTACAGATTTGCGTAGGTCTAAGAAACATGGGTGCACAATTTCTGTATATACCAAAATATTTGCATTTGTATTATTTGTCAAGATGAACTTTACTGATAGATAAGGAAAAACACCCAATTTTTATTAAACAGGGTTTTAAAAAATATTACTAATGGGAGGAGTTATTTTAACACTGTAATAGAATATATGCTTGTGCTATTGAAATCAGAATTCTTCTAACATCCATTTAATTGTTCCTTCACTTTATTATTAATGCTTTGACAAAATTTAACAATTCGTCTTTTGCATGTATTTATGTGACTGGCACTTCTTTAGTAGTTAAGTAGATATTTACTCAATTCACTTGTCTTCTACTATAAATCTCTGGATATATGTTGTTGAGGTCTCCTCTCAGTAGTCTCATCTTGAGACCGAACAGGCCCAGCTCCCCCAGCCTTTCCTCATAGGAGAGGTGCTCCAGTTCCTTCATCATCCTGGTCACTCTCTGCTGGACTTGCTTCAGGAGCTCCAAGACTCTCTGGTACTGAGGAACCCAGAACCGGACACAGCACTGCAGACTGGCCTCACCAGGGCTGAGTGGAGGGGCAGGATCACCTCCCTTGACCTGCTGGCAATGCTTTCCCTAATGCACCCCAGGATGCCCCATCATTTCCTGCAAGGAGAAAAGAGAATACAACTCGTGCTCGAGACCCCTTGACCAGTTGTCACCAGGGCCCTGGGGTCAGTTATTGTTCATCTTGTGTAAAAGTATAGGTAGGCCTTCAACACTAACTCTAGAGACTCATTAGCATTGTCTGTCTTTGGTATCCTGTCACCCACGTACATGCAAAGACCAAAAATGTGATCATTATCATCATCTTAGCCTAATGAGTTATTATGAAAGATGGTGTATGTCCAATGACAGGACTGCAGAGGGGGAGATTTGGGCAACCTAAATGTCTTCTCATGGTCACTGTTTTGCATTTTACTCTTTGCAGCAGTCCTTTGTCCTGCTCGATGTTTATATAGTGATCACACACTGGACCACACACTAGAACCTCATATGCATACTACCCCAGTTTTCTTAACAGGAGCTGAGTAATTGTTATACTTTGGTATAGCACAGATCACAATATTTGTCTTTCACCATTTCCTTAGTTTTGATCTAGCTTTACATTCTTCAATTCTCTCCACTGCCTTGATTTGTCATGAAAACCTGTGTTGCAGGATTCATCAAAAATATGGTATGTTTGTCTGTTTTTACCATGTTGATTTTAATAGAAAATCCCTCTAATCTTTTTAGTATAACCTCCTGATTCTTCTAACATTTCTTCTACCATAACTTCAAGTTATGTAAATTGTTTTAAAACTGTTTGCTACTGACTGTATAATGTGAAAACTAACCCTTTGGCATGCTTTTGTGTATCATCTTTTGTAAGAACATTGCAAACAGCTATGTTCTGACAGAGAATAAAATTGTTTTTGAAGTTTTGCATCTGTGTGTATATACGAGTGAGAGAAGAGAGAGAAACTAATCTAAGGACACAGCAATAACAAAATATATTAGGCTTCAATCCAATCTTAGATCTTCAATTTACAAACTGAACTATTTCACTTGCTGTTATTCCTGTCTACATAACTTTCTGCCTCAACTGACACCTTAGTTTCCTAATATTGAATATATACCTATATATATGCATCCAATTGGAGAAGCATAAAGAAAGTCTGAAATTTCACTCACTCTTTACTGAACATTTACATTAGCCTAGATACCACTCCTTCTTTGTTGCACTTTTAATACACATCATATTTCTGTTATTGAAGTATTGCAGGTCACAATGACATAGTAGCCATCTCCCCTATTGCTGGACGGATCCTGAAATAATGGTATGAAGAAAAATGAAGAAATTAGTATTGCAGTATTGCACTGTCAGTCTCTGGAGCTTTTTTTGCACTTCCTCCTCCATCTTCCCCAGGTGTCTAAAACTGTTTAGTCAAGATAAGCCTCTGCCTTACAAAACAGCTCATTGCTACTGAGATGCAATGTGAAGTTTCCTTTGAGACTGAATCCATTTTCTCCAATTAGTGCAGCTGATAAGTGTTAACCTACATAGTGAAAGGAAATAAAAGCATACAAAAAACCCCACCCCAAACTCCATCATTGTTCTATAGGGCTGATAGATTTTACTCTAACATATGATGAAAATGAAGTAGGAAAAWTTAAATTTACCTTCTTGTTTACATTTTGCTATGAAACTTTTGAAGCTTTATTAGCAAACATTATAAAGATATCAGTGTCAACTATTAGGTTTGKACTGTACAAGTTTTTTATTTTGATATTCAAAACACATGGTCTTTATGAGGTAACCAGAATTTATTGTTTAGATATTCAGAAGCCCAAAATAAATCATTAATTTGCTCAGCATATTTTACTCCTAAGGTAGAGGTAGGAAGGTATTTTTGCTACTAGGTTTTAGTATTAAATAGACCTGGATTCCACCAGAGTAAAAGCAAACAAAAACATGTGACAAGAAGAAATCTTTAGAAGCAGAGAAACAGATGGATTTGTTTCTGTCCAATAACGTCAAAAGGTCCACCATTAGCATTTCATATTGTTTATGCATAATGTACTCTTACAAACTACACATATAGAGTGAAATCCCAAATACTTAGAAACAATGAAAGGCTGAGAGAGGTGGGACTCTCTSAGAGAGYTGAAGAGGAGAGGAGAAGGTTTCAGGGGGATTTTATTGTAACCTTCTGGTACTTTAAGGGAGCCTACAAGAAAAATAGGGATAGACTTCTCAGTCCTGTTGTGATAGGACAAGAGGTAATGGTTTTATATGGAAAGATGGTAGGTTTAGATTAGATATAAAGAAGAAGGTTTTTTTTTATGATGAGGATGGCAAAACATTGGAACATATTTCTCCAGGAAGGTGGTAGACACCTTGTCTATGGAAACATTCAAGGTTAGGCTGGATGGGGTTCTGAGCAACCTGGTCTAGTTGAAGATGACCCTATTCGTTGCAGGGGAGGCTGGACTAGATGACATTTAAAGGTCTGTCRTGGTTTAACCCCAGCCAGCAGCCAAGCCCCACACAGCCTCTTGCTCACTCCCTGATCTGCGGGATCAGGGAGAAAATCAGAAGGGTGAAAGCTGAAAAASTAGTTGAGACAAAAATGTTMATAGGGAAAATAAAAGCTGTGCTCACAAGCAAGGCAAAACAAGGAGTTTATTTAGTGCTTCCCAAGGGCAGCCAAGTGTTCAGCCATCTCCAGGACAGCAGGGCCCCATCATGGCAGTGGTGACTTCAGAAGACAAACACCATCACTCCAGATGTTTGCCCTTTCTCCTTCTTCCCCCACTTTATGTACTGTTCAGCACAAATCCGAAACACAGCCCCATACCAGCCATTGTGAAGAAAATTAACTCTACCCCAGCCAAAACCACTACAAGGCCCCTTTGAACCCAAACCGTTTTATGAGTCTATGATTCTATTAATGTATAACTAAAATCAATGTGTGTGACTTCACTATTTAAATTTCCYCACATCATTGTTTGAGTACTTTTGAGGCTCTGCTAGATCATTGACTCCATTATTGTTGTTGTGACAAAATTATTCTACCACAAGTTATAGTGCAGTTGGTTTTTTATGACTTTCTGAAGAAAAATAGCAGAATCAGTTACAGCTGATTTCCTTTCTTCTTGGATCCTGCTATTTTCTATGGCAAATGACTTCAAATAACTATGAGACTACTTTCTATAACAGGCAGATGTATATATAATTTTTTTTCATCAAAGGTATACACTTTTTTCCTTGGAAGCATCAATGATCATCAGATCCCTATTATTTTGTCATTACTTAGTTATTATTTTATCTGCCTCAATGATTGCAGGTATCCAGTGTCTGGCAAAATGTTCACAATCAACAACTGTACATATTTTTAACTGATGTGTTGGATTGTAAAAGCAGATTATGTGTAAAGCGTTTATTTCCCTGGTAACTATTTAAAGACGTCCTGAGCAAACCAAGTTTCATTTTAAATGTTAATTATTTTATTGAGCATATCATGGCTAGCAAAACATATTCAATAAGAAGCCAGTAACTTAGAATATCTTCCATAAAGTACTTTCAGATGGAGTAAGAACAAAAATGAAGAATAAAGTCCCCTTTTTCAGATTGTATTAAACACCTCAGTTTGAAGTCTGAATTGTCTATGCCAGCAATACATAATCATTTATTTGATTTGGCCTGTGCTATTGATGCAAGCAACATCTTAATAGCTTTCTCACTGTTTGTTTACATATGAAACCACTATAAAGCATTTCTGTCTCTCTTGTTTTACAAGACCTTTTTGTGCCCTTTTTATGAGTACAGTTTTCTGTAATAACTACAGAACTGTCATCCTTGAAGGAGATCTTGCCTAATACTGGGTTCTTTCTCAAGTGTCTTGCAGAACTAGAAACACGACTATCATGTGCCTACTTACTTATGCTTAATTACTTTTTTTGGTGTCTTTAATTAAAAACATACCTCTCTGTTGTTGTACTTATCTAGTGTGCACTACATTTCATTTTATACAGTTTCAAATTCAAGCTCTACCTTCATCAGGTAAAAAAAATCCACAGAAAGTGCTACAGAACCTGCAAGTATCATAGAGCTGCCTTCTGATTAGCTTTCTCATGATACTATCCATACACTGTAAAGAAGTACTGTTTTTATCCAGTTGATCTCCATATCTAGAAAAAACATCAGATCCAATGAAACTTTAATTTCTCCAGTATTTCCTTGTCCTATTTTTACTGTCTGATGATCTTTACTATCAGTGATCTTTCCACACTAAGTACTGAGAAAAGATTCATTTCATGTCCTTTGTTAATCTGACGAGCTCCCCCTAGGAGCATGAAGTTCAGTGCATTGCCCAGATTCTGATGCAGAAAATCCTCCAGTGTTGGAAAGATCCACACCACCACCACACCCCGCCCAGAACAGCGCTGCCCTCTCTTGCATCCTCTTTCCCCCTCGCCATTCACTTATTCACTCCAAACTCGGCAGACATGAGACTGTATCRTTGAAAACCATGACTGTATCAAATTGTTTTGTGCAGTTGTACTAATTCTCCCCTTAATGATCCGTTCTCGGCTTCCRAGTGGACTGAAACACAGCACATGAAATAAATATGTAATGTGGAATGTATTTTCTTGGGTGTGCCACTACAGGAGAAGAGGATAAAGTCTGTTCATCATCTTTGTGGGTATCCATGTGTGTATTAGACGTACACAGCCAATGTGGCCTATAGCTTCAAGAGGAAGAGCAGGGAGAATAATGTGGAATCAATGCCTTCTAGTTGGTAAGAGAAGGATCCATGGAGAGATTGAAAATTCACTATTAAGACTGTATTGTGAAAATTACCTGGTATTAAAATATTGCAAGAATAATATATTATTTCCCAGAGCTTTCCCTCTGAGTCATAAGCAAAGGTTAAAAATCCTTTGTGAAGGTCTTACAGTCTTTTTTTAAAAAAACCAACAAAACAGCCAACAAACAAATCAAAAAACTCCAACAGGACAAGATGAGGAAGAAGTCAGAATTTAGTTACAGCTTTTTTTCAGACTCCATGTTATACTTTTTATTGAAGCTCTCTAAAATTAGTTATATAAGACAAGYCCTTTATGACCCATACTAGGTTTACTTCACTATGGTATAGCTACTCATACATTTGCAAATATATCTTACAGCAAACACATCTTACAGAGTTTACTATGAAAACCAGCGGAACAGAGTTATGACCTACATACCACAATTATTATTCCTTTTTTTTCATCTTCCTTTAGTTTCAGAACAAAGACCTCTTCCCTGAAGGAATTTACTTCGATTTGACATGCTAGCATATTTGTATGATTTATTCTATGTGCCTTGGAAGCCAAAGAATCTTCTGGTGATCACATATAAAAACTTCTTTGTGTTTTCTTAACATATTGAATAGTATCATATTGGAAACCCAGAGGTACATTTATTTAAATTATTGTTTTGGAAAAAGTTGGGGTCCATTGTTTTTGAGTTTTAATAATTTTCTTCTACCCAAATATATAGTTGCAATACATAAAAATTTTAAATATAAACCAGTGATCAGGAAATCAATATTATGATATTAATCAACTTCTGCATTAATCCACTAACTTGTTGAATGCATGTGGACACAGGTAAAAATGTAGTTCTGTTTACAACTAGGAAGACATGGTCAGTGTCTGGTACACCATGATTCCCCAAGGTTTAATAACCTACAAATTGCCTACATCTCGAGGACTTATCTTTTTTTCTTCTTCCTACATGGCTAAAAATACCTCTTCATTAAACATCAAACCTGCTGTGTCAACATCTGTGTAGAGCAAGAAAAATAGATTTCCCTCAGGAGAAGTTGCTTTCAGGTAAATTTCCAAGTTTGTTTAGACTTTTAGAACAAAGCAAAGCAGAAAACAATAATTCAATCACCTTTTTGGGTAACATTTAATATATAACCATTGTTACCGAGGAAGTGTTGAATTACTGCTCTTTTTTTTTCCTCCTCCTTCTGCTCTATCTTCTAAAACTATCAAATTATAGATATGAAGTGAAAATTATAAGGGTTTCTACAATGCAATTTGATGAAATAAGAGAAGAAACAACAGACATATCTTGGAGAAGAGAAAAAGATGTCTTAGACATATTATAAATAGTTATTATGGAAGAATGTTGCCTGAAACAAGAATGATGTGTTTGGGGCTGGAATTTTGTAATGTTCCAGAATCAAATTTCAACGTTTTCAAAACTTTTCCTTCTTTGCACTATGAAGAGAATGGTGAACAAAACCAAAAATAATACACAATATTATTTTCTTTATCTCAGTAATTTGAAAGCAAAAGTAAATCTGTTCTTGTTTATCAAATGATAATGAATTTAATCTCTACATTGTGAAACCCAGAAGGAAGAACAAACTGTAGACAATCTTAAAGTAAATCTTTTTATAGGATCATCTCCACACCTGGCATGCTTGGGATAATTAATGATTGTGCTGAGGTTCTTCGCAAGTTGGAAATAAATCTTTTGTATCATTAATAGCCTGGGTAAGGGTAGCCATGGTTTGCACCCTCTGGAATGTAGCAGTAGGTCCTTTGCAATGTTTTGCTCTGTGAATACACAAGATAGAAAGTGTGTCACTTTGCTGACCTGAGAACACACAAAACGTGTAAAATGCCACAAACTTCTCATCAATCTAAGATTTCTACATAACCCTATTACTGCAGTGTCTGACTGTTATAATGCTACATCTGCTTACTCCCATAGAAGCCACATTAAAAAGATAGAAAATGTTCTTCCTGGCACTGAGAAGAGGAAAATGGACAGAGATACCAAGGGCTGAACAGATTTTCCCAGTGTCAACAACTCGGGGGTGGGTCCAGAACTTAAATTTTCAGCTGAAGAGACACCAGACAAAAAACTCGTGCCTCAAATATTTATGTAAATGACAGAATTTACACTTGCGCATTTGAAGATGAATGGTGGATCAAATAAGAAAAACAAAGAGCTGGAGAAGGAGCATGTTCAGAAGAAGAGAGACAGGTTTTGAAGTGTGTTTGAAGCAGAAAGCAGTGATGAAGATATGTTTTGAAGATCACGTAGAAGGTAATAAAATCATCAGGGGAATGAAACAAATATTAAATTCATGCAAATATCAGAAAAGAGGAAGACTATCAGCTAAAGGAAAAACAAAAAGAGAGGATGGAGACCTTGGTAAAATTAAATCAGACAAGAAAGAATAAAGAGGCTGAAGGAAAAAAGATCCTGAACCAAAATAAAATAAATATATTGGAAGAACATTCTTGTCCGGAGGGTTCTCTATCAAGACAAACTAGGAAGAACAAAGTAGGCAGAAGAGAATTTTAGGCTAAAGAAAGAAGAGAAACCCTAGAAGTTAATACATTAAATGTTAAGATTTAATTTTAGCCCTAGAAGTTAAAAAAACATTAAACGATCAATAATTTAGGCCTAAACATCAATAAATCTCAAAAAATAGTTATAATGACAGAACTTATAGATTTGTGAAGAAAAACAGAATTCCGTTTAATAATGCATTCATTTTCTATTTGTTTGTTGAAGTACAAACCAGAAATTAATTACACTGTGTTTTTACAGCCTCTGTATGATATAGGATTATTGACAAAGGGAATTAACTTTTTGTCCATGCAGAAATGTCACATCATAAGGCTTTCCAGGAAAAGATACAGATGCAGAAAATAAAATGTCCTAGTAAATCTGAAGGCTATAGGGACCTGCTTACATACATTCTCTTAGAAAGCATTTTAAAAGGAGTGATTCTAAAATGTCACAAGAAACTAAGCTCAAGAGCAATGCAAAATTCAGAGATTCTTCATACTTCTGTTTCTAACACCCATCCACAGTGAATATGTTTGCAACATCAATATATTTTTTTCAAACAATGTCTCTTTTATTGCCATGTCAGGATGTATTTTGTGGTGGGGTTTTTTGTTTGTGTTGGGGTTTTTTTGTGTGTCAGGGATTTTTGTCATCATTTGTTCCTTTTGTTTTGTTTTGAAATTTTTTTCAAACTTTAATTTTAAGATACAAACCAGCAGCATTTCCTTGATGTTTGTGGTGGTGCTGTGCTGCTGCTACTGTGAATTTGTGAGGTGATTGAGGACACCACATAATGTTGTATGCCTCGTGTATAAGACAAAACCCGTTCTCACTCACGAGAAAAACAACTCAATCACAATACTTCACATGAGGTAAAAGGAGAACAGTGTTTCCACAAGTGGAGGAAAGAGTACAACAGCCCAACATGAGTGGAAGATCTAAATTGTTTGATTCACAGGAAAACAAACACTTCTCTGTGAGAAAAAATGTGTTAGCCTGAGTCCTCTGATCTGAAAAATAGCAGGTGTTTTCAATTTCTATTTATCTAACTACCGCTGTAGCTGGAAAAATATCAGAGCTGTTGAGAGAAAGAGTGCATAATTAATAGTGTATCTGCAGATTGCAGTTTCTCCTCATTTTCCTGTAGAAATGGTAAATGGCAGGTAATTTTTTTTTTTTGTGCTCTGTCACTACACTTCCCCCTTGACGGTCTTTCCTTCGAGTGTGAGGCTCTCAGGCCAGCTCTTGACTTCCCGACAGACCTTGTGGTTCTTCCAACAGCCAGTGGAACAGCAGCAGCTCTCCTCTGCCTTCCCTCTGCCTCCTCCATCCTCCCTCCTGGGACGCAGCAAGAGGATGGGCAATGGCTGGCAGCTGCAGCCAAAGGAGGAATGTCTGTGTCAGTAAATCCCCAGGAGCACCAGCTGAAGGAGTCAGCAACAAAGGCAGGGAGAAGTTGGTAGCCTGCACCAGCAGCTTGGCTGCATCAGTCTCACCTGTTGTAAAGATCCCAGCCGTTTTCATCTGTCCACGTAGTTTAAGTCTCCTCTGCCCCCGCGATACTGATGATTAGAGTGGTGTGTTATGCTGGCAGTTTGGGAACCAGTCCTTTTGAATTGCAGTCCCACCTATTCAGGTTTCTGCACTGAGATGGAGCATTCTGAGTGCCCCCATGAAATGTTAGTCCTATTCCTGCTTAGCAGTTGTGCTTAGAGGCCACACACAATCCCTCATCTAAGCCAGAATGTCATAAATGTTAAAAAAACCCACCCGTGTTCAGATCCTGGGGCCTGGAAAAAAGCATAACTCTATCCTTATCTTTCTTCTTTGATCCTTCTCTCATAAGGGAAGATAAATTAGATGGTTTGTCCTAAATCCTGCAGCCCTTATATGCCTCAGTACAATCAAATCTTGTTCATATCTTAAAGCTTTTCCTCCTGCCCAGTTATCTCAGTCCTAAACTGTGTTTTATTATATTTAGTAACAAGATTTTACTGTTCTGTTAATTTTGCCACTAATAGTCAAGATGCTTTGCCTTCTATTCTGTTGGAGTATATGTCCAAGTACTTCATAACTACAGAGAGTGTATTTTAGTAGAAAGTATAAAGATGAAATATATATAATGGCAGAATCTCAAGCAACAAGAACTTGCATTATTATTTCTTTTTTTTTTTAACATCAGGAGACTATAGGATTTAAACGAGAAAAAAAAGGTGATGTTTCTAAATTTCTATTTCTTTCAAACAAACAAATACCTGAATAAGGTAGCCACACTTCACACTTAATACCATCTACATGAAAATTGATTTTTTGACAACTTAAGAAATTGCCAGTCATTATTTAACAAGTGGCACATTACAACCCATTGAAATCAATGTAAGAATCCTGTTTTCTTCAGCAATAATTTGCAACAGGGGACAATGAAGTAAAGCTTATTGCTGCATCAATGTTCTCTTTCAAAGAATGTTGGCACCAGGAGGCAGCACACAAACACTTGATTGAAACTGATACTACTGAAAAATATCCAGAAAGTTGGGTTTTTTTATTATTTGACAGGCTTATCAAGTGCTTTGAAATTGCACTCTGTGCATATACAGTTGAATTGGTATTTTATTCATGCAGCTATTGCAGTGATGCTATTTTACAATTCAAGTTTGTAAACGTTAGGCCCAGGAGCACTCCAAAGACTTTTGCTCTGAAAATTGGCACTGGGCATGGCCTGACTGTGCAGGAAAGAGACTGCAACCCAAGCCAGCCTCCCGTATTTTAGTTTCCAGAGACATTTGATCAGACATGCATATATTTAGGATGTGGAAAGGCACAGGATGTAAGTTTGTATGTAGTCCTAGTGATTAGCTCATGACCCATTTGGAATCCCAGCAATGTGAGAAATTTTTCAGATCAGTTGCAGTAGGAACCTTACTTATTCACACAGATGTTCTGTAATCATCTTGAACGCTCCCAGGATGAATGACTTCCAGCAGTACTATTGGGTATTTTGCAAAACTAATAGGCATGCAAACACATTTGAGTTGATATGTTAACTACAACAAACTTTTCTTCCTAAGCATTTGTAAATTAATTCTCAAATGTTATCTTCACATATTCTTTCCGTAGCAAATGTGATTTTTTTCAGCTGAAAATAACTCAATTTCACCCCCTGAACTGATATTACATCTTTAATTCAGTTTTCTTTTTTTTTTTTTAGTAAATGCATATGTCTCTATAAAACTATAAGAGTCTTTGCTCAAAGAAAATGCAAATACTGTCATTCTCAACTGAGATCCAGTGTTGACTCTCCTACAGAAGTGGGCTTGGCAGCAGCTTTGACCAGAGAAAAAGCTTTTAGAGAGTCTGCTGATATATACCACTCAAAGCAATCATCTACCAAATAAAGCAAATATGGTGTGATAACAGTGACAAAATTGCTTGTGTTCTTGCAGTAGTCTGATATCTTTACAGCTCATCTGGATTTTAGTTGTGACAACAATAATAAAGAGAAAAAGGAAGCAGTTTCATTAGATAATCTTAAAAATCAAAGTCCCACTTTCCTAAAAATGTTTTGAGGCCATGGATATTAGCAGCGGGATTATCAGTCAAATAACATTTAGGTAATAATAACTAATGGTCTAAACTCTAGGATCAATGAATAAAACTCAAGTTTTCCATTTCTTTCCCACTCAATATAATGCTCATTTTCCTTCGAGAATACGCAAATCAGATTATGGGTTGTTAATTTTTTAATCAATGATGAAACCTAAGCATAACAAGTTTTTGGGTTTTTTTAATATATAATTACTTGTTTTTCAATATTAGAGCTAATGGGACAATGAAATGTCTCCACAGTGTTTTAGGAGAAAAGGTAATTTTAGAAGTCAGATTTTCACATCACTTTTACCCCAATTTTAGTAAAATAATATTTTGAAGATGGCACAAAATACAGTTTCTTTTACCCAAAAATCGTAGAATCATAAAATGCTTATATTTGACTTCATGAATATAAATTTAAATGTATGGAGCTCTGAGATGTGTATAAAATAATTCCCACAGGTCTTTTTCTCATGCACTGGCTTTTTCGTGTTCAAAAGAAATGAGTTGTCAGCGTCCTCTACAGCCTGATTCTTTACTGCTTCTCAATTCTTATACAAAGTAACGTGCTATGTGGAACACCAGTATAATTTACTTTGTGTTTGTTTTATACATTTTTATATGACTGCTCCCTCTCATTATTCCACAGCACCCTTCTGAGAAGAGTYCTACTCTGCTCCACTCCTTCCATCATCAACTTGCAGTTGTAGAGCAGTGCGGACAGCAGTAAGAACGCCCTGATCCTTTTTTTCTTAAAGCTGAAGAAGCCAAGGTCCCCAATCCTCTCTTCAAAGCCRTATTCTCCAGTGCCTGACCACCCTGGTGATCCTTCTCCAGCKTGTAAATGGTGTCAGTGTGCCTGCTCTGTGTGTGTTTGCACGTGTGTTTCCACACGCACCCATCAGGAATTTGTTCTCAGCCTCATTGATCATTTAACCTCGACTACCAAAGTCAGTGACCTCTACTCATTTTTGCAATGCCTCTATTCCATTCAGACATGATCTGTTACAGGTTCAACCTGCCTTCAGTGCCTCCATAGCTACACCTGAGCAGCCCTGCTTCTCTGCACCTGCCCCATGAGACAATTGGGAAATGGCACCTGCATTAGCTCAAATCAGTGATAAGGGAGGGGTTGTGCTGGCTGCATGAAATTGTGTCGGGGAGGTTTATGTTAGATATTAAGAAAACATTTCTCACCCGGAGGGTAATTGGACACTGGAATGGGAATGTGGTCGCAGCACCAAGCCTGACAGAGCTCAGGAGGCATTTAAACAATGCTCCCAGCCACAGGTGGGATTCTGGGGCTGTCCTGTGCAGAGACAGGAGCTGGACTCAGTGATCCTTGTGGGTCTCTTTTAACTCAGGATATTCTATGACTGCACTCCATATTTAGGTAAAACATGTAGCTTAATTTTTTGTGGATCCAGCAATAAGTAAACAACTCCAATACTTCCTCCTGTAAGGCTCTAATGCAGTACATGGGTCACCCAATTGCATATTAGTTTTGATCAGTTCCTCCAGCCTTTTCACCTACTGATGCTGTTTACTTCATGTTACTTTTAGGTTGCTGTGGTTACTAATCTACATGTAAACATTTTTCACTTCTTTCCACCAATCTCCCTTTCTTACAGCCAAAGTTTATAAGGTTTCGTACATGAGCGTTTGTCACTGGCAAGGTCATGGCACCAAGGGAGAGCTTTGGGAACTCAATGTTTTCTTCTACTGCAAAGCCCAAATCTGAAGGAGATGTGTTCTCAACAGAGCTCAGCAGAGAAGAATGATCCCTCTGTCTGCTAGTTCCACTGCCCTGAGGGTTCATTGTCCTTGTTGTACATTATGCCCATTGGGACCCCCACCCTTGTGGAAAAAGACTCGGGTCCTTTTCCACCAAGCTGCTTTCCAGTTAGACAGACTGCAGAAGGGGCTGGTGCATGGAGGTACTTCTCCCCAGGTGCACAACTTTGCATTTACTTTTTTTGAACTTCTTGATGTCCCCATCAGCCCATTTGTTCCGTCCCATTTGTCTGAATATCAGCCTTGTCCTCCAGCACGTCAACTTCTGCCCCGCAAATCTGTCTGATCCTATCGTTGAGATTTTAAAAAGTCACGGTTCAGATTTCTGAGACATCACCAGTAACCAGCTGCCAGTTGGAATTTGTACTACCTCTGATCCCTATGGGAAAGCCAATTTTTTACTCACCTCCACTCGGTTGTCCTTTTACTGAGTTCTTATTTGACCAATTTAGCTATAAGTTTACTCYGGGGGACCATGTCAAAGGCCTTGATGAAGTTAAGGCACACAACATCCACTGCTTTCTCCTTGTTCACAGATGTAGGCATCTCAACAGGTTGGTGAGGTATGATTTTTCCCTTAATGTAATCTTAAGGTAGACATTAAGGATAAACCATCTTCATTGTATTCCTGAAGTATTTACATGAATTTTTGGAGAACTACACATAATGAATGAACTCTGCAAACAGAAAAAGCAGGGATAACACTGAAATAAGATCTCTCTGTGTGGCATGTATTCAATCAGGTTGCTTTACACGTGTGTTATTTAGCCTTTAGATTTGTTAAATTAACCACTTAATTATATCAGCTTTATTAAAATTTTTAAGAGTTTTATTGCACTCTTTGATGCATCACAGTTTACACATGAAGTAGAACACTATCTGTTTTTCTTTGGATTGTTTAATTTCTTACTCTTTTTCACTGTATCTTGAAACTACAGTATCTGAGGCAGTGTCAGATGATTGAAAAGACTAGGAGATAAACAAGAATTTCCTCCTTTTTTTGGATAGCTTTGTACACAAATGAAAAACCACTTTACAATTCTACTTCTTACATGGATTTTGTTATTCACCCTGTTCATAAAAATAAAATATGGCAGAAAAATGTGAAATAATAAATGAGCAGCATTTTTTTGTGTGGACATACTCCCAGTGTCAGTGGAAGCCTCTCTAGTTTTGACTGAAACCAGTGGTTTCACAGTTCTTGGAGTCCATACAACAATCAAGATTTAGCTAGCCACAAGAAGTTAAAGACTTGCAAAATGATAATACATTCTCATTGGTAGAAACTCAGATCTTTTTTATTTCCAAAACATTAACTAAAGATACAGAAAAAGTGACTGATTTCCCTGTACAGCAGCATCTTTTACACAAAGTTATATTATATTCACTAATAAGTTTCCATAACTTCTCAGTTACTTATAACAGTGTTCTTTGGAAATTGCATTTTCTTAATACTTTTCAGGAACTTAGAGTTCTATTCAGAGTCTATCTGAATTAATAATAAATTAAAAGCTAATGGGCTTTACATCAGACTCATGGAAAGTGACTTTTTTGGAAAATATTGTAGGTAGGACTACAGGTGATGTACTGCACAAAGGCTTGGTCTTTCTTGAAAAGTAGGGAGATGTATTTAATTTTGCAACACTAAAATCTGAAGAGGCACTATTTACCAACCTAGAAGATAAAGAGGATCTAAATTATGTCACCAAGTCACTGTAGGAGCCTTTTTCCTTCTCCTAGAGAGAGGACATTAATTAAATTTGATTTTTCTGGTAATGGTGGATTAGTCCTGACTAAGGGCCAAATGTCGACCCAGCAGCTCACTCAGTCCCCTTCCTCAGTGGGACAAGGGGACAAAACCAGGGAGATTGCTTAGCAGTTGTGTTGTGGGTCAAACAATACTTTAATTTATTGCCAATTAAAATAGATTTGAGTAATAAGGAATGAAGACAAACGTTAAAACACTGTTTTAAAACTCAGCTTCAGTCCTTCATTCCAGACTCTACCCTGACACTGAACAGCACTGGGAGGAATGTGTGTGAAGGTGAGTTAGCACATAATATTTTTTTCTCTGACACTCCTTCCTTCTCACACTTTCCTCTTTTCCAGTGTGGTCTCTCCCACCAGCTGAAGTCCTTCAGGAAAAAAATCTGTTCCAGTGTGGGCTCTCCACAGGTTGCACTTCCTTCAGGAAACGTCCATCTGCTCCAGAATGGAGTCCCTTCATGCACCGCAGGGAAATACCTGCTTCACCATGGTCCTCTTCACAGGCTGCAAGGAATCCTGGCTCCAGTGCCTGAGGCACCTCCTCCTCTTCCTCCTTCTCTGACTTTGGTGTTCATACTGTAGTTTTGCACTCTTTTCTTCCCCTTCTCCTCCACCTGCCCAGCATTTATTGCCCTTTCTTTAATATGCTTCTTCAGAGAAAGAGAACTCTCCTGTGGTTGCCCCATTGCAGCCAACGGRAACTGGCATTCCCTTCCCTCTTCTCACTGTCCCTCTGCTGCAAAGCCCTCTGCCACCTACACGCAGTACAGTGGTAATTCTGTTTAACCAAGCACTGAAGTGAGATTTCCAGGAAGCAGAAACAGGGCAGGATGCAGGTGTTCCATCTGTAGGAGCGTCACAGGACTGACATTCAGACTCAGTAGCTGCAGGAATCCCACCTGTTCACCTGACCTGGCAAGTCTGTCACTTATCACACTGCTGAGAGTGGAAATTACTGGAAGGATCTGAAGCAGCTAGACTTTTTTTCCCCTCAGTATTATATGCTAAGAGATTCAGATAGACAGTGGGATTTCAGGAAGTATCATCCAGATAGGTGCGTGTGGAAATACCTTCAGGAACTTACCTAAATGGATCTATAGGTTCCTCCATAACCCTGAAAATCAGGCACTAAGTTCTTTAAGACATGGATGAATAATATAATGCAATAAAAAGGACTGCATTGTCTAAATAATCATTCAGGAGGGAACTCCACCATCCAGGCATTTACAGAGTTATTTCTACTCCTTAATCGTTATGGGAAACAAATACATAGCCATTTCAAAAATTCTTAGTAAATAAAACTCTGTTTTTTCAGTGCTTTGCCTGTTGAAAGATATTAGTTGTTTGGCTTAAATAAATAAGGTTTAAACAGAATGAGTCCCTTACTGGTATAATATTGTGTGGTTTAGTATGCTGATTGCTTAACTCCACTTGCTTAGTATGAGGAGCTACATTTGTGGAAGCCTTGGACCATAAGCTGGGGAATTTCACCTAGACATGATTTCCACTGCAATAGAGTAAATTTTCCTAGCAATTTTCCTGGTGACTGGTACAGTTCCATGTTTTGTCTTTAGTATGAGAAGAATGTTGATACCACATTGATGTTTTATTTGTTGTTAAGTAATTTTTATTCCAAATGTATACTTTAGTTTCCTGTTCTCTGCCATGGAGGAGATACAGAAGAAGCACAAACCAGAGCTAAGGAGGCTACAAAAGTCAGCAGAAGCTGCAACTCATCAAGGTAATAACAGGTAATGGGCCACCTGAATAGAAAGAGAGAAAGAATCCAACAAGGTGTTAGAAGACCCTGGACCAAAAATCACTGTTGGACTAAAAAGGTGTGTGAAGAGCATGTGAAGGATGGGTGCATAAATTGCAAGGCCATATTTGACCAGGGATTTCTTTGTTCTGGGGTCCCTCTCTGCACACACCCAGCTAGAGCCRACCTACTACTATACCACACTATTAAATTATTTGTTTTTTTAAGTCTTACACCTGAGACTCTCTGTTGCAGGAACCTGGGGGTTGAGCCTGAAGGAAGAGGAATCCCACCTGAGCGTAAGTGAGCAAGGAGTCAGGAGGGGCAGCTATTGGCTCATTGCAGCCACCCTGAAGGTAGCCCAGGCCCAGCAGTTAAAGTCTGGAGTGGTGTGTGTGCAACTCCTTGCTTTGTGTAAGAATGCTGCGGTTGTGTCTTCTCCCTTAACACTGCGCTCGTGCATTCTGTCATTCTTTACTCTGRTATCAATAATGTTGCATAGCTGAGAGAAGTGCAGTACATTCAAATTGGGTCTGACATACCTGTGAATGTAAAGTTTGTATATGTAGAACTTACATGTTTTTTCTTCCACAAGTTAGATGGCAGATTTAAGTGAGAACAGGCTAAAGAGCTGAAAAAGTAAAATTAACTCTTATTTGAAAAAAAAAAAAAATAAAGGGGTAGAAGGAGGCAGAGAGAAGAAAGGGAATCCTGCTGCATTGGTGTAATAAGGTGTTTACAGCTTCTTTTTGTGAAGCAAAATTCACTGCAAATCAAAATCGCTGTTATGCACATTGAAGTCAAGGGAACTTTCATTTCTACTTTGATTCAATGAAATACCCACTTTCAAGCATACACTTATATTAGTTCTTGTTCAGTGAAACAGATGGATCTAAAGATAAGTCAATGTAAGCAGCCATTTAAACCCTGCTGACTTCAGTGAGAAGTTAGTTTGCATTGGAATTGTTAAGTTTGATGACTCACATAATACTTATGGCAATCTCTTCATCTCTTCCGTTTATAATACTTGGAAATGTAGCCCATATTCTTAATGGTATTTAGAATAACTGCAGTCAACAGAATGCCCTAAGCACACTCATCATCTTCAGCAGCTTAATATTACGAATATAAGTACTCTCCTATACAGAGACTGGTTCAGTATTAGAAAGATATACTACAATTCAGAGTTGTCTTCAAAGACACAATAAACTTTTTTCCATTGATTTTAAAACTCAATTTTACAGTTTGAGTCTGAAAAGTACACCATTATGTAAATTGTTTTGTGGATGGAATATATGGGATGTACAGGGCACTCTGCATTTTTAGTTGCAAAGAGAATATATTTATTACTGTTGGGTTTACTGACCTCCACATTATATTTTAGTTTTCTAAATCGTTTCTCTTCCTATTTGACTTTGATGTTTAATGCATAATAGATACAGACAATAAAAACGTGCAAATAATCCCCCCATTACAGTATTTGTATGTGASTTCAAAATGACAATTTACCTCTATCCTGGTGTAATGATTGTGAGTGCATTAACTTGCTTTGACTGCCGTTTCCAGCCTAACCAGTAAACCCTACCCATGCATTCTCTGTCAGTTTTTTCTGGGAGCTCTGTGTAAGCCCTAGAGTGGACAATGGGTTTTGGCTTGAGCTGCACTGTAGATGTGCCTCTGCTCAGCCCCGTGCCCTGTGCCCTGATCTTCCTGGAAGGACGCCCACACCTGCCTCCTGTATGATGGCTCTGGCCTTGCCCGGGCTCCTGGCTGAACAATTTCTAAAACAATTTCCCACCTGAGGATTCTGGTTCCACAAAATTGCTGTTTTCCTTGGAAACAAGCTGGTTCTTCTGCGATTTTTATGGAAACCAGGCAGACAGAGAGGCTTCCCTTCCACTTCTTGCATGCCAGCTGGCACCACRGTGGGTGAAGGGCTGCCTGCCCATCTCACTGGACCTCATGGTTGTCATGGCTGTCCAGCTGCCCTGCTTCCCACCTGATAGACTGCTCCAATTGCCTGGCTTCCTGGCTGGCTTTCCACCCGGGCAGCCAACTCCCTGTAGAAAAGTTCTTGAAACATGCTCTATGTGGTCTCAAAACAACCAAGATTTGTAAATCAAGTTATGCAGTAAAGCAAAGTTTTCTTTGTTTACAGTGAGAAGAACAGAAATAAAAAAGTAGAAAATTGTCAACAAAACAAAAATTGCACTTTGATTACCTCTTTAGTTTTCACAGCAGCCTCTGTACAAAGAAAAGAGACTACCATGGCAACATTACTTGTATTAGCAAATAAAAAGGACTATTTAAGCCATTTTTCCTTTGCTTAGTCTATTTAGTCTTTTCTTTTCCTTTTTTTCCCCTTAAAATGAAAAAAGAAAAAAGTCAGTCTGAAATGTTAAGAAAGGTTCAGGACAATCTCTTCTAGGCTTTGGGATTTAGTGTTGTCATTAACTGAAGTTAAGAATATATTTAGAATGTCTTTATATACCTTTCTGTCTGGTGGTACCAAGAAATCAGGATATTTGCTTTATTTGTTGAGTGTTGTAGATTACATATACCTAAAAATAAATGCATGCACACACACGTGCAATGCATAATGCACATAATGCAGCCTAGGCAAGGGGCAAGCCCCAGGTCTGATTCTGAACGCAGCTCCTAGGCCAATGGGTAAAGGGTGCTGGGGTGGAGGATCCAGATGAAGTTGCAGAGAGCAATTAAGGCCTGTTAGTGCAYTCAGGGTACTGAAAAACCAGAGTCTCAGCCCAGAGAGGTTTCCAAAGGCATGTTGTGTGAACTCTCCTACAAACRATCTTTCCACCTTGTTCTTTGGCATATCATGACAGAGGTCTCAGCCTGGGTCAGGGTCAAAGAGCAGAGAAATCTGAGACTCCACAGAAGAGTGAGGCCAAACCGAGCTTTTCAAAGTAAGGTGAGAGCCGTGATGGAAACACTCCCCAAAGTGGCCTTTGCACATAGGCCCTCCTTTGTTTCCGTGGTATCTCATGTTAGATAGACATTTTCCTGCTGATCAGGGTTTGTTTTTTCTGTGCTGTATATGTGCTGTTGAAATAAAAATATAAAAAACTTGCCTAGTTTTATCAGGGAAGATGAATACAAATTTTTTGGGGGGACATTAAATTTTTCCAGTACCTATTAGAGTCTGCAGATAAATATACACTCCCTTATTCTACACTGACATGTGCCTGAATACTTGATTGTACTGGTTTGGGATGGAACAGAGTTAATTTTCTTTGTAGTAGCTAATATGGTGCTGCATTTTGGATTTGTGACCAAAGCAGTGTTGACAGCACACTGATATTTAAGCATTGCTGAGCAGTGCTTACACAGAGTCAAGGTCTCCTCTGTTTCTCACCCTCCCCAGACAGCGTGGAGGCTGGGGGACACAAGAAGTCAGGAAGGGACAAAGCCAGGACAGCTGACCCAAGCTGATCAGAGGGATAGCAGGTACCACATGGCATCATGCTCAGCTTTAAAATCTGAGGAAAAAAGAAGGAATGGAGACTGTTCAGGGTTATGACACTTGTTTTCCTAAGTCACCATTACACATAATGAAGACCTACTCTCCCAGAAATGGCTAAACACCTGAGTGCCCATGGGAAGTGGCTGATTGATTTCTTTTTTTTGTTTTGCTTGTGTGCACAGATTCTGCTTTTTACGTTAAACTGTCTTTATCTTAATCCATGAGTTTTCTCACCTTTACCCTTCCATTTCTCTCTAGGAAAGTGAGCAAGTGTGAGCAAGTGAGTGTGTGGGGCTGAGCTACCCACAACATTGATGTATTCACTTGAGCAGTCATGCTTCAGATGTTTTGCTTGTAGTCATTCTCCTTATCTCCTAACCAAGCTTTCTGGATGTCTTAACAACATTCCCCAGCACTGGCACAATTATGATTTTGAATGACTATAGAACAATAGAGGCAGGGTATGGGTTTAAGACAACAGGGTATGGGTTCATTTTATGTTTCTGGTATGAGACACTGGCTTGATAAGAGCTTTAAGACTGAATTGTCCACACATTTTCTTGAAGTACACAGGTAAAAATCAAGACAGATTTTGTATCTGCTAAGGTATGTGTTATTAGAGCAGAAATTAAACCAGTGATTTATTAAAGACAATTCCTCGATCTCATGAGTGAGAAAACTAAAAGATTAATTTACAAATATGCCTTCTACCTGTTAATGCCCATGCCTATCAATCTGACACAGAATTTTTTAAATTCAATATCATGACCTTTCAGTATGAGGAATTTCACAATATATCCTCTGAATTCAAGATCATATTATTATTATTATCAGCATCAGTATTATCATTAGTATTATTATCTTTTTCTTGGTTTCAATTTTTAAACCGTTCTTATCTCTACATATGAGCATTTCTCTTTTTTTGTCTGATTATTCTCCCCATCGCACTGGAGAGGGAGGGAGGAATTAATGAGACACTTAATGGTGCTTAGTTTGTGGCTGGGGTTAAAGCATTGCTCAACTATAGTAAAATAATATCTTCTTAAACCAGAATACAGCAGGTAGGATTGGGACAAGAAAAATCTCTGCATTTTAATTACATCCTTTCCACAGGATTCAATGCATATACAGAATCTCTAAACAAACCAATCAATTATAACATTCACCACACTTTGAATTTCAACTCCCTCTCCTTGAAAGTTGCCCAGGTGTGTTYTCTACTAAGCAAAGAAGGAAGATATCAGGTGGCTGTTTCTGGATGTTTTGAGTAGCACCAGTCTCAGACAGTTATCTGAGATCATGCCATTTGCCATCACAACGCAGCCTCTAGGCCAAGATATACAAGGACTTAAGAATGTCTCTACAAGTCCAGATGAAAGGCCCATTTAGCCCAGTGGCCATCAATGAAGGCTTGGGAAGAACATTAGACACAGAAACCGTGTCCTGACATTTYCCTAGGATACACTCCTAGTCCAGGTGATTTAGTTCAGAGCTGGGAGGCTACAAAGCTGTGCTGTCTTAGGCAGTAATGGTAATCAGTCAGTGTAGGAGCCAAGGTATTAGAGCAAAAGCTGAATTCTGAAGGGGTTTTCTGCTTTTGCCACTGTGCCTTTTTCTAGGAATGCTTTTTCTGTGATAGGTGAGACACCTGGTGCCATCTTCTTGTAGTCTCAGCATAGGCTGTTACCTCCAGGGAGCTAAGCTTTAGGCTCCCAGTCATCCTACAGAGAAATGGATGAGGTTATTACCTCGGAATTGTGTTTGGTAATACATACCTGCCTGCCCTCTAACATCCTTCTAGGAGCTGCCTCTCTCTTTTGACTGGCTGCTAAGAACCAGTCTGTCCAATACCTTTCACACCCTCTGTAAGAATTCTTTTTTCTTTTGATTCTCCTTCCACTCTTCTAAGTACTTCTCTCTTCTCATAAGAAGGGTGGATTACTCTGATCCTTCCTGCTTGAGTATTTACTTTTGATTTTCTCAATCCAATGAAAATTAATAAGATCAAGKGAGTCAAGGGATATAAAGGGGAAAGTAAACAGTTCATTTCGTGAAGAAGGGAGAGGATAATATCTGAAATACTCTTTTGGAATCATTTCACCTGATCAGTCCAAAYTCGAACAGATTAGCAGATGGCAAGAGCATTCTAAATTAGTGGAAATCTGTCCTTTGTGCTTTTAGGATCCCAGGAACACAATATTTATTCTAATGGTAGATATCTAGAAAAATTGCTGGGAGAAGAGGTAATGTATTATAATGATGTTACAGAACAAAACTCAAGGCACAGAAGACTATAAATTTTACAATCCCTAGCTCTGATGAAACTTTAAAATTAAATCTGACATGACACTGAGCCTTGAAGTCCTTGTCCAGATTTTTTTTTTCCAAAATGGACAAGAGAAAAAAGTAATTCCTAGACATAAAAGGGAAGTAATGTTGAATCAGTAAACTGGAGATATGAGCAGCAATTTCTATAACATTGGAATAACTGTTTTTTTGTAAATTTTTTGTAAATTTTCTTTGTAAATTTATACAGAAAAAAAATCCTGAATTATTTTAAATTGCGGCTAACTAAGAAATAACTTTGCAATTTTGGTGCATTGGATTTTCTCTCATTTGACTTGGTCTCCTGGTCTAAACTCCCACACATTCAAATCCATTTGAATATGATACGACACTCATAGCTGATGGAAAACACTGACAGTTTTTCCTGCTTCTATCTTTCCTTCAGATACATATAGTTGGATGACTTTGATTCTTATATAAATCCGTATCTCAAAAATCTTACAAATTTTTTAATCTGAAATAAAAAAATGAATTTTATACTAGGGATTTATTGTGTCAATCTCATTTTCTCTATTATTTCCTTCCTCATCTACAGTGTCAGTATAGAGCTGAAGTGACATGACAACCACTTGTGCTGGTTGAGAGAAAGTAGACAGTCTTCCCAAATGAAGGAAAGTAGATTAAACTGAAGTGRAGAATCTGAATATATACCAAAGACTTACTGGAAAAAGCACTTCATGCTGTAAATCTCTACAAATAAGAAATTAGGATCTGCAGAAATKCAAAAGTAAGGTGACGCCTAAAAGGCAGATAAATATTTTAAAGTGGTGAAGAGCATAGCTTTTACTGCTAAATGCATTAATTCAATCAAATAATTGGGTAACGTTTTGCTCCATAAAACTGGTTATTATGCACTTGCTCAATTCTGGGTTTGTTTAGGGGTTCTTTTGTTGCTGTTTTTTGCTGTTGCTTTTTTTTTTCAGTGTAATTTTGTTTTGTTTTGCTTGGTAATGTTTGGCATTTATTCTGAAACACCTGAATAGCCTCAATTGTAACGAGATGACTGCAATTAGCTGCATCTGGTGCTRTATACAAACTCTAGTTGAAAGATCCAGCTCCCTGCTACTGGTACAAAATTAAACAGTTGGAACACAACTTAAAGTTTCTTCTTCCCAAGCTCACCAGCAGTACAGTTTCATGGATTTTATCACTAAAATGCACAACAATGTACAGTGAAAACAGAGGACAAGCTTAACATCTTTAAGCTGTTACTATACGCAGAGGAATTAGGAGAAAAATCTTGTATACACAGAAGCTGGCCTACTTATATTTAGCAGTCTATGTTAAATATCAGAAAACACAGTCTGCTGAAGGCATTATAGTCCTTGGAAAGTAATGACACCTCTTCTAAATGGTTTTTCATTTCTTCATTCCGAGATGGTTCTTTTCCACTGTGTTTATGTATGATACAGCAGTGTTTGTAACACAGGTGGCTCTGAACTATTGCRATAAGTTATACAGAAAACAGAGAGAGACACAGGAAAAACAGTAACAGAACACAACTTTGAAGAAATAGTCAAATTTTTAAAATAGGATAAAGGATAGGAAATATTCATTTACAGATACTGTTTGGGACTTAAATTTCAGAAGGAAAGTTTGTGTTGCAGAGTTGTCATGACAGTTTGCCATGATGATCACAGGTACACCGGTGGGCCATAAAAGTGGAGGAGAGAGCACCAATGCCACCATTGCTGGAGACTGCCATGATTACATACATCTATATTTCTAGCCTTTTGAACTTGGCAGATTCTGGGAGTACATCAAGGAAAAAAAGGTATGACCATGGACAATGAGTTATGAATGAAGACCAGGTTATAAAAAAGTAAAAATATAAGGATCAAAGGGTGAAGAAAATATGGCGGTTTATCACTGAACTACAAACAACATGCCCAACACTGTGATTTGATTGTGAGGGATAAATAGTAAGATTGGGATTGTTTTGAATGACCAAAAATTTAAAAAAAACATTCAAAATAAAAGAACTATATATTATTATTTTACTTGGTTTCATTTTGATTTCGTTTAAGGATACAATTTCATATATTTATGGGTCTTCCAAAGTTTGCATTTTCTTCTTATCACTACTCCAGTAAAAGAGCAGTTAACTCCATTGACTTCAAGATCCAGAGGAGTGCTACTTCTCAGTCTGCTCAGAGTTGCCTCCAGTGTGCTCAGAGTTCCCTGTTCCTTCTGCCTTGGTCAGATGGATGCAGTTACTGCACTTCATTTCTGTGGGTCCAGCCAGCAGCCATTCTGAGCACATCTTACAGAGAAACCCAGCTGGATCCCTCACCACGGCTGATCGGCAGCGAGGTTGCTGGTGAAGAGTGTAGACACCTGCATTCTCCAGGGTGGGTATCTCCTAAGGACAACACACAGTTGGATTCACATTCTGAGTCAGACACAATGCTTGAACACCAATTTCTAGTGCCATTATTGTGTATTATGCCATGGCTGACAACTCCTTATCCAGAAGAATGTGAGCAGGATATCAGGAACCTGTGTTTGGGCAACTGAGTCATTCTGCTAAATTTAGGTGTCTATAACATAAATAAATTATTACAACATAAATGATTACACGTGGGCTAGGTATCTAAGCTCCTGTTACAGTCAATAGGTATCTAGTCAATACAGTCAATGGAGACAGAAAGCTCTTCAGCTCTCTCAAAGCAGATATCTACTTTTGGAGGAGATAAATAGATCCCTAGACTTTACTGAATGTGCTGGCTACACGAAGTAAAACAAGAACTCAATTCTCATGTTTCATCCAGAAATTTGTCATGAAAAAAGAGGTTGAATTTCTACTTCTCCTGTTTGTTTGTTGGGGTTTTGTTTGTTTTTTTTTTTCTAAAGGAGAAAAGAATACCTTCAATACAACAACTGGTATCATTAGAGAAACAAATATACTTTATGCTTTCAAGCCTTTCTTCATATTGTAAACTACATCAGACTGTGCTACAGGGCTTTGATTTTCCAATCTTCTAGAACAGACATCTGAAGAATGATACAACTTCAACAAGGCCATGTATGAGAAGATAATTGTTCCTCTATGTGGAAGCAAGAATTTGCAAATTATGTAGGACTTACTTCTATGGAGCAAAGATGTGTGAAAATTCACATTTTATAATTCATTATTTTTCTCAGCTTCTCCAGACTAAACATAGCCTTAGCTGGTCTAATAAACGGTACTCTTTTTCCCTCAGACCTTTGTATTATATCTAACTATAACCCACCAGAGTTACTGCAATGCTGTCATTGCTCCTTTTGGTTGTGGTAGATGTAACGGGCAAGTGCAGCTGATTGAAATTCAAAATGAAGCTTCGTGGGTTTGAAATCAACCGCTGACTGACTCAGGAATGAGTTAAGACTACAGAACTTTTGTGTTCATTTCCATGATGAGAAGCTCAGTTGTCCCTAGACCATTATTAGATTTAATTAATAATCCGGAAGATAAGTCAGTTTTCACCTTTATTTTGTTATTATAAATCCTGGTGTTGCTTAGTATGTAGTTTTTTCCACAGCATCTGGGGGACATTATTAAATTTTAAAAAAGGAAAAGAGTTGTGTTCATGAGGAAGGAAGTGTGCTTTCTTTTTTTTTTTAAGAAGTGAAAGATAGCATTTCTCACTTTTACTGGAAATAGCCTATTTTCCATCAGCTTTTAGAAAATGTTGTGAAAAACATATTTCTAGGGAGTTAATGAACTACCAAATTCAGTTTAGAATAAATAGCTCTTTTATACAAAAAAAGGCCTCTATATTTGGTCATTTTAATGAAAAGCCACTTAGCAGAAGTGGACTACAAGATCAAGGAAAGATAAAGAAAAAGATGCTAAAGTAGTCTGAAAATACAAGATATACAAAGATAGGAATTCAAAAGACAAGTTTTGGCAATTTTGTTTTACTCATCTTCTGATGAATATGAAACTATTTTGTGGAGTTTATAAATTCAATTAATCCTTCCATTGACATTAAAATCTGCAGCAGGTCTACCATGTGATGTGCACACCAGAGACCTGCAGCTCTATAATTATGAGCAGTCATTGAACAGAAGTTTAGTGAGTTCAGGCAAAATGACTGAACATCAAATGGAGTGGAAAATTCTATTATTGTGTATTTGGTTTTGGGTAAAGAGCTTCTACCTACAGTCAGGTTTAGAGGCTAGGTGTCATCTTTATACCACTCATCAAATTAATTCATTTTTCAGAGAAATCTTTTCTTTTCTGTTACTTCACTCCCTGGGTGCAACCACACTGCAGGAGGTTGCTGTTAGTGATGTGGAACATGTAGCTTTGTTAGAAAATTTCTTTCAAAAATTCTGATGTAGCAGGAACAGAGAGAAAAGCTTTATAAGCATGTGATCCARGAACCAGTTTCAGATTTTAAGCCTTAACAGGCCTTCATTCGCATTTAAACACCTCATTCACATTCAAAGACCTGACCAGGCTAAGGAAGAGAAAAGAATGGCTAAAGGTTATAAAAGCACAATTTTATAGTGCAGTTTCTAATTTAATTACTAGGGGGAAAAAAAAAAAGAGGAATTGCTCCTCTAAACCCAGGCACGTTGCTGGTGAGAAATGGAGGAAAAAGCAGAGGTACTGCAAAGACAAACGTTATCTCTCTTTCCTTGTGCAAAAGTRTAGGTATCTCATTTGTTGTGATTTCAGAGAAAATGTTAAAAYTGAAAGAGTCTGAAACAATAGTTCTTAGTTATGAGCTACTCTATTTACTTTGAGARCCGCCAGTATTCACACCTGCCAATATTCTCAATCCAAAAGTGAGAGTCTGACTGTGATCTCCTGAATCTACCATTCTTAAGATGTTGTTTTAACCCRCAAACTGCACCATCTGCTTGATTCCTATCCCAGAGGAGATGCACTTTGAGCTACAAAGGACTGTTAACTGTTTCAAAGGCCACTGTATCATGAAAGAAAGGAGGAGATTTCCCATATTATTGGTGGGTCTTAAAACATTCATGACAATTTTATAACAATTTTCCCAAGATGTTCTGCCAGGAGGCCGAGGGAAGATGAGGTCATAAAGATATGGATCCTTGATAACACATGGCAAGGCTGGGCATGAGGGTGGATTAGGGCTCAGCCATGTATAACTTGTGCCTCTCATCCACTCAGGATTACTGTATGGTTTCTCCCCACTATTGATGATATTCAATCTTCTACAACAACTCTTTTAGAGGCTGTTTCCCTTGTCTTGAAGGAGGTTTTCATTTATATTTTACCATTTTCTCACATTCTAATCCTCTGTAATTTTAAATGTATTATTTAATTTTAGAGTTATGGCATTCTTTGGAGGCTGGATGTTGAGTTTCATGGGGAGTGTTTACAGAGTGGAAAACTTTTGAACAGTATCCTATACTGGATTGTCTCATTGTGCAATTTATCAGAAATGAAGGAAACATTTCTAGCCAATAYTAGTTAGGATATTTTCTCTCTGAACTAGATAAAAGATTGTAGCATGTAATTTCCAATATAAAATGTCTCAAAAATAGATTTTTTTTTCTATTTTCAGTGTTGTACTTTCTATATTATTTTCTGAGTGAAAYTTTAACTTTCCCTAGTGTGTAGACAGATTTTCATGGTTTCCTTTCAAATACAGAATATGTGCAGTTTGCAATCAGTTTAAAATATTAATACCTAGGAGGGGTGATTCTGAATTTTTGTCAGATTAGCATTTTTTTGTTTTACTGGGTGAATTGTTCAAACCCACCAAAACCCAAAACCTAACCACTTACAGAACACCATGCACAAAAACCCCTTTTCTGCTTTGAAGTAAGGAACTTCTGCAAATTTGTTTTGTGAGGGCTTTTGCCCTTTTTTTGTCTTTTTTTTTTACCATAGGGTAGATTTGTATCTGTAAATTTAGATTCTACGCATGTCGGCAGAGAAGCAAATTTTTCATCAGGATTTTGTTTAGGTGATGACTAAGAGTGAGGTAGGCAGGGTGCTAAGACAGCTGTTCCCCAACTCATAGCAGTCTCAGAAATGCCTGTGATTGCTTCTGTCTGGACAATGTCAGCATTATTTTGTGGCTTTCCAGTAATGAGAATTATTTCTGTAGTAATAATACAAGACTGTCTTCCATGGCAATATTAAAATGACAATAAAAATAARAGATTAAAAAGTCTGTCTCTTACTAAGTATGGTAATGAGTCTCTTGATTATTGCATTATGTGTTTCTTAAATTCACGAGCTTTCAGTGCACAAGATCCAGAATTAAAGAGACAATCAGTAGCTCTAGCTTGCACAGTCTATTTTTGTATTGAAAACAATTGGAATTTGGCTGTAAGTATTTCAACTAGATTTATTTAAGTATGAGACAATTAAGTATAAAGACAGAATTCAGTTTCCTCAGAAGATCAAAAGAAAGCTTTAGTAAAGGAAGATGTAGCTATGCAACAATTCTGAATAAATTTCTTAAAATTAGAAAAGTATATGAGGGACCTTCACAACTTAGCGAAGGTTTGATTCCAGTGTTGGAGACAACCAAGCAAAACCAAATCAAAACAACCCTCCCCAAACAAACCAAAACAAAGAAGCAAACAAAATCCAACCCAACCAACCAACCAAATAAAAAATTCCCAACCTGTTTAGGAGGCAAACATTTCATTTTGCAGGTTCACCATATGTTATTTTCTGTGTGCAACACATTCAGATATCCAATGTATTTAGAGCAATGCTAAAATAAAAAAAGAAATTTTCTTCTTTCTTTGCCAAATTCCAGACCTTCTAATACATCATCTTTAGACAGAAAAGGTTAGGTTTCAAGCTAGACATGTGTCAAAAAGGTTGCACTCCAATTTCCAAACTCAAGAGAACAATGAAAGGAATGCTGGCTAGCTACTTCTTTAGAGTTTGCTTTTGAGATATCAGAGAGAGAAAAAAAAGGCCAGCTTTGGAAACCRTTTCTGTTTTATGAGGTTATACTTATTAGCAAACAACCCTTTACAAGTTTATTAGCCATTTTGATTTTTCAGGTTAGCAGATGTTTTCAATCTTGGTCATGATTAGAATTAGAAYGCTGCTATCACATCTCTAAAATTGGGCCAGGATCTTCAAACATCAAYAGTTAAATTTTGGCATTTTAAACTATATATAGAAACTGACATATAGAAATGTAGTTCTCAGAAGTGCTGAATATCCAAACCTTACTAGTTTAACAGGGGCACTTGCATAAGAAGGAAGTGCTCTATGGAGCTAAAATGTAATTTATTTTAACAGCACTCTTCATGCACTGTGGCACAAAATGCTTTTCGAGAAAAGCAAACTTCTTTCCTCAGTCGTAACAGTATAAATTCAGCATGACTTTGGATTTAAATATAGCAAAGAGAGAGTAAATTTCATCCAAAATGTTTAAGAACCATTATAAAGCTTCTTACACGTGTAAGGACTCAGATATATGAYAGAAGACTGAGGAGATTGAGGAAATTGTCTTGAACGTGATGTAAGTGCTCGAGTTGTTTAATTATTCTGATTTTTTTCTGCCTTATAATTTGGTGGCTGGGATAAGCTGTCATTCCCTGGCGGTGTTGGACACTGTTGGTTGTCACCTTGGTATRTTTTTATATGCTGGTATTAGGGTGCTCAGAGATTCCATTTGCATTGGGACCCCCAGGGCATCCCCAGCAGCCCTTCCTGCCTGCCCAGCACCCCAGGGCTCCCCCAGCCCTGCCCAGGGCACAGGACCACTGAGCCCCCAGGGCCATCAGCCCTTGTCCCAGCGATGTTGCCACAGGGATGGTCTCCAGCAGTGGTGCCCACAGCCAGGCCCTTTCCCATGGGGAACCCCCAGGGCATCCCCAGTGCTTGCAGCTCCCAGGACTTGCCCTGAGAGTTTGCTGCTCTGTTCTAGTGAGGAATATCAATACAGGAGCATGTAAAGAGAAATTAGGACAGCTGGTATGCAGCACACGAAGTACATGTGATGGCAGTTTACACCTAAGTCTTATACACAAAGAAAATAAAATAGAAAATATATAGATGGTAGCTTTTATTCAGTATCTCTTCGAAACAGAAGTCAGGAGCTTGTACTTGATCAAAATGTGCTTTCTTGAATCCCACCCAGGTATGTTTTAAACAGCAAAACACCACTTCCTTTTACCTCTTTGAAACATGAATTGTGGCAAATTAATAAGTATTTTCTGCTTTAAAGAAATTATTCACTTTAAAAGAACTAACTGATTTTCATGGACTAGCACATATGGAGAAGTGCACAACATTCACTTCCAAATGCTCATTGCCAGATAAAAAAAGGGAAGAGATGAAAGTCATTAGAGAAGAGAATATTTCTTCCCAATTTTAGCTAAAGGGTGGAATCTTTGGGTTTTTTTATGAGCTGTTTTATTTATCATTTTATCAACAAGTGAATGCATTTTTAAACTTTAATTCCTATAAAATTGAAAGATTTTAAGGATTGAGGTCTAGGAAGTAAATTAGAAGGCCCCAATTCTGCATATCTTGGTGACAGCAATGTCTTTATGACATGGTTTAACAACAAACAGTCTCTTTCTTACACTCCACACATTGTACTCCTTGTCCCAGTGGGGAGGAGAATAAGAAAAGGTGAAACTCATGGTTTGAGATAAGAATGATTTACTAATTGAAACAAAATATACTCATAATAATAAATAATACTATTAACAACAACAACAACAATAATAATAGTAGTAGCAATGTTGTGAATGGGGAAAGAGAAACATACCCAGCAAAATAAGTGATGTACAATACAATTTCTCACCACCTGCTGACCTATACCCAGCCCATCCCTGAGCCATGGGCAGTCCCCTTCCAGCTAATTCTTCCAAGATCATATACTGGGCATGACATTTTATGATATGGAATATCCCCTTGGCCAGTTTGGGTCAGCTCTCCTGACTATGCTCCTTCCCAGCTTTTTGTGGAGCTCCTCACTAGCAGAGCATGAGAAACTAAAAAGTCCTTGACTTAGGGCAAGCACTGCTCAGCAACAGCCAACACATGGATGTGTTATCAACATTATTCTCATACTGAATCCAAACCGCAGCAGCTACCCTGTACCAGCTACTAGGATAAAAAGCCAAGTCTGTTCCAGCCAAAACCAGGGTAACGTACAATAGCCTTTGAGTCTGGGTAAAAGTTCTGTTCCTTCAAAACTTCTACTTTAAATAATGCACAGAAAGGCCAGAAATTGTGTTTAGCTGTAATGATTCTAATTCTATGTATTGGTTCATAACACTTTGCCCTTGAATATGACACATGATACTGCAGCCAAGTACATGAAGGAGCATCCTCAAGTGGTATTTCTGCTGCTGACATGATGGTCAGAGGACAATGTGTTCCCATAGAATGCTACAGCAATAAGGAAACAGTGAACATTTCAGAAACATGGGAATGGTCTGGTCTGAAATAATCTCAGCATGGTGACATTTCAATAGGTCAGCCACAATAACTGTACAGTCACACATGACAATGACAATAACATGCATCCTTGTAGTTGTCTGGAATCCCACAGGGAGTTACTTCCACTCATTTTGTTTCAGAATAAATTAATGATAGGTTTGAAACTGTTCCACTGTAGGGCTAAAGGTGAATGGCAGAAGGCCTTTGAAATCCATCACCAGCATAGCTACTCTGCCTAAAATTCCAACCAAAAGCTGTTCTTTTTTATTTTTCCCTTTCCTGGTATTTCCTCTGGGAAGATGGGAGCTAACAATCAAAGGCAGGGGAATAAAAGATATTTCCCACATGCAGCACTTTTAGTTTTCCTGTTTCTTGTTGTAATCAGCTCTTGAGTGAGACAGACAAAATGTTCAAAATGTTGAGTATTTCCTGACCTGCTCTTTTCGGTGACACTTTTTTGTGCAAATCCAATTTTCTACTGGCATCCCTGAGGAGCCATGGGATAATAATGCCATGTACAGCCATTCCTGTCTCATTTGAGACAGCCCTTGGCTGACCTTCCCAGAATGGCTGGACAGCTGACTTAAGCTCTTTCAGAGTATGCTTCCTCTGAAATGGGCTAAGGGAGAGGCAGTAGCCAGCCTATTGGAATAATCCACCTGTAAGGAAATACATGATTGCAACAGGACTGACCAAGTTAGTTTAAAAGCATTGCCTAACAGGAGAGAGCAGAAGAATTAAGGAAGTAACTGCATTACCTCCCCTAATCGTTTCACACATATGCAAGTATAAATGCAGTAAAATCAAACTGATTTTTAGCAACATGGCCTACCTACAATCTCTATAGGGACAATTCTATCACTTCTCAGGGACAAAAGGCAGAAAAGGAAGGAAATTATTTGATATTGGCAAACAGCTTTGCTTTGACCAGTGATACCCAAGAGCTATTGACAAGAAAGGCAGACACACAGCAAGAGAACRCTGGTAGTTAAAGGACGCATTTCCTTCAGGCTCTTCTGCTCTGAAGTAGGAAAACAGTTTACCTGCTGTGACAAGAGAAAAAGAGGAAAATAATTTGTCTCCTGGGTGGTGGCTTAGCAGGATCACACTGCCAGGCGCAGAGGGCAGAGCTGCCYGAGTGCCACAGCYGCTCTGGTGCGGCAAGCGCAGGCTTCCTGCCGCAGACGCTGCCTGTGCTGGCGCTTGGTGCCAAGGGTCCAGTGTCCAGGGCCAAACCGAGAGCTTGTGTGCTGGCTCCAGCTGTGGCAAAGGCCTTTGCAAGCCTCACACCAATGGGGCTGCGCTTGGGTTGGGGCTGGGCTATGATTTGCTTTTGTTCCTCCGTTGGAGCACAAGACCTCAGGCTTCATCCATCTCACCTCACTTTTGGTTCTGCCGCCAGAGGGCACGAGGAGCCAAACTTTGGTGGCTGCACAGTGAAACCGTTCCTGTTTTCCTACGGGAGGGGCAGAGTGACTAAACTGCACTTTGTCATCTCTGCAGTGCCTAACCAGTCCCTCCCCAGCCACACTGGAGGTGTTCTTTCGAAGGAAGGAAATCCCAGAACATAGCCTTTTGTATACCTTTATTTCTGAGTCTTTCTGCTTTCCCCTTATGTACTCCAGAGGATGATGTGTACAGGGAACGTATTCCCTTGCTGTGAGAAGACATTCCTTTAGAAGAGTACCCATTTGTGTATCTCAGAGTTCGAATCAACTCAGAGGAATGTTGTCCCAGGGTCCTTGGCAGATTTAAGAAAGAGACCAGGGCCAGTCCCTTTATACAAATTTATACAGGCTACTGGCACACTATTGTGTGTGAAAATTGCTGGTTAGTGATGTTGTCATCTGTTTAGTAACTTTTAGTGGGCTAATAAAGTCAGTTTAACTGAGAAAACAATATAAAACTAAATAACAAATTACAGGTTCTGGGCCACAGTTTTACACGTTTGCCACTCAAATTTAACTCTTCCGTGGGGAAGTGTCTTGGAGGAGGTGTGGGGTAAAGTCCAGCCCTGTGAGACTGACAAGGAGGCCGACACCCAACTCTGTTCCATCCCATGCCATCTCATCTTATTCTGTTCATGAAAGAAGACAGCTCTGTGAGTCTGACTCAGGCACCTCCTCATTCATCTCCAAACCCACCACATGGTCTCACAGTGCAGCAGCCTGTGCTCTTTTTCTCAGGTCACCACCAGGCTGGCAGCTCCCTGTGGGCCAGGAACTAGGAGCTTCAGGTGTTCCCCATGGGACAGAAATTGGCAGCCAGAGTCCATTCCACCCCCAGCCAGACGCAGGGCAGCTGGGGGGCACCTGGGACTGGGGCTGGTCCAAGATGTAGACCCACAGGGGGGATTGGCTTGACATGGCCCCTCTCTGGTCAGTGCAGGGCTGTGAGACACTGGAGACCAGCTCTGTTGTGGTGCCACTGGGGAAGAAGCTGACAACCCCAGTACATGGGGTCCTGGGCCATGGGCAGGGTTGGAGGAGTCACAGGGGGGGCTGTGTAGGGGCAGCCAGAGCCGGTGGTGCCTCCTGGTCCCTGAGACTTTCCTCTGCTTCCATATACAGGTGACATTTCCTACAGAAATTGAAAGCCAGAAAAGAAAGAGCAATTCCCAGGAACATGTGCTTGTGGCCAACCCCCATTTTATAAAGATGGCCTAACTATCAAAGGAAAGTCAGCAACATTTGACAGCAAAAAAGAAAAAAGGCTGAAAATATCAAACATAGCATCACCTCTTCTGGTCCCTGATTAGTAAAGCCTCTTCAACAGCTGTTTCAACACCTTGTGTTTGAAGTTTTTACATGCATGTTTTAGCAGTGTGTTACTAGATGTGTCTGCCAGAATATTTATTAAAAGACATTTCCTATGTTTCTGGGGAGCTGGAAAGCTTTGTTGGTGTAATTCCAATTTTTCAAGCATCTAAGAAGTGAACAGTTGATATCAGCAGAAGCCAAGTGGCACCATGGATTGCAAACCACAATGCTTACTGTTTGCACAATTCACTGAAAAAGAGCTTTGAGAGTAGTAAAGTGATTGTTATCTGCATGCTCAAAGGTAGGTACAGTTGGTGCATAAACATTGTTTTTCCAAACTGAATGGCAGCATTGCACACATCATAATTTTGATAGACATAATATCCATGTATTCCTGAACTCTACTTTTAAAAGGCAAGGTGGGTTCAGAAAAAGTAATTGTTTTTAAAAGCAACTTTAATAGGGACATGCTCTTCAGAAAGTACAGGCTGACTTGGAAGAATAATTGGTAAACCAGAATTAAAAAAAGATATTAAAGCAGAATAATATTCATCTTTTTTTTTTTTTGCTACTAATAATACAGTGAAAACCTTGCATCTCAGAGTCTTTTAACAAGAGAGTAAAGCCTGGGATGTGGATATATTTTAATATAACACCTTTTGTTACGTGGCTAGGTTTATAACCACAGCCTCCACAGCGCTGTCAGATGCAGACCTGTGGAAGTGAAACCTTCAGTCCTTGTGAGGGTTTGGAAAGACATGTGCAGGCACTGGTTTAAAATTAAAGAAATTATACATCTCAGAAAGGCAGTGTACAAGAAGATATCTGGAACAAAAGTGAGATTTGATATCAATCTATTAATGAAAGAAATTATGAAAACCAGTTTATGAAAGAAATATGGTATATGAAATCATAAGAGAGGGGAAAGGGGATCAGATACAGATATACCACATAATAGATTGCAGTCACAAATCTAACAAGAGAATGTTTTACCCCTAGGAACTTCGGAAAGTGAACCCTGAGGAGGATACTCCTCAAAAACATTTGAAGAAACTCCCAATGTAAGGGAAAGAATGAATATTTGGTGTAATGGTGTTGCTGGGCTCCTTTGCTACATACACAATTTTCCTTGGCTGTATCAAGAAAGAATATGCTTGTGTTGCCCTGGTTTAGCCAGGCACACCTATGCATTCTTCCTGCACATTGTTCAATATTTCCTGAACAATATGATCAGGTTATTCAAGTTTCTTCACATGGTCTACGACTTCTGTTTTGAGTTGTCCCAGTAGAATGAAACGTCATCTTTCTTTTCCTGGTCATTCTCTTCCACGTGTGTTCACATTGCCAAAGAGCTCTGCTATACAGCTTAGCTCTTTTACATCCTATTAAGTCTAGTTTTTTGAGACTGTCCCTTATTTCTGCATCCAGTGAAAAATGTCATCCCTAGTGTCTTCACCAGGTAGTGGTGGTATCCTTACGTGCTCCTGCTGGTTTGCAGACACCAGGTAAAATTTTTTTCATACATTCTCTGACTACCTAACAAAAAACCCTGGAAATGGGCAAGTTGAAAACTTAGAGGATAATAAACCCTCCAGCTTGTTTCACTAACAAATTATTTCTTTTGAAAGACATCCTCTTCATCTCCAGGTTTTTAATGAATTTGTGACAGATTTTCAGCACATGTATCTGGCGAGACATTAAGAGGACATTCTCTTTCAAGGTATTCAGGAAAATTCAAAAATGTCTTTTATCAGGTCATCAAAACCAGATCAAAGCACAAGTTTCTGCAGTCTGAGGGGAAGAGATCAACAGCTCCAGGAAGGACAGAAGCTGTTCAGACATTGGAACATCATACTCCAGTTTCTGCCTTGGCATCAATGCAAGTGTGTCAGATCAACTCATGTGTTTTTATTTCTGAGTGCTGGTTTTCCAAATATGAAAACTGAAAACTGTTTTTTCAGATTAAAAAGTCCTGTTCTTAGTCTGAAAATCTCTGGTCATAAATGTTTAAATCAACAAACAGTTACCCATATGGTGACTTAATAACATCTTCAGACACTTCTAAGAAGAGCATGTCTTCCCATGACACATCTGTCTGGACGTAAGGTTTGGGGTTATAAAGAGCACTACATATTTCATGTTGAGGCTGATGTTGCGACTCTTTCTACCAAGACAAAATAATTCTGGATTCTAAAAATGACACTAAGATCCCTGTGATACATATACTCAGAAAAAGCTTTCTCAGTTTTGACACTTCACAAGCAGAATTAATTAAATCATTCATTACCATCATATGTACATTATTTGGGGAAATAAAGGATTTCCTGTTAGGATTCAGTTAAGTTTCACACAAATTTGACTAAAAGATATTTACAGAAAACTTTCTTATCTATTAATTGTGAGAAACTATGACACATACGGTATTTTCAGGCGTTAAAGAAAGTAAATGATCATCATTCTCCAGGGAACATTTAAAAAAACCTTTTCCTCACAGTAGCTAGGTAACCCCACAAGAATAGTGATAAAAGTGTTGCTAGGACTTCCTGGTCATCAGAAAGAGACCAGAAAAACTGCAAGAACTGCTGTTAAATTTTTCAGTTATGACCTATTTCCTATAGACCACTCTCTGCATCTTCAGAAGGGTCACGGTTCCTTTCTTTCTCCTTGTCTATGAGAATCCTTTTAAGGATGGCACCACATGGATTTATCACAGAGACCAACATGAAGTTCATTAACATCTCAGAATTTACTTTGCTCTCTTAGATGCATTTAGAAGGATACCCCTACATTTAAGGCAGTGATTCCCCTGGCTGTGAGGAGCTGCATGTTTCGGATCTTGAAAAAATTAATGGGGTGGTATGTTCATCGATGGAAACATACATGTCAGTTCAGCTAAGTAGTCACCAAACTAATGGGTCCCTGTTTCCTGTAGAATTTCTGAATATCCAAGCTGTGGATATCATCTACATCATGATAAAGGCAGTAGTCATGCAGCACAGAGAAGAGAAAGCTAACATTGCACTCTAGAGTCACATTCCCTTTGGCAAGCTTCCACAAGGAAGCAGACAAAAGATCATTGACAGGTGCATAATGTGACCTTTTCTTTCTGGATGAATGTGTTCCCTCAGCTGGGGGACAAAGCTGTGTCTGTTTCCTGTACACATCTTCTGGGGTACAGAAGATGAAAAGTGTAAACAGAAAAACTCAGAAATAAAGGTATACACAAGGGTGTGTTCCGGGATTTCCTTCCTTCGAAAGAACACCAGTTTCTTCCATACCAATCAGCAGCCTGATTAGGCACTGCAGAGACGACAAAGTGCAGTTTAGTCACTCTGCCCCTCCCGTGGGAAAACAGGAACGGTTTCACTGTGCAGCCACCAAAGTTTGGCTCCTCGTGCCCTCTGGCGGCAGAACCAAAAGTGAGGTGAGATGGATGAAGCCTGAGGTCTTGTGCTCCAACGGAGGAACAAAAGCAAATCATAGCCCAGCCCCAACCCAAGCGCAGCCCCATTGGTGTGAGGCTTGCAAAGGCCTTTGCCACAGCTGGAGCCAGCACACAAGCTCTCAGTTTGGCCCTGGACACGTCCCTTGGCACCAAGCGCCAGCACAGGCAGCGTCTGCGGCAGGAAGCCTGCGCTTGCCGCACCAGAGCAGCTGTGGCACTCAGGCAGCTCTGCCCTCTGCGCCTGGCAGTGTGATCCTGCTAAGCCACCACCCAGGAGACAAATTATTTTCCTCTTTTTCTCTTGTCACAGCAGGTAAACTGTTTTCCTACTTCAGAGCAGAAGAGCCTGAAGGAAATGCGTCCTTTAACTACCAGCGTTCTCTTGCTGTGTGTCTGCCTTTCTTGTCAATAGCTCTTGGGTATCACTGGTCAAAGCAAAGCTGTTTGCCAATATCAAATAATTTCCTTCCTTTTCTGCCTTTTGTGTTAGTCCCTGAGAAGTGGTAGAATTGTCCCTGGAAGTTGTAGGTAGGCCATGTTGGTGAAAATCAGTTTGATTTCACAGCATTTGTACTTGCTCATATGTGAAATGATTTAAGAATTGTTTTCATGTAAAACTGTGTAACTGAAAAGACCAAGTCAGGAAATTATCAATGTTTTGGATGTTTTTGTCCATCTCACCCAAAATCTGTTTAAAACACGAGAAACTGGAAAACTGAAAATGCTGCCAATGGGAAAAAAAGCTTTTATTCCCCTGTCATTGTTAGCTCCCATCTTCCCAGAGGAAATACCACGTCAGAGCTTTAGGTAGGAAAATAGCTATGTCCACAATGAATTTTAAAGGCCTTCTGCCATTTTCCCCTAAGCCTGTGGTAAATAGCCCATTTTTAAATCTAGTTGTGCATATACTCAAATAAGAACGGCATAAAATCTCTCCCTTGAATATAATAACCACAGGTACATATTTGCTTGCAGTTTGGATGCCACTTCCAGAGAAACCTTCTCTCACTGATTTTTTAAAAGGCTTTTTTTCCATGTTGTTCCACTGATGGCTGATGCTCGCATTATAAATGCACCTTCCATGCTCATAATATGGATTTCAAGGAAAATGGGATTACCTGTTAAAGACAGCTACCAATAGCAGAAATAAACATCTATTGGACTGCTCTGCAGAGATTTTGATACTCTAATGTGAGCATGGGTACATGACATTATGTACAATATTCATACTTTCATTGTTTCAGTAAAATAAAACACTGAGTTGCTTTTTGTGTAGTACCACATGGTTTTAATCCACGCTTTAATTCTGGTTACTCATCATTCTTTTAATGGATTTTCATCACTAGAAAAATTTTTCGGAGAGAAGCTCCATGCTTCTTACACCCAAGGATGGGACCCAAAGCCTATGGGATTCAATACAACAATTAGGTTATATGCCTCTGTTTTTACCTCTGCTATAACATGTGAGGCCACCTGTTCATAATTACTGGTATATAGAAATGTTTCCATATTCAGAATAAGATGTTGGTCAGTACATGACATTCTTCATACTGATCTGCATATTTACCATAGAGATATATTGGAAGAATATCGATGCATTAGGTATGCAGTAACGTATGCAGTTGTCATACAGAGGACATAGGAGCCTCAGACTTTAATCTTTTGCTCTTCTTTATGTCAGTGACGCTAAAAACAATGTTATACTAATGTTGGTACAATATAAATATAGCTGCTAATTAACAGAAGTCTGATAATTAATAAATTACATTTTATGTCCTGGAGTCATTTGCTATTAATCATGATTTGTTTGGGGATATAAGCAAAACATGGTTAATGACTGTAAGCAGACTGTGATTACGACATTAAATGTGGCCTTTTTTTTCCTGGATCCTATTAAGATAGTTTCCCAGTCAGAAGCCCGTAGTTGTTTTCTTCTGAAGCCTTGAACTTACTAAGCATTGTCATTTGGATTGGGTAGGAATTAGCAGATTTCTGATCATTCCAGAAAATAGGACCGATGGACCAGCGGGGCCATATTAGTCTCATCCTCTCACTGCAAAGCTTTATCTTGTTTTTCTTTGTGAGACAGATTTGTTACCAGCCCTTATTCACTCGTGAAAAAACACAGAGCTGTGCTCGGAATATATTTTGGAAAACAGAGGGTGAAATACAAGACACAGGATTTAAGTCCTTTCTGCCATTACCTCCATTTTCATGTTGTGATATTTTATACAGAGGATAGTCTAAAATGTGTTATTGACAGAACACAACAAAACCAGAAACCATTCAGGCAACCTCAGATAAATTTCAAAATCTCTGTCTCTCCAATACAAAATCTGCCACGGATTGTGTAATTGAGCTACCTGTATTTAGGGAAACTCCAGGGGCCAGCACAGCCCTCTTGCAAAGAATGAACCTCATCCTGAGAAAATCACCTTCCCCATCATGTTATGTCTCCTCCCGTATCAGACAGAAAGATTACTCCCACATTTAATAGTCACATTGTTTGAATTTAGAAGGTTCTCTTTGTCATAAATCAAGATTTTAACTGGAAGTAAAAAGCTGTAACAGACCTCTGGTCCTTTCTCCTTCTGCTTTTGGAAAGACACACTGGATGGGCTCTGGGTGTGATGGATAATTGCTTGTTTTGACTGTTGGCAGATCCTGTTACCAGCCCCTGTTCCCGCCAGCCCTCTTGATGCCCTGAGGGACTGCACCGTGGCCAGTGAGGCCGTGCCCCTGCCTCATTCCCCATCTTGGAGCACCCCTGTTCTTGCTAATCCCTGCAGGAATGTCCTGCGTGTCCCTTACTGCATCTGCAGGAACAGTTTCTGCTGACTTGTCCACAGTTTTGTCCTCTCTGCCATGGAAATCACTTGAAAAATACAAAAGGAACTAAATCCGGCAGAAGATGCCTGAGGGAATTTCTAAAACTGGTTGAAATACACACCTAAGAGAGATCCATTATGAATTAGTCCAGCAATTTGATGTGCAGGCAGACAGGAGCTAAGTCAGCCACCTTGGCTAGAGTCAATCATCTCTTATCAGCACATTGTGTCTAAGATGGGAACAGCTGCGGTGTTCCTGGTCTACCCAGCAAACTGACGACTCGAGCGCCCTGAGTGTGCATAGAGGCACAACACTGCTGTCATACCCACTTGCACCACACTATAACTACAGAACAAACATGATTTTATGCTTGTATCTCACCAATTCTACTCTTCTTGCCAGGTAGTTTACACAAGATTGTCCCTGTGTATGTACACAGGAGCCAGTATATCTAGAGAACTTGTATTTATGCAATCTGCAGAAGATCTACACATGCAAGGTATTTCAGACATGTACAAGTCCTTTAAGGTACCCCTTGACCTCAGAAATGTTGCAAACTGTGAGCTAATAAACACATTCAGTTCTAGCATCTGAATGGTTACTGATAGCTATGATGCATTGAAGGAATTCTTGGTAACATGTTGAAGTTATGAATTTTACATGCTGGAGTCCGAATTATACCTGTGAAACAGGTCAGCTGTGAAAGCAGAGTATCTTTTCTGAGGATTATAGTTTTAGATGGATTCTCTGGGAGTTCTAAACTCTTCCTTCCTTTCTCCAGCTTTGCAATTGGTGAATGGACCATGGCTATTTGAATGGTAGTGAGAAGGGAGCATCTATGTAAAATTAATCTCTGGCAGCTGACTTTGCTTCTTGAAATGGTTGAGAGGCCATTACAAGCATAAATGGTTTTTTATATGAATATATATATATAGGTTCACAATGTGTAGTTTCAGGCACCTATATAGGAACTGGTCATTTTATGGTCCCTTTAACACCAACAAAGAGAAAAAAATGCACCATAAATATTCCTATCCAGCTAGTTAATTTAAAATATCTACCTTAAGATGGTCAATCATTCTGTGAAACCTAATGTTCACACTCTTGAGCAGATTATTATTTGACACTGAATATAAGTGAAACTAGAAAGAGTAGTGTAAGTGTAGACATATATCATAGAATCATAGAATTATTAAGGTTGGAAAAGACCTTTAAGATTACCAACTGCAGCTGTCAACCTAGCGCCACCATCATGTTCACCATTAAATCATTCCTCAAGTGCCATATCCACATGTTTTTTGAATATTCCAGTAATGGCGACTCCATTACTTCCCTGGGCAACCTGTTCCAATGCTCTAGAAACCTTTCTGTGAAAAAGTTTTTCCCAATATCCAATCTAAACCTCCCCTGGCGCAACTTGCGATGATTTTCTCTCCTTCTCTCAATCCTATCACTTGTTACTTGGGAGAAGAGACCAACACTCACCTTACAGTAAACAGCTACCTGTGATTACACATTCCATATCAATTCCACAGGAAGACTGTGTAGTTGTGCACTGCACTCTATACAAATCCAAAAACATCTCACATAGCTTTGTAGCAGAAACATGAAAGTTGTTTTTTGTTTTGGTTTGGTGTGTGGGGTGGGGTTTTTTTATTTTGGTTTTGTTTTGAGAGGATGATCTTGGAAGTATGTCAGATTCTTCACAAGAACAATTTGGATTTGGTGAAAATGAAACGTGTGGGGTTGAATGTGTCCCAAACTGAAGCTAAAGCATCAAGAAGCTGTGTCTGTAACTTCTGATGGGGTTGTGACAATTTCTGAGTGCCACCCAAATGCCTTTGGCATAATCATAGGACCTTCTCTAGACAGCAGTGCAAATTTTTAGGCATGGACAAGTGCAACATAATTTAAAATCCACAAGTCTGGGGTGTTATCTCCATAACTTTTACAAAAATCTTATTAGAGATCTAGAGGAATCTTTGCTTCCCACACTTTGCCCTTTTTGTATCTGTGTGTTTCAGCGTGTATATATTTACGTCAAAAGATTGAAAATTTTAGTTTTATGCAAGTTGGTGGCAGTTTTGTTACTGAATTGTCATTCACTTAATGTGACAATGATTTCATCCTTTGCAAAAGAGAGCTCTGGGACAATTTTCCATAAATTTTCCTTCTCACCTCCTCTCTCTGCTTTCTAATCTAATCTAATCTAATCTAATCTAATCTAATCTAATCTAATCTAATTCAATCTTTCTGATAGTCATAACATGTGAGAAGATGGAAGAGTCCTTCTTCCATGGCCTTGTTTTAATCAATTTGTATAAGTGATTTTGTATATTTTGGGGGAAAGTTGTAGATTTTTGTATATTTTATTTCCATTAACAAGTTACAAGACAAAACTACTTATATGGGAACAAAACTATAGGTACAAATAACTTGCTTTCCACACTGTCTTATTTACTTCAATGAGCTCAATTTTTCTAACATACCCATCTGAACTGGGATTAGGCACAAATATAAGTTTTGTTAACAAGTGAGAAAATTCTGTCTGTAGCAATGCCTCTGGGCAAGACTTAGGAGAAATGGGCATTAATTGTGGAAAATGTTTTTAAATAAATAGAATTACATTGTTTTAAAATCAGATAAACTGTTCATAAAAAAAGCCTGCTATGATAGTTTGACTTATTAACACTCACAAAATAGCTACCTATTTAGATGTTGTTTAAAATATGGTTTTTATACTTTTAAAACTGTGTTGACAGGGATGAAGCAACAGTGGGAGAGAGAGTTCACCAGGGGATCTCTCTAAGGAGATGTCAAGTGGAGACGAGTACACTACAGCTTTGCTGGCTGTCACTTGATTTCTGCCGACAAGAAAGACTTTTCCAGTGAGGAGAAGCCAGTGATGGATGAATAAGTTTAATGGGTGAGAAGGTGAAGGGGACACGTGTGTCTTTTTATGGCTTTGAGTATTGAAAACACCAATTTAAAATTGCATGCAGGGTGGTATGATCTCAGAATATCATACCAGCTTTTCTTCAATGAAACTGCTCCAGGTTTACATCTGCTTCAGTATAAATATCTGTGTTATGTTGTTATGGAAATGTGTGTAAATAGATAATGTCTAATACGGCAATCCAAAACATATCTCCTTTGTTTGAATCTTTTGGGTATCTCAAATAGAATTTAGCAGATTTCCCTTTCCACCAAATCCAATAACTGGTTGAGTTACTGCTTATCTACAATTTGCAATAGCTGTGCAATACTCAATCTGTTTTTCAATATAGAAAGGAACTGCAGAGGACTTTATAGCTCATTTATTTTGCTGGAAATTCCAGTGAAATAAAAAAAAAATTTCCACAATTATTGTAGATTCTCCTCATTTTTTATTTTAAATTAAAGAATTTTGTATTCGAATTCATAGTAATATTATTCAAGACATTGCAATTGAATAATGTTAATTTTCTGAGAGTACATTTTAGGAAAAAGGGAAAATCATGTTCAGACACAGGGTTTAATGACTTAATACCCAAAATAGGTATCTGTTCAATGGTCCTAATAGAATAGCCTGAAAATGCACTCCAAAGCCATTAGAACAGAAGAGGTTTGTAACAGGCTGTTTCTCATCAACAAGTCAGAAAACAACCTTCTTCAATAAAAATTATAAAATTTTGATGCTTCATATTGCTGTCTTGCACACTCCTCAAATCTTAGCATGAAAGGGCTATCACACCAGTCATATGCAAACACAGAATTATTTAGCATGACCAAGAAGATGTATTTTATTTTTTTTTTAATAGAGGCAATCATTTTACTACTCATAATTTCTGAACTTTAACAATGTGTCCTAGAGTCCTCATAAAATCCTGTCATTGCATGCTCTGCTTGACAGATAATGTTAACACAGATCCTTCCTTCTCGAAGGAATGTCAAAGATTCTGGAGGGGAAATGTAGAGCAGTGATAATACAACTCTACCAGGAGGAAAGCAGGAAACAACATTATTAATTCCTTTTCACTTCATCCCAGACCATTGTCTTCCACCCCTTGCAAAGATCAGCACACATCTAGCAGTTCCATAAGAAGCTCTTGCGAAGTACAGGAAGGGAAACGAAGTCCATTTTAGCATCAAGCATGTAGTTTGATGGACATGCAGGTAATAAATAGTTCTCCGGGTTTGTTACTTCCCTTCCTCTCCCAAATGTCATTATTTCTGCACGTGGATTATAGAGATTTGTCTCACAGTATCTTCCTACTTTCATTCCTGATTTTGGGGCCAAGGCGTTAATACTTATTCTATGTCTTTTATATACTTATCTTCACTTTTGTAGAAGGAATATTCTAGATTTGGTAAAAGAGCTCATAATTTTTTAAGTAATGTAACTTCACATAAATTAGTGAGAGATTGAGTCCCTACTCTGAATTCATCATCAGACTAGAATGCTAATTATGCAGAATATAAAGGACATGAAGGAAAGCAGGAGTAAAGGCCAGAATTTTCAGTGATTTTGTATACTTCAGCAATTTGCAACCCTTGTTTTAACTTAGACAACTGAAAGCTCAGAATAATCTTGGCTGTTATGACCAGAGTCTTCAGACATGCAAATATACTATGTTGTTTATTTTCTTTGCCTTGATATTTCAAGCATCTGGTCCTTCCATATTTTATATTTGAATTTTACCTTTTTTTTTTAGTAAGATTTGCATGAAATTCTTTTTATGTGTTTAAGTAAACAAATGGAACTACATAAGATAGAAAGGGACATGGATGGATGGATGGATAGATGGATGGATGGATAGATAGATAGATAGATAGATAGATAGATAGATAGATAGATATCTTAGAGAGCCCCATCTGTTTTCATTAGAAATGTTTTAAAGAACTGTGTGCTGGGTTGTGGGAAATGAGGTTTCAGAGACCTTGCAGGTGCAAACAGAGTACATAAACAGCATTGTGCTTGAACAGATAGAAATGGATACATGTTTCGATCTGAGGCCTTGGCGAAAGCTGCCTGAG